>CM069443.1:38419932-38645576 GCA_035610835.1 Ophiura sarsii | reverse complement strand
ATGTTTGAAGCGTGCAAAAAATCCCGTTTTTTCATCTAACCAATACGCGCAAAAATCTCCATTTTATTAAACTACAAATGGTTAACGTTACTGAAACCATATTGTTATGCTTGAATAATTAACATTGAAACTAATACGCGCGAAGCGCGCAAAAAAATCAAGTTTTTTAACTAATATTGGACTGACGCTATATTTTTTCAAACATCTTAAAATCTTAGTGATTTTTGTAAGATTTTGCTAGCTTTAAAAACATAAAGTGATGTTTAACATCACTGTTTGGTCCATAATATCAATATCATATCATAATCGACCATTTTAACGGATTTGTGTTGTCATTTTGAAAATGGTTTTCAAGGGGAAAGGGTTCATATAGGAGCATGTACGAATAACTGCCCCCCCCCCCCCCCTCCCCACCCATCACACACACACACCCACTGACTGTCAGAGGAGAGAAATACTTGACTTTGGTATATCAAATTGGTGTGTTTAATACCCGTTTTATACCAGTTGTCTTTTTTCGGAAAATTGTTTTCTTAAGGAAAAGGTCCATATAGGAGCATGCACGAATTATACCCCCCCCCCCCCCCCCCCCCCCCCCCCCCCCCATACACACCGTCCTCACTGTCAGAGGTGAGAATACATGACTTTGGTCATATTAAATCTAAGGGGGTGTTGTGCACCTCTTAATTTATTATTGGACTGACAATGTATATTTTTGCAAAAATCTTAAAATCTTAGGGGGTCCCTCAAAAAGACCAGGGGGGGGGGGGGGGTGGTGCTTGTAAAGTATCCGTGATCTGGAAGTTGGTCTAATTAACTTGTAATGACTCCGAATGATTTATTATGCATTTTCTACCAATGAAATAAATTAGGCCACTGATAACAACAAGCGATGATTGGGATCAAACATTAATTAATATCATAGGCCTATAATTAATAGTATTGATGAAATCAAAATACAGAATTTAATATTAAATTCTTATTCCAAACATGTACATTAGCTATCAGCAGATGACTCCAAGCATGACCTTGCATAGTGCTCTGGCGCGCGCGCGCGCGTGAGGTGTTGACAGTTCAGTCCCACATTGTTGATAAATGTGATGGTCCATATATGGAGTGTATCATTTATGTATGATGTCATGTCCGTGACTGGCTCTTTACGCACCGTGGGGGGTTTAGTTCCAAACTGTAGGACTACTCCACGAGTTCGGTTCTCGGGTTTGTCGGTTCTCGGATGGGGAGCATTTTTTCTAGTATTAGTATAGATAGAGTAGTCCTAAAGGTAGGACTATGTAAATGCTCATTTCTTGCAATTCCTTTTACGCACCTTACCATTGAGTAATGAATGTGCTCAGCCATGCATGAATGCGTACATCTTAATTTCATACAGACATGATAGAGAATTATTGTCTGCTTATTTTGACATGCAATTGTTTAATTTATATTAAATATTTATGTGAAATATTTGAACTTCAATGAGTGTCCAGGAACTTCTTTTGACGAGTGTATATAAACAATGTATTGTGATAACCAAATATCATAGTTTGTATTTAGATTCATTATGAATTAAACTAAAAAAAGTGATGTTTTGAAGAACTTGTTTATGAATTAAAGTATAAACATTTGTTTCTCAATCATGTTAAATATAAACACATTACCATGAACTTTGTTATCATAATACCTTGTGTATATGCCCAAGAATGTACCCATAGGTTTTAATTGTCATATCTCTTCTGAAATGCCAAAAATATAGCGATATAAATGTACACCTAGCACATAAAGTCCCTGACCAGGTGCTTTGAGGTTGGCTAATTCAAACTATATAATCGGTACCAAAAATCTGAGATATACATCAAATGAGCAAATTTCTTCTCCGCAGTTTGATTCCTCATTCAACAAAATCGAATGGATACTTTTAAAGTTATGGCAATTTCAATGACCACGCATAACAACAGCAAAGTTGCACTAGGTATAGGAAATCATTGATTTGTGTGACAGTTATGACAGTAATCACACAATTCAATGAATACCTAGTGCAACTTTGTTGTTGTTATGCGCGGTCATTGAAATCGCCATAACTTTAAAAGTATCCATTCGATTTTGTTGAATTTTGTTGATTAATTCCATGGATTTGTCAATGCAAATTCAATAATGCAAAATGAGTAACATGTTGGAGTGGTCTGGTGGCCCTTTTGCAACAAAGCTCTTCATTTATCAACACTTTTGATTGGTCAATGACTGGTTGTGACTAAACAATATCCGCATCGGACCTTGTGTACAGCGATGAATAGCTGTAGTACCGTGCTTCTTATCTCTTTAGGTATATTAGTCTCAGGTTGCACTAGGTTGCCGAAAATACGCAAAGGTTTTTGAAGTTGCGGAAATATGCGTAAGTAAATTACACAAGATCTGATGAAGTTGCATATCAACGTTGTGCAATTTACCGCAACGTTCGGAGATGTGTTAATTTTGTGCAACTTTAAGACCCGTTGTTTATACCTATTTTATTTTCCAAATTAGATGTGTGCTATTGTTTGAACTGTACAACATTTGATAGATAATGCTGGAGTCTAAATCTTATGTTCACTGGTTGAACTATAGATTAAGTAGAAATTTCACATTGATTTCCCGTGCAGCCTTGATGCAGTATACCACGATTGCAACGCGATTAAATCGTTGTTTATCTTATGTAAATAATTATACATGTTATTAAAGCTGATTGGTCTGAATATTATATGATGTCAAGGATCAAATATCCATTTTTAAACAGCTAAGAATGTATTTACAATTCTCATCGATTCTTAGAGAAATCGGCGACATTTATATATGAGACAACTTTAGGGTACCGCACCACGATCGCGACGCACAGTGCCAGCTGATTTACGGACTCGAAAATGCGAGTGTCGCGTCAAGTAAAAAACTCGCACAAAAATGTATAGTATGCGACTCCTATGCCATCCGTGCGAAGGTGACAAGTAAGTGCGTGAACGATCTACACGCTGGTTCTGTAAAGTGCCGCTTTATTATAGTCATGATATAGTTGAGAACGTGAAGCACACTTTTATTACAGTATGGACCACAAATGGGTGATTTTTCTTGAGTAATAAAACCAAAAGAATTAAAGGGGCATAGGCGACTAGGCGTACAATAATACAATGGGAATCGTAGGTAAGAGCAGGCCTAAAATTACTTTAATGTCATGAAATGTTCTTTCCATCACTATCTTCAGTGGATAGCAACCCGACACAAACGTTCAGTATAGCAACCTGCCATAAAAAGTTTGAAGGATAGGCCTATATTTGGCTACTTATGACGAGTTCTTATCAGATTAACGAAGACCACTCCTGTTGTGCGTGGTCATTGAAATAATAAGGTGGTTTTTTTTAGGAGGACCTTAAAATATAATATATCTGTAAATTGGGGGTGGGGGTGCTCTTATAGTTACGCTCGTGTCGCTAAGATATAATCTTCAATTTTAATGGACTTTGCCCAGAGGTCCAGACCTGGAATACGGGGTTCATCTCTTATAACCCCGTGTCCCCGTTGTTGTCCAAGCTTAGAATTATTCTCCATTTTGAAAAACTAAAAGAATTATTCTCCATTTTGAAAAACTAAAAAAAACTATCAAACAAGGCCTACCAATACCAAATGAAAACCAACAAAATGGATTAGGCACATGAAAGTCAAATGCAAGTTTCCCGTTACTTTTTTTCTTCTCAAAGTGATGAGGCGACTTTTTCATTATTCATTATTCATTATTTGATCAGATTTCATTATTGACATGTAAATGCATATTTGATCAACCCATATTGATACGGTTCTCATTTAAATAATATAAAAACATGTTTTTAAGGTGCATATACATTGTATGCACATGGGTGTATGATTTACAATAAAGTTCTCTAGTTAAATGATTCAACTCAAAATTATCAGAACAAACACATTTTTACACAAGTTCTCTCTTTATTTAATATATTTGCACATTGACATTGTACATCACTCAGATGAACTTTTAACCAGGTAGGTTTACGATTAAAAAAGCCTTGCTTATGAGCCCAGTTCTCAAAATTCATATTTTAAGAAAGTGAAAAATGTGTTCAAATTGATAAAACTGGCAACAATTGTGTTTAAAAATAAATAATGAATTTTTGGGAAATCTTGAAATTTTGACGCGGGTGAAAAAAAGTGATGCGGGCGGGTAACGGGAAACTCGATATCGACTTTCATGCGCCTTATGATATAATCATTAGGTCTATCACTCGTTTTACACGATTAAAAATCCACATTGAAATCATTCACAGATTTAAAACGCTGGCTTAAATTCACGTCACCATCAAACATATTAAAAATCCAATTCGAACATTCATGATTCTATCCCTTTTTCATCGAAACCGAAACCCCAATATGCATGGCCGGCCAGTCTCCCCCTCCCGGCGTTTGTAAAACACGAACACAATTGCATTTTCTTATATAGTGGGTGTAGTTGGGGATGTCAGCAGGCAATTGTATTGGTTTTGGGTTGATTTACAGCCGACACGCCCATACATTATGAGACAATGGTGTATAGTTTGGGCGGGGCTTAATTCCTTCGAATAATAATACCTTCAGTTTGTACAAACCGAAAATGACATGGTTTACGAAAAGTATGCTAGTTTTCTTATTTTTCATCGGATTGATTTAATATTTTCAGGATAGTCATCATAATTGATTGGGCTTTACATTGAGACTATATTGGTCATGGTCCAATGATTATAACAAGAATTACACCGTCATGAAACAGAGTCCTATTTTTTTTTATTCACCCTGTACTATGATTTTGTTATCTATTTAATACAACTTGTCTATTTACAATTTTTTATTCTTAGGACTCGAGTACTTTTGATACGGGCATACAGGCATCCTTTTAATAATTTATTTACAACTTAATTGCTTAATTTCAGAGGAAAAGAAGTGTTATGCTAGAGATTTGCACAAGTCGTGAAGAGTGGATCTCACCAGCCACGGCACAAAGTATGCAACACACAACGGTTCGACTGTTGGAAAATCAGCAATTTCACGTAGTGCGGTGTGACAATCCCGGCGCTCCTTGCAATTTAATATCACCTAGGTAAGCAACCTGTGGCCCAACCCTTCGCCCACGCATCCCTTGGAATAATTCTGGCCATAACAGTGTCACACACGGGGTGAACTTCACACACACCCATTTTCCTCCCGCGTAGTGTATTGAAAATTAATTTTCTTTAAATGGTGCTATGTTTGGTATCAAAATGTGCCAAAAAGATTCATCCATATGTCTATCTAGCCTGTTTGGTAGAAAAATAATCGAAAGTTACTTTAAAGGACCTAAACAAAGTGTATGACTTTCTTTTGTTGAGCACTTTATAATAAATCTATGTAATTTCACGTAAATTCATTGAAAACGTTATTAACGATTTGTGAAACGGCACCTACCACCAATTACCAGTGGATCAATGCGCGATCTGCCACACGTACGCTATCAAACGCGAGTTTTGGGCGCTCTGACAAGACGCATATCACGCGAAAGTATAATTAAAGCTAATTGATACGTCATGTTGATTATTGCCCAATCCTAGCGCGAGTGAATGTCGTTTTTCCGTAACCTGCGCTTCCGCACTTTCACACATGAAAAAAGGTGGCATTTGATTGGACGCATCTTGCCAATCTGCCATGAGTCAAGATCATGAGGTTGTGAGTTCTAGCCCTGCTGTGGCCAACTTGTTTGTGTCCTTGGACAATATACTTAGTCTCAATTGCCTCGTCAACCCAAGCGATATTTGGGGGAGCTGTTAAGAGTCACAATCTATTAAAGGGAATAGCGCATGGTGAGGAAAAGAAACCGCTGACGACGATTTTGTACCAGCTAAACCTTAGCTCATAACTAATACATCACTTACATCATACGATAGAAAATGCGTTCAATCAAATGAAGGGTGGTTGATTGAGCGCGCCACCCACATTGGGTTAAGAGATTGTTGTAGAGTCGCACACAATACCGCTTGCATGTAAACATAGGTAGAACAATTACAGACTGCGCCAATGTCCAACTTGTTTAGATTCAAATAGTCGCCGCGCGCTGTTACATTTTCGTTAGAATCCTCACCATGACCGCTTCCCTTTAAGTAGTGCTGATAGGCTGTGCAATGTTGGCCGGTAGCCGATGTGGCCGTAGTGTAGCTATGAAAAAAAATTCGGATTTAAATTGGCAGCGATCATAATTGGCCAAAAGCGCTTTGGGACTTGTAAAAAGCGCTATATAAGAATGGCGTATTATTTTATTTATTATTTTTGTTACGCAATATCGAGTACTTGGGATCGATGTTTACGCTTAAAGCTAAGAACTAAAGAATTATTTGCTTTCGCAATGTCTTTTGTTTATTTGTATCTGCTTTTATCAATCCAAAGATACGTCTGGTCATTCAAGGGCACTTGTGGTTGTGTCAAGTATAATAATGTGTCCTTGCACGGTGATAATTTCAGATAAACAGGATAAAGCGTTGACAATGTTTTATGATATACAAATTTGAACTTTTTTCAAAATGAAATAATATAGTCCCGCCATGCGTATGCCATAGTTTACCGGAATCATTGCAGACTTCTGAGCTTTGTTCACTAAACACGCTAAAACCATGAGATGCTAAAAATCCGATTTTATAATCATGCGAGTTTACATCACCTTCAAAAAACCCGCGTCAATTTGAAGAGTAAACCGAATGGACTGTAATACGCACTGATTCCGGTGAATGACGCATGGTTGATACCTTTCTATAAAGCCGATCGATACATTTGTGCAGGCCCTCTTTAGTCTCGACCCTAATTTTTACTTCTTTCGTGTCTACAGATTTGGATCTCAATGTCGCGAAAAGAACACGTGGACTCCAGCTTACGTATGGTCAGAAACCTCTCAGGACTATGACTTTTCTTTTGTTAAAATGATGACATCTTGCTCTTGTGGAGTAGCAACCCTTCAACCAGCGAATTAAGAAGATCAAGAGCACTTCATATTGTGCTACTCCGACTGGCCGGGAAAAGTGTACTTTAGGTCCCAGATCTGGTGGTATACCAGTATCGTGCAATACTGGAGCATAAAAGTTGCCAGTATCGGGCGATACTGGTACCCTTGATACCCCACCACTGAGATTTGTCCCAATATTGAATGATACTGGTCGCCCGATACTGGAACATTTTATATGTGCCAGTATCGGCCGATACTGGAACATTGACTTTGTACCAGTATCGGACAATACTGGGTGTTCCAGTATCGGACGATAATAGTACAGTCCAGTATTTGGTACCTAAAGTAGGCCTACACCTTTCCCCATATCGTGTAGTCCTCTTTGATTCTATTCACACCCCGCATCGGGTTAAAGGGCGCTGTCAAATTGTTGTCGTGGTCGGCTCCCGCACGGAGGCGTAGTGAACATGGTGAAGGGATAGTGCTGATTCGATCTTTGGTAGTGCAGTTAAGCAATTAAGACATTTCAAATTTGGAGGTCTAGTGGATATGGAAACGAGTGGACGAACAGTGGATGACCATGTGATCACGAGCAGAGAGTGGAACAAAATAAATAGAGTAGGGTTAGTGGAGGTGTGCATACTTTTATGACACAAATGTTATCTTGAACGTCAGGTTTCACATCTCAGATTCTTTTCAGTGTGCAATTGGTACGGAGAACGTGGGCTGCATTTCATCTGATTGATCTCGCGACGCCTTGTCGAGTCAAAGTGGTCGTGCATAATGCTGCGGCATCCGTTTTTTTGGCAAAACACTACTACTCGAAAATTGTCATTTTGGTATATTAAACATTTCACATGAACATGCATTTCTGTCAGATCTTGCACAGCACTTTAGCTCGGTATCTAAAGGTGTCGCGACAACGAGTCAATGGAATAAATCCAAATTACAGCGTTGTCCGTACAATCCACAGGTGCAATCTTAACCAACGCAAAAATAGAGAAGAATTGAGATAAATGGAAGTGTTCAAGATAAAATTTGTTCCAAAATAAGGAAATAATGTCACAAACAGCGTGTGCCATTCATTTTAACAGTGTAAGCATTGGTATAAAAGAATGGTGGTATGTGTTTTCTATCTATAAGAAGATTAATCCTCGCTCAACGGTGGTTATACAAAAGTGTTGTTGCCGAGATGTTGAACATTAATTATCGCCAAGTCATTGTTGTTTAATATTTGTATATTTTAGATCGTGCTATATTACTGAAATGAATTTAGATTTTACAAAACGTATGTTTGTAATACATTTTCTTTAAAAAGGTGTTTTGTTTTGTTGTTGTCATATTACCATCACACACGGGTGTGAAGAATATAATGAAGGGGTGAACGGGTTGGTTGTTGAAATAGGACATAGAGTAAATAATATAAGCTGGATAAGCCGTTTTCAGTGGCGGCATGCCGCCCAAGTTTTCTTCTCAGTCTCGATCCTTTCCCCCAGTTAGCCAAAGCCCCACCCCATTTTGTCCCCCAAGCAATCCAAAATGTTGACTTTTAATGTCAATATGACCTAAAATTGTCTGAAGTTTTCGCGCGCTTCGTGCGTATTTTATCCCCTCCCCTATTTGTGTTCTCTTGCCCCCACTCCTTTCGCCCCCATTGTACGTTTTAAACACTCGACACCGTGGTTGGAGCCGTATAAAGAACGATGCACACACAACATGCCCAGCGGGCACTCAACCATAACCATATTTCAACGTTGAATCAACGTTGAAATATGGTTGCGTTATTGAACAACATGATTTCAACATTTTGTCAACTACATTTTGTGCTTTGTTGAAGTAACGTTGAATATTGAGGTTGATTCAACGTTGTTGAATGGCCTTGTAAAAATCGTGTTTCCAAAATTCAGCCTGGAGCTAATTTGCATATTTTATTTGGCCTTATATTAGTCGAGTAAATTGCGCAAATCGCTCATTAGCATAATTGCAATGGTTCAAAAATTAGCACCGGTGCTCGTTTGTACCATTTCAATGATGCTAATGAACTAATTTGCACATTTTATTCATTTAAACCTATTATTTTATTTGAATTAAGTCGATGCATTAATTTAACACCACGGAATGTATATTGATATACACTTGTAAATACATATTTTCGCACTGATTTTAAGAAAGGTGCACTAAATAAATGCATTGTGCAAAAACATAAACATCGAAGAGTCAATGCCCCTGCAGCCCCCCCCCCCCCCCACCCCCCACCCCAGCACCATCCTCTGGTTGCCAAGCGATACAAAAGCTTCACAAAGTACTTTTTAGGAAGAAATCAACACATTATGCGTGTTGATTCAACATCGTATTTCAACGTTGATTCAATGTTGAATTCTGGTTAAGTAGTTGAAAATTGGTTGAAATAAAAACCAAATTTCAACTTATAGGCCTACGTGACAAAAATTCAACATTGAATCAAAGTTGAAATATGATGTTGAATCAGCGTTGAAATCTATGGTTGGTCCAAACTTTCAAATCCAAATGTTAATTCGTCATTTTGCCCGCTTGGTAGTTACTATTAAAACGGGGGTATTCTACAGTTAAGCCGATATGCCAAGTATACCTATCGCCTGTTTACCAATAGGAAATAATGGATGTGAACGGGATGTTGAGATATTGGGAAGCCTCATTTTGACTTATTCTTATTTCTAGTACAGTACACACCAGCGTCTTTTGTGTAAACCAATGAGAAATGATGCCAACCGCTCAGATACTTACTATGATAAATATTTGTAAGCTATAAATTGATTGGTTAAAGCACACGCGTATATCTAAGTTACCAATGGGAATTAGAGAATATAGTTCATAGCTGTTTTGGCTATATACGTTAGTCTCATGTATTCGGGGAACTTGACAATTGTGAGCCTCCCCCTCTATCACTCATTCTTAAACAGCTAAGAAAGTTATAAGCAATCTCATTGGTTCTCAGAGAAATCGGCGACATCTAGATGAGACAACTTAACACGGGGAGGTGGGGCTTACGTTTTAACAGTGCGTCCGACCTTCACAATGCGTGGTTTGCTCCATAACGCGCACTTTTGCAGTGCGTCTTTAGCGCTGTTCCTGCGTTTATGCCGGCGCCGCAACGCTTACGCATGGTTTACTCATCGTATGTGATTGGTGGGTGGAATGTTTGTGGGTTATTCGATCCTATCAGGGGTAAAAGTTGCCAAATGTAGACAATAAAATGTACTTATTCTTTGATAAATGTCTAAAGTATGATTGTTTAAGAATGAGAATAAAGGTATTGTTTTAAGACCGTACCCGTGTTATATTGTCTGACATAAATGCGGACGATAGTATTATTTTAAGTAGAACAACGACGCCGCAGGCGGAGTTGTTCGCAAAAAATAATACTATCGAACGCATTTATGTCAGACAATATAACACGGGTACGGTCTTAAAACAATACCTTTATTCTCATTCTTAAACAATCATACTTTAGACATTTATCAAAAAAAAAACAATACCTTTATTCTCTAATTACTATTATACCCCACTATAAAACTCAATTCCTAATGTGTTTATATGTACAGGCTGATGTACCACATGAGACCAACGAATATAGCAACACAGCTATACGAACTATATTTCGTTCTCATTCGTAATTAGTTTATAGGTTATTTTTATCTTTTTATCATAAAAATAAAGTTTGTTGTTAACTTTAATTTGAATCAAACAACAACAAATGTCGCCCTTTATAATCCAACGAGTTGTTTACCAACTTGCCTGCTTCGAAAAATCGAGCAGTTTTTTAGCACACGCACACCCTTTATACGCGTCCATTATTTTAACATCAACACACAGGGACGCTACACGAAAAAGCGACGCACTAAGGCACGCGACTAGGGGCGATTCTTTTTAGAAGCGTGTATTTGTTGTTGTCATGGTTCGACTGTGCGTTAGTTTAGTTGGCTTCAATATTTAAGCGTCGTGAGCAGGCTGTGGACAACTTTGTGCACGGTACGCTTGAACATCTTAACGCGATTACCATACGCACTGAAGATATGAATTAAACCCCGCTCCAAACTATATTATTATCGGTCTCATACTACATAGCGCATCGGCCGAAAGTCAGCTGTAAACCAATAAAATGCCTGTTGACATCCAAAACCACACCCACTATAATAATTGGAATAAGAATTGACGCTAAAAGATGTTGATATTATCTTGGCATTGTATTTCGATTGTTTAAAAACATTACATCATTTAATACCAATAAAGATTGAATATAAAAAGTAGTTAAGACAGCTTGAAGCTATATTTTGATTGGAAAACTACCTAATTATAATTATCGCTGTGCTAAAGTAGCCAATGGTGATTAACGTTAGAATTCGCTGAAATATTTTGAAACTATGTTTTGATTTCATTAAATGGTACTGAAATAAATATCTTTAAGCTAGGTTTAGACTTGTTGAATAAATCATATTATAATAAAGAGTAACATAAACGCATCCGACCAGAATTCACTCAAAGATGAAGAGATATTTCGGAGATAGGATTTGATTGATACAATGGACCTACGGCACATAATCTCCTGCCCACAGTTCGACATGCGTGGGCGCACTTCGATCAGGCTGCGCACGCATGTTTGAACTCACAAACCAACAACACCAAAGCACCTGATTGGTCAAATTTAAACTGAAGCCTTTTTAACGTTCGTCACGCTGCGCCGTATCCACCAACGCAGTGCTCCCGCTGCGCCGTAACCACCGACGCAGTGGGGCGTGATGGTGCGTGGAAAAGCTCATGCGTTTTTCAGTTCTCACGTTTGAGCACCAACCAATCAGAGCCTTGAGGTCGAGATGACGTAGTGCGCACAACGGATAACCATTGCACCGTTTTGGGGGCAGGTTGAGCTCGCGTACTTTACGCGAGCTCAACCTCATGTGACTCGCGTACTTTACGCGAGCTCAACCTCATGTGACGTGGGCCCATTAAGCAACCAATATGAAAGATGGATCACTATTTTGATTGGTTGGTTATTCTTCAACAGAATCGGTGACATTTACATGAGAGTTAACATAACACGACGTGGGCCTACATAGCATTGCCATCCCACCCTCGCGCAGTGCGTGGTAATTATAGTTAAATTTTGCTCCACAACCCGCACTTCCGCAGTGTTTCTTCGCTTTTCTTGCCTAACTATAGTTACCACGCACATCACGGGTGTGGTCACGCTATTAACAATTAATGCATGCCGTGTTATATTGTCTCATACAAATGTCGCCGATTTCTCTGAGAATCAATGAAATCTCTGAACTTTCTTAGCTGTTTAATTGGTGTTAAAATGATGAAATATCATGAAACTATGTTTGCTTCGTTATAAAGGAGCTAGATGATAATATTTTTGGACAAAATGTCCAATGGAAAGCACTAAAAAAGTAAGCAACATCACCATTTAGAGCCTCATATACCATGCGTGATGTACATTCATGGACAATTCAACATAGTTTATGTTCATACATTTGCAGATATTCATTGTGTTTTGTAACTTGCTCCTAAGCCAATGTTGTATTGTATATAAATGTAACAGTAATAAACCATATTGTTGTAAAATCGTTCTTCGGTATTATTTTGTTTGATGAAATACGGGTTTCAAGTTTATTTACAATTTATAGTCACCATTTTATTATGGACATAGCCTAATTCATATCAAGTTATTTCACGCGAACGTGTTATGTTGCTGTTTGTGAAGCTGCGTCCAGATCATACTTGCGCGAACAACTACGCATGCATGCAATGCGAGTCACGATTGACCAAGCAGGAGGCCCGGTATACCATAGACTAATGACTTCCGAATTTATGCACGTACGCATGTACGCACGCACGTACATACGCACCCCTTGTTGGAATTATGTCCAAAGTATTATGACGCTTACTATAGAAGTAACATATAATCTGACCTTATTCCGTGTTATGAATCAGTTTACCTCTAAATTGTCATAATTATATACAGTAAGAACAATAAACACTATAACTAAACTTCATTTATTACAGAGATTTATTTAATCAAAGAACCATACCCATAGAGCGTCACACAGTATGAAACCGAGTTTATCTAAATACACCTTTGACAATTTGTTGGATAAATCATGTGCAGTGTGCAATGAACGTAGTATCCAACTTAGTAAATGCTATGATCTAAAATCATGTAGGCCTACACGTCGCTAAATCTCTGAGGTCAGCCAAAAAGAGGGAAGGGGTTGGGACCAATGAACTTAACACTTTCCACGCGGCTATTAGTTTTACCATAATACAAAACAGACTTTTCATCAGAGACCTTTCACAAAATTCACAGTCTTATCAAAATAATTACTGAACCAATACGAGGCATGTTTGTACTTATCTTAATGCATTTCTCATGGTGATTACAAATATGGTGATGAAATCGATAATGTGGAAATTTTGAAACATTTTGTGACATTTTGGAACTGTCGTCCGCAGACGACTGCTGCATGCATGGAAAGTGTTCAGTCATGATTGTGATGGCAGATAGCAGAAGTCATTCTGATCTGTTACAATTGCTCTGGATCCTGAGACTAGAAAAGGCTGGATAGTCATACAGGAACGGAATTAAGATCGCAACTGATGGTCATAGAAACAAACAATCAGATTTGAAAGAGTCCTTATGTTGTCTGGATAATTTCATAAATACTACAGGCAGCTGCTTCGTACTCGGGATCTGCAACCGTGAGTGACAGGTATTGCATAGGAGAAATTCCACATAGCTGCTGCTTAAAATTGTAGAAGAGAGTCAGACATTGGTTTTTTGTCGATAGGCATTTTGCCACGCAGGCTGAATATGTTGTTACGCCCTCCCATACACTAAACATAGTCATTTCTGGTGAATCTCTGCTTTTGCAAACGTCTTTCCATTTAATTCGAACACTTTGCCTGGTTTTATTGCATATGTCTGTGGAAAAAGAAATCATACAAATGAGATTTGTTGTTGTTGTTGTTGTCAATATTCGATCTGACTACTTCAGGACTAAATATTACTGTCGCTTGTGTAAAGAGTATCATCATTTTGGCTGTTGACTGCCCTTTCCCGATCATGTGACGGTTGGTGCACCTTTCCTACAATGAGAATTTGAAGGCATTGAAAAACCCGTTCATATGGAATGCCCTTAGCTTTATCCAGTGTAAAAGTTGGTCGTTGATTTTATGTCAGTGCTACTTCTGACGAACGCTTGACAGTTTCAAACTTGTACCTTTTGAAATTGCATCACTTTTAATAAACTGTTTTACAAAGTCAAATATTTGGTAGCAACGGGGTATCAAAATGTAACAAACTAATTTCCTAAAAGTCTTTAAACATTACAACAATAACGGAAGATCAAATATCCAGTTGTGATCCCAACAAAACTTGGCTACTTTTCTATGTAGAGCTAAAACGGGCAATTTCATATAATTGATTTCGTTCACTAGCAGCAGTAAAGGCGGTTATAGCAGTGAACAAATATTTCATTCACTCAAAGAATAGCTTTGAGTGAATGAAGCAATAGCATATGAAGCAGCATCAGCGCGGCATCACCAAAAGGACAACAACACAAAACAATAGTAACATTATTACTGATTTAGAAAAAAGAATAAACATTTAAGGGTCTGTCACACCATGGCCTATCGCCTGAACGTATGCCACCATGCCAACGTATGCGAAAATATCGGAAATACGTCGATGTACGTTGGTGTACGCTGATATTAAGTTAGGGGTAAGTTTGGGGATACGTCGTTTACGTTAAGAGCACGCTGTGAAAATTTGGAACACGTCGAGCCCGCGAAAAATTATTGAGCATGTTCACAATTTCTCGGCGTACTCAACGTGTGCTTAATACGTTCTGCATAAGTTCCCGGTACGTTCGTGGTACGTAAGACATACGTTGACATACGCTGACATACGTTAGAGGTACGTAACTCGTAAGTTGGAATACGTTGATGTACGTCGGCTGAAAATAGCTATCTAGTGTTGATAAAAACCAAAATATTGCAATTCGTCTTCTCGTGCTGTGTATTGGAAATGAGACTTTCGAAAATGGAAAATGTTTCTTTAAATGGTGCTAATCATGGTTTATCTTTGTTGTTAGGGGGAAAATTTGGTATCAACTTATGCCTAAAAGATTCATCTAAATGCCTATCTAGCCTGTTTGGTCAAAAGAAAATTGAATGTTACTCAAAATGACATAAACAAAGTGGTATACTTTCTTTTGTTGAACCCTTTATAACAAACTTATGACAGCGTATCACAGCGTATGCGAGCGTATAACCAACGTATGCTTAACGTATTCGTAAAGTATGTATGCCGTGTTCGACGTATCCTCAGCGTATCCTCGGCGTACAACGAACATGTGACTTATGCCGCTGCAGAAATTGAGTTTCGTACACGGCGGGACAAGTGTTGCCAGTTCAAGTAAACGCAGCCTAGATGATAACTATTAACATATCTAGAATGATAAATCTATAGGTCCAACCTATAACTTACTAGTAACGTACCTCTAACATATGTCAGCGTATGTCAACGTATGTCAGCGTATGTAAACGTATGTCTAACGTACCACGAACCTATTGGGAACTTATGCAAAACGTATTAAACACACGTTGAGTACGTCGAGAAATTTTGACCATGCTCAATGATTTTTTGCGGGCTCGACGTGTTCCAAATTGTCACAGCATATAACAGCGTGCTCTTAACGTAAACGACGTATCCCCAACGTACCCCTAACTTATATCAGCGTACACCAACGTACACCAACGTATTTTTCGATATTTCGCATACGTTGGCATACATTCAGGCGATACGCCATGGTGTGACAGGGCCTTTACTCAGAAGTACACAGCCAGATTACTCAGAGGGCTCATATCGCAAATGAGATGTGCGTATTCTAGGGATAATTATATAAATGCTGCATTTACCATACGTGCAACTGCCAAAATTTGCCTTTGATTGCTTGAGAACTTATACGCCAGCGCATACCACATGCGATAATGATGGTGTGATCATTTAAAACGCTCTCACTTCACGTCACTACATAAGATGAACGAAGTATAGACCTTGCTACCAACAGACATAAAGAGATTATCAGCTTCTTACCCTCTCCTTGCTTACTTGTCCCAGTGGATGAGATGGATGCTGCTGTTGAGACCGTGGTAGATGAGGTTGTGATGCTGTTGCTCGTGCTGGAAATACCCGCATCACCAGATATTACAACATTGTCGGTAGTGTGACCACCCGCCCCTTCCTCTCTTCCCGTTGTTAGTAGTGTTGGTGTTATCGTTGTTTCCGTCATCGGGACTGAGGTATCAAAATAGGTCGTGGTTCTGTTGCTAAAGCTGGAAATAACGTCATCACTAGAGAATGCAACATCGCTGGTAGTGTGAACATCTTCATCATCATCCTCTTCTTCTGTCGTTGTTGCCAGATGTGTCGATGCCATAGTGGTTTCGGTTGTCGGGAATGTAGTGTCAAAGGAGGCTGAGCCTCTGCTGCTTAACGTGCTTAAGGTGGAAATATCTGCATCACTAGTGACTTCATCACTACTACTACTAGCAGTGATATCTACATCTTCTTGTGTTGTGGTTTCTGTGGATGATGATGGAGTTACGACTCCGCTTTTAAATCTTGTGGTGACAGGTTTTTCGGTAATTGCATACCAATTGTTCGTCGTTGTACTCTTTATCTCTATTACTGGTGTCCTTTGGCAAACGTATAACGCTAATTCACCATCACAATTACGAGCATAAGTATGATGGAAGTTGTAATGGTTTCTTCCGAAAACCATACAGTCCTTTTCAGATGGTTCATTCATAGCCCAAACTGTAAACATAAATAATGGGAAACCAGTAATTTATCGTCTAGAATAAACAGGTTCTCTGGTGATTTGACCTTGGAATCACTTGTGTTCAAAGTGTGTTCTGAGCTTATTAGCCTCTGTCATTTGATGGTAATTGGGAAATGTTAAATTGTTGCTAAATTCAGTAAATTATCAAAATATCCACGTATCACATGAATCCTATGCCAATGTTTACGAATAAACAACCAACTATTCGTAATTCAAGCTCTAAAATAACTAAAAGATCTAAAACTCCTTCTGTGTTTAGTTTTACCGACATCTATAACTTATTGAAAAATAACCGAATTCGTACAACACACAGGTTGATTGATTCTGACAGAATGATCACAGAATTATAGTGAATGGTGTTTCGATGTATTCTGCTAAAGGCCCTGTCACACCATGTCGTATGGCCTGAACGTATGACGGCGTATACAAAAAATAGCTCGAAATTGTCAGAGTCCAATGACGTCCAACTTCCCGACGAATTGCATATGGGCCTTTCAAACCATAGCGTATCGCCTGAACGTATGACAACGTATACACAAAATAACTCGAAAATTGTCAGAGTCCAAGAACGTCCAACTTCCCAATGAATTGCAATATTTTGGTTTTTATCAATGCTACGAGGGTCATTCAATAAGTTCTACCTCCTCCCTCATAACATCGCTAATATTATTGTCAACCTCATGACATTTGTCATGATTATAGCTCTGAATCATAGCTACAAATGTGTAGTAAATGATAATTTATATCTGTTTTACTTTTGTTGTGACGCGGTCAAAGCCAGAGAGAGATTTTGGACAACGGACACGGAAAATTACCTTAAAAATATACACATGTTTTCGGGTGTTTTTTCGTATTGTATGGTTAGATATAAGAGCCTGATTTAAATACTGAAAATGGAAATGAATGAATGATATCTGAATATATTACATTATTATCATGTATAGATAAGATTGTAAACAATATTAACTCTTGTAGGCTTGCAAATAGTGTACTATCAACTCAAATGTATTGCTATGCCTTTGGCATACCAATACTGCCATCAGTCAAATTTTCGTTGTCACAACTTTAGCCACAATGGTGCCTCGAATGTTAAATCTTTAACATAATAGTCACTTTATGAGTTTTACTTATGTGCAACCTTCAGAAGAGTCAATCAGGTAGTCAATGATAGAAAATTATTGCTTTGACAGACTTTAAATCCCTCCATTTAGTTCGATATATTGAAGATCGCTTAGTTATCATGAAAGTCAAATATAACATTTACAGGGTTCTCTAGGGGAGGGGTAAACTGAATGGTTGTCCTGACCTGGATCTGGTAATCAGAGGGCATATTTTTTCCAAACCAATCAGTCAACCTTATTGTTTACAGTCTGTTAAAGAGATATCTGACACTTAGAACGGTTATAATTGACCGGTAGGTATGTTTTGCCTTGTACAATAGGCCAATTGAAAAGCACTTCGGCGATATTTTTGCTGTTTTTCATCCGTTTCCGTCACACTAAATCGAGGTTTGGTTCTTACTGCATGTCCGTAAAAGTACAACCAGTACTCAGATCAATTTACATTGGATTTGTAGCTCAGGTTCCCAGCTACAATCGTGTGATATTTGATAATACTGGCTCATATAATAATAAAGTTATGAGGTAGGAGGTAGAACTTATTGAATGACCCTCGTAGATAGCTATTTTCAGCCGACGTACATCAACGTATACCAACTTACGAGTAACGTACCTCTAACGTATGTCAGCGTATGTCAACGTATGGCTAACGTACCACGAACGTACCGGGAACCCTTGCAGAGCGTATTAAGTGCACGGTGAGTACACCGAGAAATTTTGAACATGCTCAATTGAGTTTCGTACATGGCGGGACAAGTGTTGCCAGTTCAAGTAAACGCAGCTTAGATGATAACTATCAAAATATCTAGAAGGATAAATCTATAGGTCCAACCTATAACTTACTAGTAACGTACCTCTAACGTATGTCAACGTATGTCAGCGTATGTAAACGTATGTCTAACGTACCACGAACCTATCGGGAACTTATACAAAACGTATTAAACAGAAATTTTGAACATGCTCAATAATTTTTTCGCGGGCTCGACGTGTTCCAAATTGTCACAGCATATAACAGCGTACTCTTAACGTAAACGACGTATCCCCAACTTACCCCTAATTTATATCAGCGTACACCAACGTACACCAACGTATTTTTGATATTTTCGCATACGTTGGCATACGTTCAGGCGATACGCCATGGTGTGACAGGGCCTTTAAGGCCCTGTCACACCATAGCGTATGGCCTGAACGTGGCCTGAACGTATGCCGACGTATTCAAAAAATAGCTCGAAAATTGTCAGAGTCCGAGAACGTCCAAGAACGTCCAACTTCCCAACGAATTGCGTCAACATCGGTGATGGAATGGACGTATCCATAGCGTATTAAACGCATACATAGCGTATGACTAACGTATTGATAGCGTATCACTAACTTATAACAAACTTATGACAGCGTATCACAGCGTATGCGATCGGCGAGCGTATGACCAACGTATTCGTAGCGTATGTCTGCCGTGCTCGACGTATCCTCAGCGTATCCTCGGCGTACAACGAACACGTGACTTATGCCGTTGCAGAAATTGAGTTTCGTACACAGCGGGACAAGTGTTGCCAGTTCAAGTAAACGCAGCCTAGATGATAACTATTAAAATATCTAGAAGGGTAAATCTATATGTCCAACCTACAACTTAAGACGATTAACGTACCTCTAACGTATGTCAGCGTATGTCTAACGTATGTCAGCGTTTGTAAACGTATGTCTAACGTACCACGAACCTATCGGGAACTTATGCTGAACGTAAGTTAAGCACACGTTGAGTACGTCGAGACATTTTGAACATGCTCAATATTTTTTCGCGGGCTCGACGTGTTCCAAATTTTCACAACGTATCACAGCGTGCTCTTAACGTATACGACGCATCCCAAACTTACCCCTAACTTGTATCAGCGTACACCAACGTACGCCAACGTACGCCAACGTATTTTCGATATTTCGCATACGTTGTTATACGTTCAGGCGATACGCCATGGTGTGACATGCCGTACATGGTCTGTCTTGGCCTTCTTGCTTTTTCCTTCTCCTCGGCCTCGGCCCCTGGTTGCTTACTTCTTCTTGGGAGGCATGTTAACTGCTTGATGACATCGGCGGCGGGAATGATGTAATGTGAGATACGTGCTACAGCGGCATAATAAGCCACGTGTTCGTTGTACGTCGAAGATACGCTGACGATACGTCGAACACGGCAGACATACGCTACGAATACGTTAAGCATACGTTAGTCATACGCTCGCATACGCTCGCATACGCTGTCATACGCTGTCATACGTATGTTATAAGTTAGTGATACGCTATCAATACGTTAGTCATACGCTATGTAAACGTTCAATACGCTATGGATACGCTATGGATACGTGACAGGGACTTACACGAACGCCCGGCATAAGGTGAATACGTGAGAATACGTCGAAACTCGTTGGAAATACGTCAGGCATACGTTAGACATACGGCACATATACGTTATCAACTCGTTATCACTACGTTGGCTGTACGTTTCCCCCAGCCTACGTTCATCAACGTATACCAACTTACGAGTAACGTACAAGTAACGTACCACTAACGTATGTCAGCCTATGTCAACGTATATTTAACGTACCACAAACTTACCGGGAACTTATGCAGAACGTATTAAGCACACGTTGAGTACGTCGAGACATTTTGAGCATGCTCAATATTTGTTCGTGGTCCAAATTGTCACAGCGTATCACAGCGTGCTTTTAACGTAAACGACGTATCCCCAACGTACCTCTAACTTATATCAGCGTACGCCAACGTACACCAACGTATTTTTCGATATTTCGCATACGTTGGAATACGTTGAGGCGATACGTTATGGTGTGACAGGGCCTTTAGATGATGACGTCGATCAGCGCGAAATCTACATAGGTGCGGTATTCGTTGACGTAGTGTGTGTTAAGGCCCTGTCACACCATGGCGTATGGCCTGAACGTATGCCGACGCATACAAAAAAATAGCTCGAAAATTGTCATAGTCCAAGAACGTCCAACTTCCCAACGAATTGCATATGAGCATGTCACACCATGGCGTATCGCCTGAACGTATGCCGACGTACACACAAAATAGCTCGAAAATGGTCAGAGTCCAAGAACGTCCAACTTCTTAACGAATTGTCATATTTTGGTTTTTATCAATGCTATATAGCTATTTTCAGCCGACGTACATCAACGTATACCAACTTGCGAGTAACGTTCCTCTAACGTATGTCAGCGTATGTCATCGTATGTCTAACGTACCACGAACGTACCGGGATCTTATACAGAACGTATTTTAATACGGTCTGTATTTTTGAACATGCTCATTAATTTTTCGCGGGCTCGACGTGTTCCAAATTTTCACAGCGTATCACAGCGTGCTCTTAACGTAAGCGACGTATCCCCAACTTACCTCTAACTTATATCAGCGTACTAAACGTACACCAACGTATTTTTGATATTTCCGCATACGATGGCATACGTGCAGACGATACGCCATGGTGTGACAGAGCCTTTAGTAACTCATGCATGTTACTGGTTCAAACCTGGGCCCATACATCTGTTCCGAATTATGATACTGCCATATATGTTAACGTGCACTACGCCAGCGAATTCCCTGACACTGGGCCCATAAACAAACTACGACTGTGCCAACGTTCTTCTTTTGATCTCGAGGTTAAAGGCCCTGTCACACCATAGCGTATGGCCTGAACGTGGCCTGAACGTATGCCGACGTATTCAAAAAATTGTTCGAAAATTGTCAGAGTCCAAGAACGTCCAACTTCGCAACGAATTGCGTAGGAAAAGTCGACATCGGAGATGGAATGGACGTATCCATAGCGTATCCATAGCGTATGACTAACGTATTGATAGCGTATCACTAACTTATAACAAACTTATGACAGCGTATCACAGCGTATGTGAGCGTATGACCAACGTATGTTGAACGTATTCGTAGCGTATGTCCAGCGTTCTCAACTTATGCCCAACGTCTGAGTAAATTATGAGAAAACCAATGCGCGGCGTGTTTGGCATGTTCCTACCCACCGGAGCTCACATTGGAAATTGGGTGATACATGGGATTGCATGTTATGGAAAGTTTACTCTATGACTGATTAATACACTACCCGCGTTTAATAAGTTCCTAAAGCGCCGAATGCTCGCTAGCTGTACGGTTTATACGCTAGCTGTACTGTAGAAACACGTCCTGTACGTTACACGATCGCTATGCATAAGCTGTGCATAAGGTGGATACGTCTGAATACGTCGAGACTCGTTGGAGATACGTCAGGCACAGGTTAGACATACGGCACATATACAGTTTTAAGCCCACAATTATTCATACCCCTTGAAAAATATGTGTTTTTTGCGTTTTTCTCATATCTATACCAGCTGGAGTGGTGGAACTTTTGCTTTACACTAAAGACAATTAGTTTGCAAGTACAAATCAATATATTTGGGCTCAACATTTTTTGCATAACAATAGAATTGAACAAGAATTGTGTTTTTATGCCTGTCCAAAATTATTCATACCCCATACCAAGTCTCAGGATTGAGGCCACATTTTGTGATAATACACATGTTTTTGACATTCCAAACATTCTTTATATTGTGTGATAGGCTTTTATATTGTTATGCAATTATTCCATACAATGTGGATGCATTAAAAATGTGTCCTATTGAATGTACAGTGAGGGATATTATAGGACAACACTCTAGCTCTTTGACAGCATGGCGAAGGGGATCAAATAAGTCAGTCAGGACCTTTTTTGTGCATTGTGAATGCTCACAAAGAGGGGGAAAGGCTACAAAGCTATTTCGAAGCAATTTCAAGTGCCAAATTCCACCATAAAAAGCATAATTAGGAAGAACAAGACAGTTAAAATCAGTTAAAATCAGTTAAAAACACTGAAGAACACGGTCGGAAGCCAACAGTGTCCCCTTGTTTGACAAGAAAAGTATGGTGAAAGGCCAACAACAATCCACATATCACCGTCAATGCTCTCCTGAACAACCTTGGTGAGTCTTGGACCAAGATATTAAGGCAGACACTCCAGCAGACATAGTACACAAGAGTTCTCCACGGACTCCGACCAAGAAAGACTCTACTCCTGAAAAGAGGCAATGAGAAACTCATCTAGGATTTGCAAGAGCACTTCTGGACAAAGATCCAAGTTTTTGGTCTTCAGTGTTGGGGTTGCTTAAGATGCAAGACAAGTTTCTCTGTGTCTCTTTTAAGGAGTAGAGGCTTTCTTGGTCGGCCTCCATGGAGACCTCTCATGTGCCATATATGCTGGAGTGTCTGCCATGATATCTTGGTCCAATAATTGCCAGGGTTGTTCAGGAGAGCATTTATGGTGATCTGTGGATTGTTGTTGGCCTTTCGCAATACTTTTCTTGCCAAACAAGGGGACACCGCTGGCTTCCGACTGCATCCTTCAATGATTTTTAGTGAGTTGAACGTCTTGTTCTTCCTAATTATGCTGTGTGGTGGATTCTTGCACTTGGAATTGTTTCGAAATAGCTCTGTAGCCTTTCCCCTCTTTGTGAGCATTCACAATATGCACAAAAAGTTATTTAATCTTCTTCGCCATGCTGTCAAAGAGCTAGAGTGTTGTTCTATAATATCCCTCAATGTACATTCAATAGGACACATTTGTAATGCATCCACATTGTATGCATACATCATGGGATAATTACATAACAATATAAAAGCCTATCACACAATATAAAGAATGTTTGGAATGTCAAAAACATGTGTATTATCACAAAAAGTGGCCTCAATCCTTAGACTTGGTATGGGGTATGAATAATTTTGGACAGGCATAAAACATAATTCTTGTTCAATTCTATTGTTATGCAAAAAAATGTTGAGCCCAAAGATATTGATTTGTACTTGCAAACTAATTGTCTTTAGTGTAAAGCGAAAGTTCCACCACTCCAGCTGGTATAGATATGAGAAAAACGCAAAAAACTCCTATTTTTCAAGGGGTATGAATAATTGTGGGCTTAACTGTATGTTATCAACTCGTTATCACAACGTTGGATGAACGTTTCCCTTTCAGCCGACGTACATCAACGTATATCAACTTACGTACGTCAACGTATCTCTTACGTACCACGAACTTACCGGGAACTTATCACAAGCCTTAGAACTAGGGGGGGGGGGGGGTTGGGGTACCGCGCCATTTTGCGATAATTTTGCGAAATCGATCGTGGTTATCACGTGATACGTATCGTGGAAAAATAATGTACACTGTTTTAACGAAATGCACTGTGGGATTGTGTTACCAGCCTAAAATCATAGAGGTCGCAAACCCGGTCGCAAACTTGCTTATAATTGAGCCTAGCTATAATAAGCTAAAAGAGACATCTCTGAATGTATTATCAAAGTGTGCAAAGGAGAAATTGTTGGACACACTGGTAAAATGGTTTTACAACAAGTTTTGCTATCATATTATCCAACTGAACTCAAGTTAAATCACTCTATTTATCGAGCAATAATATAATTGTTTACGCATTTTAATTGTTTAGATACAAAGTTAAATATATAAATCAAGGATACATTTATGATAGATAAAAAAACCTAAAAAAACCCCTATAAACGCATGGGCGGCATTTATAATTGATAAAATTTTACATAACAATGATGTTACATTAATCAACATTCAAGTTTAAAAAATAGAAAAATTAAAGGAATATTCGAACCCGTGATTTCCGATTGCCAACGACATGGCCAACCTACGCACGCCACAGATATCCACGACTATAATTGTCATAGTTTTATTATTTAACCATATCCATTTATTTATAACGAACGGATTTTTATTGTGCCATTTTTTCCAAATGTGTGTGTTGCTCTCGCACAAAATGTGTTTGTAATTTCATTATAATCCTTATTTTTAAAAGAACGGTAATTTGTTTTGACATTTTCGAGAAGAAAAAAATGGCGTAGCTGATACGGTAAACGCCAGTGTGGCAAACATACAGATGATGCCGGCAGGCTAAGCAAATCCAGCATATAAAACAAAAGTGCTCCTATTGAGGCTCGAACCCACAACCTTTCGTTCCTCATGTCGACGTCCTATCCACTACACTAACCGTGCTAATTGAAAAAAAATCATCGCAAATAATTTATTTATATCATGGGTCATGGGTTAATGCGCTGTGTTAAATTCTACAATCCCGGCCGCCACTCTGTTCAAAGGCACAAAAAAGTGGACTTATTTTATGTTTTTTTTGCAATTCTGAGGTGTGTGGATCGTGTGTTTTTATCAAATTGGTTAGATATCCGTCCATTTTAGAACATCTGAAATTTAAAGTGCACCCACACACCCGGAAAGTATGCTGCCAAGGGCATATATTTTGCACGTAAATCCAATACAAAAGTTCAGAAAATCGACCAAAGTATGACGTCATGACCATCGCTTCGGGACAAAATGGCGCGGAACCCCCCCCCCCCCCCCCCCCCCCCTACCTTAGAACAGGGACATTATCAAAAGCGCCATCGCTTTATGGCTAGTTTATCTAGTCTCAATTTATTTTTGATTGACAGTTAAAATCTTTTGTTCCTTTCAAGTGATGGTCCTGGACAAAAGTCACACGAGTCGATGTACGAACCCGAGTCATCGCGTACCCATCGTTTAAACCCCCCATGATGCAACGATAGGCTGTGGATGTTAATCGACACACTGAAGTGTGTACGAACGAAATAGATGTCCTTAATTGTTTCCAATAGTGTTGTTATTCGTGTCGTTTAAATCAAAACTAGATTCTTTTAGTGCAAAAAACTTTTTGAGTCCCCCCTTAAGGCCTTGTCACACTGTTGCGTATAGAGCTAACGCGTGCCCGACGTTTTGGAATTTGGGTGTACGGGTACGTTCCTGTACGGTTGTCATTCTTTCGTGACATATTTGGCATACGTTGCATTCGTTACGGTGCAGTCACATGTATCCGTGTGAGCTGGGCAGCCCCTTACCGTCTAAAGGGCCTGTCACACCATGGCGTATCGCCTGACCGTATGCCAACGTATGCGAAAATATCGAAAATACGTTGGTGTACACTGATATAAGTTAGGGGTAAGTTGGGGATACGTCGTTTACGTTTAAGAGCACGTTGTGATACGCTGTGAAAATGTGGAACACGTCGAGCCCGCGAAAAATTATTGAGCATGTTCAAAATTTCTCGCGTACTCGACGTGTGCTAAATACGTTCTGCAAAGGTTCCCGGTACGTTCATGGTACGTTAGACATACGCTGACATACGTTAGAGGTACGTTACTCGTAAGTTGGTATACGTTGATGTACGTCGGCTGACGGGAAACGTACAGCCAACGTAGTGATAACGAGTTGATAACGTACATGTGCCGTATGTCTAACCTATGCCTGACGTATCTCCACTTTATGCTCAACTTATGCCTGGCGATCGTGTAACGTACATAACGTGTTTCTACAGTACAGTTAGCGTATGTACCGTACAGCTAGCGAGCATTCGGCGTTTTTGGGAACTTATGGGGGGGGGGGGGGGGGTTGAGATGGGTCCCTTGAGTAACTCATCCCCACTTCTTCATGGTCTGTCGTGCTGAACACATCAACCCATCATCATCAGAGAGCATGGCGGATGATAGGCTGCGACAAGAGTACATGACAGCCGTTCTACAGCGGCATAGGTCAGTTACGTGTTCGTTGTACGCCGAGAATACGCTGAGGATACGTCGAACACGGCAGACATACGCTACGAATACGTTAAGCATACGTTGGTCATACGCTCGCATACGCTGTGATACACTGTCATAAGTTTGTCATAAGTTAGTGATACGCTATGTATACGTTCAATACGCTTTGGATACGTCCATTCCAACACCGATGTCGACTTTTCCTATGCAATTCGTCGGGTAGTTGGACGTTCTTGGACTCTGACCATTTTCGAGCTATCTTTTGTATACGTCGGCATACGTTCAGGCCATACGCCATGGTGTGACATGGCCATTAGCGCCGTAGGCCTATATGGCCGAACAGCTGACGAATAAACAACCTATACAAAATTAATATATACCAAATTGAAAGAAGGAATATAATATATGGCAAAAACACATGAGTAAAAAGCATCCCGTGTCAATCAAATGAGTTTGTAAAGACGGGTTAATAAAATTACAGAGAGTTAATGAAAATATCAAAGTCACACTTTAAATATTTGCCAAAAAAACATGTTATTATAAAA
Source organism: Ophiura sarsii (assembly GCA_035610835.1). NCBI lineage: Eukaryota > Metazoa > Echinodermata > Ophiuroidea > Amphilepidida > Ophiuridae > Ophiura > Ophiura sarsii. The sequence goes on along the minus strand of CM069443.1, from coordinate 38,618,392 downwards.
CATGCGTAAATCACTTTCTCACCCATGTCCATGTAACTGTCTTCAATAGCATATGCCTGGTTAGAGCATACCCAGGAAGCTTCACTACTAGCGTCTGAACACCCAAGCCATATCGCGTTCTATATATGATGCAATACAATGAGGAAAAAACACTAATCAGTAATCACTTATTAAATTTAAATGTTATTGTCTTTTGAACATTATCAGAAAGAATAAGTTTACTGTTAAACTATAGGCTATAGCTAGTGGAATAACAACCATAGGCATAACCACTCCTTTATTTCCAAATAGACCTAACTTGGTACAGAAATCAACGAATTGAATAAATACTATATGAGGCCCTGTGTAACAACAGAAAATGCTATACAAGTTGACAAAAACAAATGATCAAATATGCCGAAATGTGCAACGTCCCTTGAAAATTGTCTGATGTTGCCATAAATTGCTGAAAGGCGCACAGTTTTGTGAAGTTGTTGTAAGTACCCCCCTTTTTGATTAGCCGTAAACGAATTCGTAAAACTTTGTGAAGTTCCAGTGATTTGCCTAAAAATAGTGAGTAATGTTAAAATTCGATTAGGCCTAAACCGGTTAAATTCCTGTAAGTTGCCGGGAAAAATCGCAACATTACCCAAAACTTCGTGAAGATGCAGAAAATACCAACAGTTTCACAATTCCTGAAGTTGCACAAAGTTGCCGCGTTGTAAACTTTGTGTAATGATTCGCATTAGATTGAGGTGGGGAAATTGTTATTTTGAGCAATTCTGGACATTTTCCCCTGTGACTTTTACGAACAGGAGCTTGCGTGAACCAGACGTTTTCTTTAGGCCATCAATCATGTATCGCTCTGCATTGATTTCATTCGATACGCGGCAGGAAGGAATCAAAAATGTCTCAAGCAAATCGGTAGTTTTTCATATATAATCTAGCATTGTCATATTTTACGGGAAGGCCATAATAACTTAATTTAATTTAACCAAACCTTCATCCATTCCGACCATGAGTTGTAGGGATTGTCATCAGAATCGTAATCAGTATATGAATACACGTAAGCTCCTGGTAATTTCATAGCATAAAATAACCGTTCTTCACCAGAATTGAGAGTAGCGAGCTCTCCTTCAATGCCCTCACAAATGGTCTTAGCGACATTCCATGTTGCCAGTTCGCTGGAAAACCAGTAACATTTGTTATTCCATAGTTGCCATCCAGAGCCAGACTTATCTGGGCAGATACCTGTTTGATGAAAACAAATCACATACCAATATAATACAATTATGGCCATGTGTTGACGGCGTTGCATGTTTGGCGACGAATCATCCATCTCGCTCTATTTAGAGGATTATGACTGCTGAGGAACTGTCCCGAAGGGGCGCAGCCCATGAGGGACAATTCCGAATGACCAGAACAACAACCGAGGATTTCAAAACAAATTCACGAAAACAGTTGTTAAGCAGTAATTATTCTCATTCATTACTGAAAAAGATGTATGCATATTTATCCAAATCGTTGATTTGTACCGATATAATCGCGCTAATAATTAATTAGTTTTCTTTTTATTTTGTCCACCCCTTCTTAGTTATTGAAAAAGTCCAAGTTGGGTCATCCCCTCATTAACATTTTTCATCATTCAACCAATCAGAAATAAGCTTTAATCGTGTTTCCTCATAACTCATTGAATATTCAGTTTAGCGGCGTGAGGCTTTAATTTAATTGGTCGGTCAATGAGCAAAACAATCGATCACTTTGGCGCAGAAGAACTATGGTTTATTTGTCATTTGAAAGCCAAATCTAACTACATTGTGGGTGAATAAATCAGGTATTTCTATCATTGTTTGGCCGAGTTATGGTGGATTATATTTCGAATGTCAGGGTGGCGGCGGTGGCGCTGTGTACAAACTCTATGGGGAGGGGAATGTTTCCAATTCTACGTTTCAATTTACAATAACTCCTCATCACTGTATGGTACAAACATGACCTTGGACTCATTCTAAAGATTAATTCATATTCTACAAGTATCTGTTTCAACAATAGGGGAATTCAAAAATGCAGTTTAACTCAGGATAGGGTGCATACCCCAAAACAATTACTTGTAACCTTGTAAAAAATATGAAACTTTAAAAGCGTTCAGGCTCATTCACTTCCCGATATTGCATATTTCAACAAAGTAACCCTTGACAACCATTTGTTACGTTCCGATGGGTAATTTTGTAGGGAACTCAAATATGCACTGTAAATTATGATTCGGATAGGTATAAAAATATTATTGAGCTTTAATCAAAATATCAAGATTTCGATATTTTTTGAACATTGTTAATCATATAGGCCTAACATGTTATAGCATTAGGTCCTATCTAAACTCCAATAGCATATTTGGATTTCTGAAAATATGCTTTTTATGGGGTAAAGCTAGTCATTGCGATACGTTAATTCGAATCTCAGATGGTGTAAATAAAATGTACAAATCTGGAAATGCAACGCGGAAGGATGTCGAGTTCAAAACACATGGCCTTAACCGACTAAAATTGGTGACCTTATTTTTGATCTACGCTTATACTTTAACCTAGTTCTGATTTCAAAACCGTCTATAATGTCTATTTGACTGACCATGTACATTACATCCTCTATGGCTCAACTCCATAATAATAATACCATAATAATTCAAATCCTAGGCCTACATAGTATGAACACTTAGGGTAGGCCACGGGGCTCACGGGGTACCTGAAGTATGGCGTATTAAGGGCACCCGTGATAACTGGATTTTAAGTGTGTATGGGGTAGGGTCTACCTGATCATAGACTACGCTTTGATGGACTGCACACTTTCATCTAGCGGGCGCATCCGCGCTTCCCTTATTTGATTATCTGGACGGGCATATGGGGTATCTGGGGTAGGTACAACATTTTGGGTTGTATGTGGGGTAACTACGACATTGTTTCCCCCAAATGGGGTATTGAAATAGGGTTCGAGATTCAGAGATAGTCTAACATTTCTGTGAAAAATCTATTTCAAATTGAAAAATAATTCAGGGACTATATCAATAATGTTAAGCCCATTTTGCTACAAATCATGCAGGAATCTAATTTAAATCATAATACTTCAGCTAGCGTGGGCCCGAGCGTAGCGAGGGTACCCTCTATAATATCCACTGACCATATACCCCTTCTGCCACTCAATGCTCAACTCCACTAACCATATCTCCACTGACCATGGAGTTTTGGCAACAGGAATATCCTGTTGCCAAATTATTACGACCAGGTACAAGACAGATGATGCACGCCAGCACGTGTGCTAGGTATTATTTATTGTCATCTCTGGCAGCACGTGAGGATTCCCTCTACATTAGATCGGAATCGTTGGTAAGGGATCGTCGAGGCTCTATAGATAGAGCTAAGGCCTAAAAAAAAGGTTTGATTGGCCTAACCCGACCCAGACTTTTGACCTTTGACCTATTTTGCCCTATATCTCGTAAACTAAGCACAGGGTGCAAATACAACCATCGACATTTTTGCTCAATATATGATCTTAGGAACAGTTTGATATGCATTACGGTATAATCCGATTATTTTTCAATTTAACCCCTAATGGCGGAAGCTAATTTGCATACTATGAAAATAAATCTAATTTGCATACATTTGCATATTATGCAAATTAGACCACTTTCCCATGCTGGGATTTTAGGGACTTTTAGTATGGTGATAAGGGGATCTTACTGAAATGCACTGCAGTGGACAACATTCTGTTGGAATTAGTGGCGAGTTACCCCTTCAAATTTGTTAGATTGACTGGACTAATAGGCATACAGGCTGTCCCAAAATGATTAGTACCCGTCGATGCCCAAAGTTCAATAATTTTTGTCATCATCAAAATTGATGGGATTAGGTCCGTTGTTCTTACATCATATTTGTTCTACTGTACTATTTCATTAGCATTTTAGATCATGACTATCGGATTTATCAAACTCAAGATACACTCCATTATGTAAAACATGGTGATTTCACCTTTTTAGCAAAGTGCTAACAAAATTGTGTGCTAGTACAGCTTGTTTGAAAGAAATTTGTGTATTCTCATATCTCTTGTCTACTCAATATAATCTTGTGTGTCTTTCTGTTGTAACTGTTATTAGTTATGGGGTTTCAAGTCATTAATAATTCTTCTCCTTAATTCAATTTAACGGGTAAAAGAAGTTTGTCACACTTGAGTGACCCCATGCATTGTTTCATTTGACAAGTGTTTAGGGACTTCTAAATGAAGTGGTATTTGGTGAATCGCCAGTGGCTTAGATTTCATTTTCACATTGGAGAATGGATTTCGTGATGTTAAACACTAAGGGACTATATCATTGTTACCAAGTTTGTAGGAAATTGCTTCCCCAATATGAAAAAGAAGTCTAAGCCACTGCTAATATACCCATGACTACGTCTTTACCTGTTTAAATGACCCTCAAGTTTAGCCTAAAACTAGCTCATTGTAGAAACAAAGCTTGGGGTCGCTCATGCGTGACGATCCATTTTTTACTCTTCAAATTGAATCAAAATGAAGAAGTATTAATGGTTTGAACAACAATATGATACAACAGCAGTTTAAAATAGAAAGGAACCAAATATTAGCAGACAAGAGATTAAGAGAATGTATTTAGTTTCTTTCAAACAAGCTGTTTAAAAACCCTTTTTTTTGCACTTTGCCAAAAAGGTGAAATCACCATGTCTTACACAATGGAGTGAAACTTCATTAAAATAAGTCCGATATTCATGATCTAAAATTCTAATGAAAGGGTTTAGTATAGCAAATATGATAAAAAAACAACGGATCTAATCTCATTGATTTTGATGATGTAAAAATGTATCGAACTTTGGGCATCGATGGGTACTAATCATTTTGGGACAGCCTGTATATTCAATAAGCAATTGAAGTGTTGGACATTGGCAACTCACTTTAGTTTAATTAATTTGAGAACTTGTATTTATTCTTTGTGTCATATTGTTTTGTAATTTATTTTGTCACTTTCTGAAGCAAATACACAGTGCGTACTTCAAGCCAATTTGGTCTCATGGCCATGCGTTTTAAGTTGGGCCGGTCTCGTGTGACGAACTTAAAATTGGTGAATATCGCGTGTATTTTCATTTGAATGGCGATAACTTTTCTATACTAGGCAATACCCCCACAAAAGTATACATTTTCTTGATTAAAATTGTCTTAGGAGTTCAAAAATGCACTTAAAATTAACATAGGATGAACCCCTAGAAGGTTATGAATTTGAAAAGGTCAACAATTTATGAAAAAAATCTGCTGAGAAAAAAAAATATGAAAAAAATTCAGCATACCCTACAAGGTTAATTATTGCAGATTTGAATTTCTGACAGTTAAACCTTTCCAAGCATATATAACTTTCTATATCTAGGTAATGTTTACAATATTTTGCACCGGGCTGGAAAAAATGTCATTTTGCGAAGAAAAAAATCTGACATACGAGGGGCAGTCAATAAATAATGAAAGTGATCATGGTATGGGATGCATGAGTGATTCTATTGAGGGGATAATGTGATCAATACAAAGTATGAACCTTTTTTAAAACAATACACTTTTGGATTTTTAAATGTGAACTATGACGTCATAGCACTGTCTCAAAGTAAGTACACTTGGGACACTGCTAAATCAGTTATTTGGCGGGAAATTTGAATTGTTTTTATGAAACACGTGGTAAGAAGATTGCATAACATGACATCAGAAGCAGGTAAATCCCGATTTTTTTTTCCGCATAAATATGATACTAAAGACAATAACCTTAATCCCTGTGTAATTTGGAATGTGTAGTATAAGAGGAAAAAGTAAGGAGAAGCAATTGAATAAAAGGTATACAAATATCAGTATTTCAAATAGCTAATTTTTATTTAAAAATGCCCAGTCAGTGAATCACTAATATGGCAGGAAAATCAAACAATTTAGGAAAAATTCAAGCAATTAACCAGTTTGGAAGATTCCATATGATAGTTAACTAATTATCTGAACTTATTCGCATGAAACCTGCAGAAAAAATGCGCATGCGCAGACGGCAGATAATTTTGAAACGGGCCCAAAATGGCTAAAATCATGAAATTTACCAGATAAAAGCTTACTGTGGCTTCAAATTCTAATCAGAAATAATGAAAAATGTTTAAATCAATGTGTAAACATATTGTGATAGTCAAAATGAATATACAGGAATGTATCAATCAAAGATGGCTGCCACAACCTCTCTTATTACTGTTATCTTTAGAGCTACTAGATATGTATTGTGTAAGTAATCGTCATATAATTTCAATGGTTTGAGGAAATTTTATGAACAGCTCCTTTTGAAATCCCCACTATTATTGCTTTACATCCCACAACAATTTATTAAATTATAATCCCTCTATTGTTCTTTATCCTTTGTTGTTTTCTAAGGTATATTATTGTGGATTTTGCTAAATAAAAGCGTATTTGAGATGGTCCCTTCTTGTTCGTATTAAGGCATTCAGATCTAAAAAAGAGTGTCAAACAGAGATAAGTGTGTATTCTAACTATGTGCCAAGTGTTATCTGTTTTTATGCTTGCACTGCCGAGATATACGCAAATGTATCAATCAACCCATATTCAACATATTACATATCCAGCCAAATAATTGGCAGATTTCAGTCAGTGTCTGAAACCTATTGTGTTTATGTTAATGACGTTACATAACCATAGGTATCTAACAATCCAAAAGTGTATTGTTTGAAAGACAAAGGTTCATACTTTGTATTGATCACATTATCCCCTCAATAGAATCACTCATGCATCCCATACCATGATCACTTTGCCTAACCGTATGTGCTGGTAAAAGACGCTGCGTCGGTACATATCCATCCAGTCATACACATGTAGTTCTTCAATGCATTGCGGGTCTGTAATTATTGATTAATTCTTTATTAATTAAGGTGATTACCCATTATTAAACATCTAAATTATTCAAATCAGTTTATTTACTCAGAGTTTATGTACTTAGATGCAACAATTTCATTCCATAAACATGATTTAACTCAATTGCACTGAACTGTACTGTAGATGCCAAATTTGCTGCGCCGGACTCTCCTGCGCCGGACTCTCCTCCACCCCTGATGTTGGTTAATTAGCCATTAATTAACAAAAAATGACAAAAGTTTAACACATGCTAATACTTTTATCTTCTTGCCCTGCATAAGAGCTTTATTTTGATACCAAATTTAGCTATGTAGGTGGTATCTTTATACAAGAAATTGAATAGACAATGTCATTTTTGATGTGCCGATGTCACAACTCCACCTTTTTGCAGGCCCAGTTCAAAACGCATGGCCTCATCTCAAATTGTATAGAATCCATGGCATAATAACATCTTTTCCATTTTCATATAAATCCATGTATATTATGCAATTCCAGGTGATCCAGGGGATAATAAAAGTGGGTCTAGCGCGAAGGCTTATTACCCACTGGACTTTTTGAGGCGCTGTTTGTAACGTTGCTTTGTATTGTGTCAAGCACGTTAATAAAGAGGACTCGAAGAGACCGTACTTGTAGGTTAGATGACCATGTTATTAACTCGATGTATTAGTACTGCGCATGCGTGATGTAAAGCGCTAGATATGGTGATCTAATAATACGGCATTATAAATATATAGGGTTTACTCCCTATAACACTGTTCACTGATGATTGAGACTAAATTCGTTCATATTTTAATGACACATGTTATAGTCACAATTTTTTTAAATAAAAAACACACGCCTTTCGTGTCGTTTGCTCTGGACCACGTATTTGAATTGACTGGTGGGGCCTGGGAGACACCCCCTCATGAGACTTAGTGCTGCATTGTCTACGAGGATCATTCAATAAGTTCTACCTCCTCCCTCTTAACATTGTTAATATGAATGTCAGCCTCATGACATTTGCCACGATTATATAGCTCTGAATCATAGTTACACATTTATAGTAAACGATAATTGATATCTGTTTTACTTTTAATATGATGCGGTCAAAGCCAGTGAGATTTTGGACAACGGAAACGGAACATTACCTTAAAAATAGATACATGTTTTTAGGTGTTTTTTTTGTATTATATGATTAGATAGTAAGATCATGATTTTAATAATGAAACTTGGAAATCAATGAATGATATCTGATCAAATTTGAGTATTACTATGCATGAATAAGACTCTTGTATATAGGCTTGCAAATAGTGTAATATCAACTGAAATACCTTTGGAATACTGCTAATCAGTGTTCGTTGTTACAACCCAAGCCACAGTGATGCGTCGTATGTTAAATCTTTAAAATAGTAGTCAATTTATGAGTTTTCATTATGTGCAATCTTCAGAATAGTCAATCAGGTAGTCAATGATATAAAATTATCTCTTTGAGAGACTTGTTATCTCTCTATTTAGTCCGGTATATTGAAAATCACTTTCTTATGTAAGTCTTTTGCAGGGTTCTCTAGGAGAGGGGTAAACTTATATTTGTCCTGATCTGGTTCTGGTTAATCAGAGGGCATATCTTTTCCAAAGAAATCAGTCACCTTTATTGTTTATTAAAGAGATATCTGACATTTAGAACGGGTATACTTGGCCGCCTAGGTACGTTGCTTCTTACAATAGGCCAAATGAATAGCACTTGGGCGATATTTTGCTGATTTTCATCCGTTTCCGTCATACTAAATGTAAGCTTGGTTTTCACTGCATCTCCAGCAAAGGACAACCAGTACTCAGATCAATTTACAATGAATTTGTAGCTGAGGTTCCAAGCTACAATTGTGTGATATTTCATAAGACTGGCTTATAGAATAATAAAGTTATGAGGTAGGAGGTAGAACTTATAGAATGACCCTCGTAATATTAGCACTTCTCGTGTATAATTGCTGTCACTTCCACTTTGCTTCCCTTGTGATTTGTTCAAATTACACAATATTGTCCCGCATTTAAATTTGGCTTTTAGTACCATGGGACTACAGTGTGGCGTTAAATTGCGTATTACCTTTATATAGCGTATTTTTATCGACAGAAATTTCCTGTTCCGTTCCGTGCGTGAATCGTTTATAATAATAGTCCGGTTTCAAAATATTAAATGCTCCATTGGCTGGCATACGAATGAACACCAATATATTTTATGTCAATATGTCAATCAAAAGGTATTGCCTTATATAACTTGTGTACTGTAACAATCAATTGTATAAGGCAAATAGCGAAATGCAATAAATGCGCACGAGCACTTTTGGGACTCGTGACACGAAAGACGACGACGTAATTATGTATTTTATCAATAAATTAGTAGGCTACTTTAGGGCTACCAATCATAGATCAAAAAGGTCCCAAAACAGAAAACGGACTGAAAACAATGTGAGGTTCCAAAAAGTGACAGAGATCGTGAAAAAATGAAACATTTCTCACCTTAGTGAAAACAGTCGTTTGAAGGCCCGTAACCAGGATTTTTTAAAAATGCTTTACACAATTATAAAGGGGGGGGGGGGGGGCGTTTTCCGAAAAAAGGGCACATTAGTACACAAAAAGGTACATTAACATTGGTACACCAAAAAAGGTACATTGGTACACAAAAAGGGTACATTGTAAAATGGGGTTTGGGGGGTGGGGCGTCCGCACCCCCTGGTTTATGCTGGTTCCCTACACCCTGGATCCCCGGCCCAACTTATCCATAGGATAAGTTGTGTGGAGCCCATTGATGCAGGGAACCAGCATACCCCTGCATGGTTACAGCCTACGGGCCTGAATGCCTCCAAAGTAATGTTTTGTGCTGATCCAAGAAGTGTCGCGTAACCATCGTTGGAACAAAATAGAGGGTATTTCCATGTCTGCCAACAAGTTAGTTAGTGTTCTGATGTTTCTCCGTCCGATATCGCATACTTACTCATTTATACAGTGGAGTCATACTCAGTCATATCTAGGCCTCGATTGTCTTTTTTTACATTATTCAATTCAAGATTGTACTCAAGTTTCAGTTTGAAAGGGTCTTTAAAAAAGTTGTTCTTCGCCAGGAAGATCAACATGTATATAGCATGTCTCAGAGTTACTGTATATCAAACTGTGACAATGGTGTGTTTTTTGCCCCCCCCCCCCCCCCCCCCCCCCCCCCAACAAAAAGAAGATTTCAATTTAGTTAAAATTTAGTTAAAAAGGCAATTTTTCCGAGCTGCGCGCACATTTTCTTTCTAAATGTTCATACCAAATTAGTTAGTATTAGACCAAATATGACAATTTAAGCGCAAAATGGCACAAAAGATGTGCGCGCATCATGTTTATGTGAACAGATAAACTGTATCCTCTATCTGTCTGTGTTTTACGCCAGCCCGCTGGCCGGCTACGCTGTTGTGCGAGGAGGAGCAATGGGTATAACGTTCAGGGCCATTTATGGTTGAGGGTTGTGGTGGAAGTGCCATGGGGTTCTGATCGCTAGCTTTTGTAATTTTGTGTGTATTGATATATATTCTGACCCAGAGTAAGAAATAGGACTCGATCTATACCCTATTTGTACTGGTTTTCTCACCGCCTAGGGGTTCTCCAAGCCAATTGATGCAATTTATCATGTGCAGTTTGCCACTATGAACCATATGAGATTGGCGGGTTTGAATGTGTCCTTGACTGTGAAATTGAAGAAATGGTATTTTATAGTAGCACAAATTGTCGGCATGTGAATTAATTTCATGAAAACTCGCTGGTATTATCACAAAAAAGATAAAAAACAGGCTAATGAATAAAACATTTGAGAGGATTAGTGGTGAAAAATGCTTTTCTTATTAAAGGAGACTTCTCATGCCTGAGAGAGAAAAAAGAGAGCTACATACCTGTCGAGTTGAGCGCAATAACAAGCTTCACAGAAAATAAAATAGTCATTCCAATTCCAACCATAATTGCGCTATTAATTAATTCAAATCATGACATAAGTGGCTCTACTATTTGACTGAAGATCCGCTTGTCCATGGTGGTGGTGAACACTGAAACGTCACGCGACAAATGTCAATAATTTCAATCGGCTTCCAATCATCATTTGCCAATTGGACTCGTTCACAACATCCAATAACAATATTAAGAACCTTTGAAAATATTTTATGAACAGGTAATAATGTAGTTCTAAAAATATTTAACCGTGGCAGGCATAATTTCTTTTAAATAAATCATATTATTTTGATCGATTTCCCGCCCATTTCGCTTTGTATAGTTTATGGTAAAGGTTTATTACAAAATCCGGTCATGGGGAAAGTAGGTTGGATGGATATTTATATTATTTTCTCTTTTTTTTCATTTTGAAAAGGAGTGGTGTGGTATGGGTGAACTCATATTTAGTTAGGTATCAAATTCAAAATGGAACGCCTCCATTAAGAAAATGTGAAAAGAATTATGGGCAATTACAACTTGATGCATGTAAGGTTGGGACCTCTTATTAGTTATTGCTCGCTTATGTTTTCTTCTTTTTCTGCAGTGTTCAATTTGTTTATAAATTATAGATTGTCCCAACAAATTGAATATAAAACTGGATGAGCCAATAACTTTGAAAATAAAGCAAATCAACTTGTCAAATTTAGGAATAAACGCGTTTGTAGCGGACTTTAAACCAAGTGTGTATCAAGGTAAATTTGATTTAAACTGGGAGCTAACTAACAAACAAAAACATTATTTCATATAGATTAAAATTAATATATAACAAAACCATGAATTGGTTTTACTCCCTGCTGTGCGGGTTGTTCTACTCCGCTGAATGCAAGAGGGTCGTAAATGACATTTTGGGTAAAATTGAGTTTTCTATTAATATTGAAAATACAGGTATGCACATATTTTAAGCTATGGTATAGGTCTGAAATCGGAGAAGTTATATCTTTAAGAAAGAAATAAGATGTAAAAAAGTACAAAAGAGAAATTTTAGCACACAATTGCTGCTCCTGAAAAATAGTCAAAATGCACTTACAACCCTCTTCCATTTAGCCGACAAACTGTCTCTGACATCAATACTGTTTATCTTAATCTCTCAAGAAGTTGGGAGTTAAATTTGCAAACTACTGAAACAGGTTATATACGCAATTATTTACTCCCCAGTTTTCCATATGAGTCATAACCGTTTTGCCGTTTTTATATAAAATTTGTAGAATATCAAATTAACTGTTTTCGAAAATTTATAGAATAAAAAAAATGGAATGGAATCGTAAATGCATAGAAAAACCACCTCATTTCTCAGTCATTTTTATGGAATATATATCGGCCTAAAGTCGTCACCAATCAACATGCAAAGGTGAAATTGCTTGAGCATAAATGTTTAGATGCAGCACACTTATTCTGTGGGTGCAAATATTTTCATGACATATCCAGTTTTTTCAACCCAAATTTGGAACACTATAATATACAAGGCCACAAGGGGAGTCAGAATAATTGAACCCAAGATTGTAGATCTTTTAGTTGCAATTAAAGTGTATTGGGAAAACGTTTGTATACATTCATATAAATGATTAAAAACCTCTCTTTCGCAGGAATTTTGAATTAATGGATGATATTAGTATTTTAATTAATATGAAATGTCTCATTTTCCAGTCTGCACACGGAATTGGTTTGGCTAGAAATGTTTGAATTTACATACAAACTGAAATTAAACGCAAACCGCATTTTAGAAGAATAACATTTTGTTTGGATTCAGTCACATCTGTACAAGATTTCCGTAAAATTGTTGAACCATAAAACTGTTGTCAAAAGTAATATTAGTAGTGTTCTTATTTCTCCAAAGGTACCATGGATATCTTTGACTTTTTCACTAAATGTTTCAAACAAACAAGGTATCATATAGTGTAGTGTAAAACACTGTAATTTCGTGGATATTTTATTTCGCGGATTTCAAATAACTGCTATTTTAGTGGGTATTTAATTTTACGAATCTGGAAATGTTACTGTTAGGCCAAATAAAAATAGTCATGCTTAGCGCCCCGCCCGCTTCCTTTTTAGGAGCCGCCTCCTTCTTTTTTCTTTTTTGAAAAAAAAAAAAAAAAAAAAAAAAAAAAAAATCGTATTTTTTTTACTTTTGCTGTTTCCCCCGTGAAATAAACTGGTTCTCTATGTCTCAGAACTCGGGACAAGACATCAGTGGTCTGATTTTCTGTTTTATCTTGCCCATAAGAAGCCAATAAGTAATTTCTTGAGTCCCAGTGGCTGTCATTTTGAAAAAAGCAGGCAACCATCTTGAAAACTAGTCCGGCCAGCTATAATCCGCATCCCAGGGGTGTGAGAGGCCATAAATGCAAAAAGAGGAAAACAGACAAAAACGAGGAAAAACAGCATAAAATTGGGTCAAAATAGGGACAGCGGTCCCAAATAGGTCGTCTGTTTATATGGGTAGTTTGGTTGCAATTGTACTTCATCTGTTTAAATGTAATCAATTTTACATATGCTGCCAATTTTACAACTTCAGATGACCTTTGACCTTGATATGTGACCTTTGACCTCATTAACATATGAAGGTTTCCATGTTGCATCTATGACCGAGGTTTGGTTGCAATTGGTCATTGTATGGAAAAGAAATGGACAATACAAAAAGTCTGTACTAAATTTTGACCTGAGATGACCTTTGACTTTGGTATGTGACCTTTGACCTCATTAACATATGAAAGAAAAGGCTGAAATTGTGTCATAAGAAAAATGTAAAAAAGAGGAAATCAGCTCCTGGCATCCCTCGCGAAATTAAGTGGTTTTACAGTAAGATATCTCATTTACACTTGTTTTGATATTAACAATATATTTTTTATTGATTTTAATAATTTGGCTCTGGATCTTTCTGACTCACCCTGTATGCATATTGATTCCTAGACTATTGCTTAATAATTGATAACGCATTTGACTCCTGTTCACCCAACACATTTTTATTAAATCTTGAAACACCACTTACATGATTAACACAAATGCGCTCCGACTAATAATTTCACTACTTAAATATAATTAAATACCACTAAGCCATATCAAAGCTACATTATTTCCGCCTCTTTGGAAGAATTGTTTAAACAATTGTCTTCTTATATGTGATGCGATCTGAGAAAACCCGTCGGATGTCGCAAAATGTGAACTAGGGATTATGGGTAAAATAGAAAGAAAAAAAGGAAAAAAAGAAAAAAAACACTTTTTTCTTTTTTTAGATTTTGTTAAAGAAAATTAGTTTCCAGTACTTTGTGTCATCATCTTTCATGAAATTTCACCTTGACAAACTTACTTAAGTCACTTTTATTATTAACCTTATATTGTTATTATATTGAATTATGTATCTTTTTGGCCTGTTTTCATGATTTCTTGTTTTGTAGCTTTTGGTGACATCACAATCATCATTCACTCATAACTTTTTTTGTAGTGATCGTAGAAAAATGATCGAAACAGTTCTGTAATCAGCACAGTTTTAGCTTTCTTATGATATAAATATCTCCAATATGAAAAATGCCACCATGTGGCGGGTTTTCACAGATCGCATCACATATCTACTTTTGTTGCAAATACTTAACAAATATAATTAGAATACTTCATTGCATAACATTTAAAAAAGCAACAATACAGATCAAAAACAATATGTGTAATTTATTATAAAAAATATTATAAAAATATTCTGATTAAATTTGTGGATTTCAATAATAACTATACTTGTATTTATAGTATAAAAATAAATGATTTATTTTGCAATGGACAATGAAAAATCATTTAACCATTTAGTACTGTAATATACATACAAAGCACTTATATTTCATCAAATAGTACTGATAGTAGGTTTGGTTTTGAAAAGAAAATTTACACTATACAAACAATCACATTTAAGAAAATAATGTATAGTTTAATCAGTTCCAAATTGGTGCGAATTGCGAGGCTTGTATTTGTCCGTGCGCAAATAAATACCATGTCGTTGCGCATATTTATTGGTCAAAGTGTACATTTGTGCATCATAAGCAGGTATCAGCAAGTGGTGGGTAAGTAGTTATTCCATTTGAGCCCATGAATATATATTAGCCTCACAATTTTAGCCAATTTGGACCTGATTGAATTATAGAGTTGTTACATTCATACATTAAACTATTACATCTACTATAATATACTTATGACTATGGTAGTAGGACATTCCATTTTTGTATTGGTTATCCCATTGCACCATCCAATTATGGTGGGGGACATCACATTCAGGGTAATGGACTATTCCATTTTGCAGTGGGACCTTCCATTAGTGATATTAAAATTTTATGAAATCATGGTAGCTGGATTCATCATTACAGTACAGTGGTGGATTATCCATTATGGAAGTGGACCATTCCATTTTGCAGCAGGATTTTCTATTTGTGTAATTGGGATAGGGGATATTATTCATTAAAATAGTAGAAAATTCCATTGTAGTAGTAAAATATTCCATCATAGTAGTGGAACATTCCATTTAACTAAATAAATTGTCCACAAGTGACAATAGGATATTGCATTATTATTAGGGGGTATTGATATTTATTTCAGGTGGTGGAATATTTCATTATGGTAAGAGATATTCCAGTATTTTACTCGGATATTCTATTACTAGAGGAGGTAAGATGGAATATTAAAATAGACTAATGAGATTGATAAGTTTGAAGATGTATTAGTATAATTATAATATTTTCCCTAAATATACATATGCAGTGATATTAGAAAAGCTGTAGACCTTCAAATCATAATATATCTATATAAAATATAACATCAAAAGATCAGTAACATCCTTATTTACATGCCTGATTAATTTACTCTTATGATCTTCTTAAAAATATCACATAGTATTTCATACAGCTAAAACGTTATGTAGAGAATTCTTTGAATCAGAATCATCAAAATTAATCAACTTCTGACTGATTTTTAAGCTAATATATCACAAGAAATAGTGCCTTCACTTTTATTTATTTCAGTTTTCAAATTTTCAGAATTAACACGCACCGTGTTCTATATCTTTGCAACATTTTAACTTTACTGTAGTGGCTGTCGTCTGCTAAATTCTGTTTGCAAAATTCATAATATATTCATCAATATTATTCAAACAAAATTCTCCAACACATTTCATCTTCCATTTTCCTAATTTATTTTAGTGGTCCATTTGTCAGACAATGTTTATATAAACTATCCATATTCAATAGGGACAAACATATTCATTCACTTTATCTTATTGATTACATACAAAAATAAGTAAAATATGTTTGTATCATTTACAGATGTCAGGCATCTTTTGTATATTTGTACAAGTTTCCATGGTTACTGTTTCCATGGTAATTTATTAAGCAGCCTACATATCATATTCCTCCTCATAGTCCTCTTCTATGTCAGATAGTCCTGCTGAGTCAAAATAGAGAATAGAAAAGGGTCAAAATATACTTGCTATTTCTCATCATGGGGCAATAAGATATTCAAAATTTGATTTGTTATGATAATGCAATAGGCCAAGAAGAAGACAAATCTGTCTCACATACCCCACACGCATAAGTTTGTGGTGTCACTTTTGCCGCATAACCCTACACTATGAGCCCAATTTTTCAAAAAATGTCTCCGAAGGGGGGGGGGGGGGGGGGGGGGGGAGGACCAAAAACAGCATAGCATAGCTATTTTTTCTAATTAAAAAAAAGAGTATTTAAAAATTTAAAAAAAGCATATCGTATAGCTATTTTCCAAATGTATGTGAGACAGGCCTTTTTTAGGCGTTATGTCCCCTCCCCAACCTGTAGACAAGGTAGAATTCCTCCCTAACGCATTCACACATTGGGATACGAACTATATTCACACATTTACTGAATTCATCCCTCTGTCTTTATACATTTGGGTCTTCTGGTTGTGGATCTCTACTGTTTCAGATGTAACTAGTTGTTGTTTTCAAAGAAAAAAAGGAAACATTCTTATAACATTATGTTCCGAATGTTCAAAAAGTAAACCCAATAAAACCAAAAAACATTTTATCCTTCAAAATGTGTAATTTAAATGTTTCAAAATGCCCAACAAACAGACCTGGAAGGGACATCTACTCTAAGAACGTGGTGGTTTTTCATTCATGTAATACTCAGATTTCACTGAAGACAAGTGTATATACAGGGTGAGTCAAAAAAAAGTGTACTCAACTTCAGCGATTTTATTTAGAAAAAGTATTCGTTTGTTTTCAAAACAATATACTACGGTATAAAGACAAATCAATTAGCTTTAATATGAATTTTATCTGGTTTAGATTGGTTGAGGGAAACTTATTTTACGCTGTTTTGAATAAAAGTGACCAATTTAACGTCCGAACACGCTTTCCAGATCTTGACCATTATATTTCATAAGATACGACCAATAAAAAATTACAATACCGACAGCGAAAGGATCAATTCCTTTGTTATGAAATGATTAAAATGTGGTAATTGTGTCATAAATAGGCCTTAAAGCTGTTTATTGTTTTAATCTATTAGGAGACAATTTTGAACAAGTGTATTGTCTACTTATTTCTTTTAATAAACAAGATGTGTAATGCTTTACATCATAATCCTAGTAAACATTATTAAGCTCGTTAAGCTTGAAATTAAAAACCGTGTTTTAGGTGAAAAAACAGCTCCTGTACAGAAATAGTCATATTTACTTAACGGTATCATCAAATAGCGTGATTTTTTTTCCAGATGGTAGCAAAGAAATGGCGCAATCAGTTAAAGTTTTGTTTGCCTTGATTTTGTGGTCAAAAACATTTTTTTCAATTTGTTCAATTAGGGTACACTTTTTTTTGACTCACCCTGTATAACAAACCCTAACTACATTGAACCACACAATTTTAAGAAATCAACACACATTTTTTAAACAAATTTCAAACTTAGTAACAGCTGTAATACCACAACTTACTCTTATTTGATGATTTCCTGCGTTGAGATCCAACAACCCAGTTGTCCTGTCCCACAGCACCTACACCTGACTGTACTGCTCTTTGTACGCACCGATGGACAAAATGATATTGCTCCTATATGGTACAAAATTGAACAAAACAGAGTCAGTTCATGTTGTATATAGTAGATCTTGAACTGAAACCGTATGGGTTAAGCTCAAAGAAGATTTTAAGGTCTTCCCACAATTCAGCCAACTAAAGATTTTTTCACACAATTCATATGTCGAACTCTTAAGTTTTTAGAAAAAAGAAAGAAAAAAGGAACACTGATTTAAAAAAAGAACAAAAGGAACACTGATAACTAATTTATTCATTGATGTAAACTAGAATCTAAGTGCTCCAACGATGAACGCGCTATGAAGCCACGATTGTGCGCATATGTCTATGGGAACAGAGACAAATTGTAGACCATAATTAGGGCATTTTGCAAAAAATGCAATGCATTGTGGTGGTGTTTTTAAAATCTTCTTTGGGTTCAGCTGGAGTATATGTACGAATCTCTGTTCTTTGCATTTAGGGCAAACTCTTCAATGGACCTACGACACATATTCTATCTGACATACGCGAGCACACTTTGTATTGTTCAGCTTACTGCCCATGCTTGAAAACTCACAAAAATGCAGTTTACCAGAGCTGCGAGGTCGAGCTTACGTATTGCGCACACACCACGGATGTCCGTTGCACCGTTTTTTGGGGTGAGGTTGACCTCGCGTAGAAATGACAGCCACCAAAAAATGAAATTACAGTGACAAATCAGCTACCTGCTGCTATTGCATTTGAATAATTTAAACTAAATTGCAATAACACATAGCGAAGCACAGTATGAATGGGATTACAAAATAACAAAATGGTATTTATAAGACATTGTTAAAATGGAACAATTACTTGAGGGACATTGCCTCAATGGATGGGGTTTGTGGGTTGATATCAAGGCTAAAAAGGGGAGTCCTATCAACTTTACGCATACATGATAGTGCCCCATCTCCATTACCAAAATTGACTTAAAGCTTCGTAACGAACCTCAGTTTGCACCATGAAGCATCGTTGTTGACGAATACGTGCCACCACAGCATAGACGTCTATGAACTCCGAGCCACTGGATAATTGCTGTATTAAGATGTCCAAAGCAACAAACACTCCTGTTCTACCAACACCGGCACTGAGGAAGGGAACAAAAACAAATGTCAAATTGGAGTAATGTAACAGGCTACAGAGTATTGAAAAGGTTCTTCCTCCACTCTCAAATTCTGGATAAATACAACAGCCATTTGTTAATGTTATTATTTGGTTTTGCTTATTGATAAAATAAAAAAGTGTTAACTAGTCCATACCCTTTTTTTGGGGGGGGGGGGGGGGGGGCAGTGGAAGGGACAGTATTCCACTTATATCTGCATGTCTGTAAAGTTGACTGTATATGCGTACAGTTGCATCCATTAAGCTCACCTAATGTAAACTATTCATGGGATGAACAGAACACCGTAAATCTGCAAGATTCAAGATTCCATTTTTCTGAGAGATGTTTTGGCCATGGTATAAGTGTGGAAGTAGAAATGGTGACGGATTTATATACCTATTATACTTAAAAGAAAGTTGTGAGATAGGCTTTTACGACGGGTATTCATAATATAAGTTAAAAGTTCAACGGGTTCGCCGTCGGACAAGTTTTAATCTGTCAATAAAAGAAAGTACCTATAAGTAAAGCTTTTCAAACCTCTCAGGTAGGGTCAGTAGGTTAGGCGTTTTTTTTGTTATTGTTTGCTTGGTTGGGGTGGGGTCTTTAAAATCATTTTGACTTGGCAATGTTCTTATTTTAAAAAGCAAAAGTTTTGGCATTTTTCAAATTTTTTTCACACAAATTTGAAGACAAAAAATCACCCCAGGTAGACGACAATATCCCAATCATCACTTTGGCCATTTGTTAATGAAATTTGTCCCCTCCACATCTGTACAGATTTCATCTTACCTGCAATGTACAAACATGGGTCCTGTTTGTCGTGGATGTTGTGCACGTACGGTCTGTATAAATTGAATCATTGGAGTTGTGTCACGCGGTATACCTTGTTCGGTCCAGCCCTTGAAATGGAAGTGGGCCACAGTACGTGTATCCCCATCCTGAAAAGAGTACACAAATATAAATTACTTTTTCAGAAGTATAGATTAATTTGAACTTCAAATTTATATACACATTTTAAAGGTTGTTAGGGGTTTAAGATGTGATCTACAAATTTGTAACTCTGATTAATCTTTCCCACTGAAATATATAGATCAATTACTGTGAACAACAATGCAACCTTATTCGTAATATTTCAAGGAAGTGATGTACAACATATTCTTAGAAATTACCATGCTACCAGAATGTCAACCCTCTGAAATCTGATGCAAAACCTTAACCCACAACAGGTTGACTTACCTTCTCCACAAGGAAGTGACGCACAACATATTCTCCCATATCAGCAATGTTACTGCAGGTGATTACAATGTTATCACACTCCATGGTTTCTGATTCATTTTCAGGCCAGTACACTTCACACTTGATCTACAAAGGATTAAAATGTGAAGGAGACGATGATAAGATATGAATACACAATTTGCATTTCCACAACAAAATTACAAAATTATCACACTAGAAAACAAATTGATGGTGTTTTTTTAGTGTGAAATAATATAATGAGCAAATCACCTATCATTTTGAAGAAGTCTCTAAATTACTTGCTCCTACTCTCAACAAACATCCTTATTTCCCCCCTTTAAGAATGTTGACATCCTTTAAGAATATTGACATTCTTAATTGTGATAATTTTTGTTCTTTCTTGGATTATCAATACTTTGCAGCAATTCAAACATAATATAATACAAAAAGAGGTTAGTTATGCTTTGATACCTTATTTGTGGGCCTTTTTGATAAATAACTGCCGAGACTTAGACTTTCGACTTCTATTCATAAAACACACGGTGTGGAGAATAATCAAACATTTTTCATTATGTAATCACATAATCGACAATAATGACACAACCATTTCTTGTGAACACATTCTTTTCTTTGAAATAATTTAATAAAAGTGCCTGTTTCAGAGGAGTCTTTAAGACTAAAAAAGATTCAGCATCATGAGATTTTCATTAGCTTATAAACAAAGCGCCCTGATCGTTGGTCGGGAGTTTTCTAGCAATCACAGGATCTTGGGTTCAAGTCGCCTTGAAACCAGGATTCTTTGTTCACCCCAAAAAGTTCCTATCTAGGTCGGAAATTCTACAATCAAATCTTAAAAATTCAGTGAGGTTAGTTATCGGAGTCTCTTTCCGTGGTTTAAGCTGATAATCAAATTTAATTGTAGAATTTCTTTTCTACCCCATTCACTGTGTTCAATGTGCAGGTCTATACAGTGAGTGTAAGTTCGCCATGGTTCGGAGAGTCACGTTAAGCTGTTGGTCCCGTGTATTCAGACGCTTCACCCTGAACACGTTAAAATAATTGCAGACCTCATCGTAAAGAGTAGTGGATCATCCCGGGTCTGTTGCCTGTACACAAAACTCAAGTCCCTAAGTTTCAGTGGCCCGCTGTAATAGTTGGTCATCCAACTCTGGCGGTGAAGAATTGAAGAATTGAAGAAGCCCTATTCCATTACTTACCCTTCCGTTTTCCACAGGATTAGACACCATAACTATACTATGTGTATTCTGTTCCCATACAGCCTTCCAGAAGTCATTGACTGTGTCTGGGGTTACGCCTTGTGTAGCTATGTACTCACGGTCTGATCGATAACCCTAAAAAAGCAACAATGACAATAATGAAATATTTATATAGAGCTGAACTCATCCTCTCTGTTCACCATCAAGAGGTTCATCTGTCTTGTTGCAAGGGATTTATTGGTGAGTGACAAACCCACAAATGTTGAGATGGCACATGAAGGTATTGATATATATTGGATCCACATTGAGAATCACAACCTCTTTGTAAGCAACTAGTTTAGATCCTTAATGCGACGAAAAAAAACACCCTGTTCTACGGGCCTGAACGACCCATTTTTATTGTTGGTTTTTTTTTGGGGGGGGGGGTTTTAATTGTTAAAATATTTTGCAAAATGTTGCAAATTCCGAAAATTGCTGAAAACTCACCAAGATGTTCCCGAAATGTTTGGAAAAAAGAAAAAAAGAAAAGACCCCCACAAGACCAACTGACCCTAGAACAAGGTGGTTTTTTTGTGTCGCCTATTAGACTTAGTTTCAGTAGACTGCAGTCAAGACACTGGGCACAACACCAATATTCACACCAGAGTTGACTGAATATCATTTGGCATAAAGGAAGACTGAGTGGCATGAAAATGATGGACAGTCTGGAGTTAGTGTACTTGCATCTTAGTCAGACCCATGATCATGGGCCAGCTACCTTGTTAAAAGGTGAGTGAATAGTGTCGTGCTCCTACAAAACCAATGTAATGCCTGTGGTTTTAATACATACCAACTGTGATTCTGGTGAATTATATACACCTTGAAGGAATACATTGGGTTTGAGATTTACAGATGTGATCTAATACTCTAATAACCAGCTTTCATAGCAAATTTCCTACAATCCTGGAAAAAAGTCTTGGAACGCTCACTTGTTAACAAAGGTAAACTATCACTTTCCCCCGTGCAATGTTGAGAAATGTTAATGTCTTCAGCAGTTGTTCAAGGTGTCCCAACATTGATTGATGGGGTGTGGGGAACGGAAAATTGTTGTCTAAAATGTCCTATTAACAGTTTAACAAAATATACATCATTTAAAGATCAGCAAACAAATTCTGCACATAATGATCAAAACGTGTAAAGCGTTCCAAGGACTTTTTTCCAAGATTGTAGGTTATCAGTTCAAGTCTGGTTGAAAGCATGTATCTCCCCCATTTTGTGTGTGATTCAGTCCACTAGGGAAAGCTCGCTGACACTAAATCATTCTAGACCATCAAGAGAATTATATGATTTATATTTCAACACATCTGCAATTTTCAACCTAATCTTATTAATAACTTACATCTATGTAACTTGCGTTGATGTAGTCTGTGTCTTCATATTCATTTAATCTGACTCTATTGGCATCGTCTGCAAAATATTAAAAAAAGTAATCATATTAGATACAATTGTATGACTATATGTCACTACATACAGAGAGATTAGAAAAATCAATGCACACACGCTGATATTGATGTGTGAATAATGGCACGACTCTGTAATGTGGAGTGCTATTATGCAACATCAACATCAGTGCAAGTGCATGGATTGTTCTCATTTCTCGAGAAACAAAAAACATACACATGTATTGATCTAATTCATACACAACAATTCTAATCAAAATTTAGATTTTGTTCATACTTTTTACTAATATATATTATATTCATTATAATTTAAAACAAACACAAGCTTATAAACAAGCTTTTAAGCTTAGTACCCACACACGCCAAGTATATAAGTTAGACATTTTCAATGCACTTCACTTTTTTAGTAACTTGCCTTCTGATTGATTTGTGACCACTAAGTGCGTATGAATATAGGTCAATGCATGCGTATGAATTATTTTGAGAGAGATTAGAAAAATTGAAGGATGCACACTAATGTTGATGCGTGGAGAATGCTACAACCCTGAAGGGTGAAGCATCATTGTAACTTTATCAACATCTGCGCAAGTGCATTGATATACATGTTGACATATTTATCCTAAATTACATTTTTGTTTATGATTTTCGCATCCTTTGAAATAACTTCAATTTTTTTAAAACTTTTTAAAGTATAAAAATACTACTTGCAACACAAAAATCATCAAACCCAAGCTGCATGCAATCATGAAAACAAAGTGTAGAGTGCATGTGCAATGTGGGTGTGGACTGCAATCTGTGTATGTGTGTAGTGCAAGTAGCTGATTAGGTTGGATCTATAGACTTCAACTGCAAGATTATTGATATCCTATTGAAATTACTTACTTGGCAGGATGTTGCGATAGCGGTTCTTGTAGGTGTTGGCTGAATCGCGGCCAGCATTCTTTGGTAGGTTTGTACCAATATCACCAAGAGTCTGCAAAAGGAATAGAATACATTGGAATTTAAAAACAAGGATACCAGATATGTGACCAGTCAAATCAAAAGGGGTTTATGTTGGCAGCATACATTTGAATAGTTATTCATGAAATTTAGCATAAAAAGAGATATTTTAATGAGCAAAATGTTAAAACTAGCAATGGTTTACTTACATTATATTCATCAGCAAATTTGTGGTTGGCAGCCATTAGTCTCATATGATCATTGAATCGTTCAACACGTACAGGCCTGAAATATACAAATGTAGTACAGGACATCCCAATTATTACACGAGGTGACAAAAAAGAAAACCACCCTGGTCTACAGATGGGTAGACTTTTCAAGTGTTGTGGTCAATGGAGCAGGATTAGTAGGAATTTTACAATGTACCTTTACAAGATAAGGCAACAAATGTTTGTGTCCATAGAGGGTCCTCAAAAGGTAGGGTCGGTAAGTCGGAATTCTTTTTTTTCTTTTTTCTTTTTTTTTGCTAGTGGTTGTTCTGGCCCAGTCCTAGCCAGTACCTATGTCAGATCTTTTTGATGACCATACTTGACCCAAAATAACTTACATAATACTATATATGGTATGGGGTCACATGAGAGGTCATGTGGGGTCAATTAAGGCCATATACGTGACTTTGAAGAAGAAGTTACAGGGTCGGGGCTATAGTACACGGTCGGTCGGACGTGGACAAACAAACAACTTTTTTTTTTGCCTAATGCTGAGCAATATACAACTGCAGCAATGGAAATACCCACATGGCTGTCCACCCTGGGTTGTCTAGGTAGGAACTACACACTTTGTGGACTTAGAATATATTTAAAACCCTAACTTTTATAAAAGGGAATAAATCAGTTGAAAAAGTGGTCCTAGTGGGAATCGAACCAAGGACTTCTGCACTTCTCTCAACCACTAGACTAGCGAGGGGTGAACTGGTCAGGACATGATTTTAATCCCTTTTAAATATTACAGAATAAAGCAATTTTACTATTATAAATAGAGCTGTGATACACATGATTGTCTACCCTGGGATGTCAGTCATGTGGGTATTTCCATTACTGCATAACTATACCAAAATCATAAATACAAGCTTACCCTGGTACTATATAGTTGCTCAAATAGATTCACCCAAACAAACCTTGACTATGAACCTGATTTACCCTCACCCTCCCTTCCCTCTCTCTCTCTTTCTCTTTCCTGTCAACTTACTTTGAGAATCTTGACGTCGGTGTTCCATAGATCTTATCCTGTCTTGCGTTCATCCTGTGTGGCTTTCGTTTGTTAGACATCTTTGGGGCCATGGGAGGAGAGTGACGCATCGCTGGGCCAAACTCGTTGTCGTACAAGGTCTGTCTGCTGGCGTCCTTTTCTGGCTCACCGCAGCTGAAATGATTATAAGTTGAGGTTTAATTTACATACAATTAAAGAAAATAACTAAGCTAGATTGCTTATTCTAAGAGCCATATTGCAAATAATAGGTACAGAAAACAAATAAAGGAAAAAGAAATCATGTAAAATAAGATATTTATGGTTGACACCTGAATATTTGCATGCCTTGTAAGGACAAAGTTATTTTCAACCCACATTACTAATTAACGAATTATTTGTACGAGGAAGATTATAACAATGCAATGACAGAGCCATTGCTAGGGTAGGAGGAGGAGGAGGTTAGGGAAGGGAAGAGGAGGGGATTTTCACTATTTCAAATAGGAGTCATACGATCGAGGAAGTAGACTGCTATGGCAATGACAATGACATGGTCAATGCTCAGATAATCAGGTTGGGAGAAGAGGGCAAGTGGAGGGCAAGACAAGGGAGACTAAGGGAGAACCATAGAGAACTTATTTCTGTCATGTTTTCTTACATTTTTAATCTGACCAGGACTCCAATCCGATTTGGAGGGGAGGGCAAGAGACGAGGGGAGGAGATGGGGAGGGGAGGGATGAGGGGGGGGGAGATGGTACAGCTTATTTCCATCTTGTTATACTTACATTCCTAATCCAACCAGAACCAGTATGAGGAAGATGATCACTATGACGATGACATAGCCAATGCTAGGATACATGAACCAATCAGAGTTGGAGACTGTAACAAATCATACCAAGACACAAGTTAATCCTGTAACGCAACTAGTGCCATAAAGATGGTGGGGGAGTATGTGTTTTACCTATACCAGCTTCTTTCGTGGTTCATTTGTGTCAGCATAGTTTATATCCATTTAGAAAAATTTAACAAATTTTGGGCGACAATTATTGCAATGATTGTAGTGTGATATGATTGTGAAATCATAGCGAGAGTGATGAGTAGAGCAGCTTATTTTTTTAATCTGATCTTAATATTTTTAGATATATCATCTTATTGTGAAATACACCCAACAAAAATGTAAGTTCCCCCCTAGCATATACTAGAATATTTTCAAAAATATTTGATGGATTTAAATAATTTTCAGCTAAAACGATGCACCCAATTGTTAGGCACATTTTGTCACCACATTTGTTGACCTTGAGACAATGCAATGATACGAAATTGTGCCATTTACCAATTTGAATACAGAAAAAAGTGGCACTAAATCTCACTGGCTATGGCTGGTTTTGTCCATAAATTAACAAACATTTTCTTGGTGGATTTTCGTGCACAGACATGGGATTCTACCAAACATGTGTGGCAAGTTCGTCTGATTATGAGTGACATGGCAATTTGGTCCGATTATGAGTGACATGGCAATTTGGTCCGATTATGAGTGACATGGCAATTTGGTCCGATTATGAGTGACATGGCAATCTGGTCCGAGTATGAGTGACATGGCAATTTGGCTCAATTCTGTATGACATGGCAAATGGTCTGATTATGTGTGACAATTTCTTTAGCAGGATTTGAACCAGTACCCGATCAAATTGATCTTTCTTTGTGTATTATGTGTCATTATGCTACCGTGTGTTGGTGCACAAGATTATGATCTGCTTGATTTTCTTGAAATGATGCCACACATAAATGTTTGGTAGATTCCCATGTATGTGCACAAAAATCCACCAAGAAAATGTCTGTTAATTTATGGACAAAACCAGCCATAGCCAGTGAGATTGAATGCCACATTTCTTCTGTATACAAATTGGTAAATGGCACAATTTCGTAACGTTGCATTGTCTCAAGGCCAACAAATTTGGTATCAAAATGTGCCTAACAATTGGGTGCATCTTTCTAGCTGAAAATTATTTAAATCCATCAATTGTTTTTGGAAATATTCTAGTATATGCTAGGGGGAAACTTACATATTTTGTTGGGTGTATATGAGTGACTCCTCTGGAGTGCTCACATACCTAAAGCATATGAGTGTTACAAGTCCCTATATTGGGCTGAAATATCCATCCTCGCTTAAAAATCATGGAGGGAGTTATTGATATTGTGGAAACTTACATGTGAGTTGAGGTTCTGACCAGTATGTGTCTGTGTATGATCCATCCTGTCCATAAGCTCTGATTAGAACACTGAAAAGAACAAATCAAATAAGTATAATTTATTACAAGGGAGTAGCAACAATAATGCAATCTTCATTTCCTATGCCTTATTTTACTGAACTTGCTAAGATGCTGTATTTCTGATACTGATTTGGGGCATTATCATACAGCAGATGATTCAAAACCTTTGATATATTTAGTTTCTCGAACATGTTTAGGGCAAAACTGCTGAGAAAGTATATGGGAGATTTTACTTCATACATGTTGAGGGGCTAATATCATCAAAGCTATTTTTCTGCCCTATGATAATATCAATAGTTTTAACCTTTAAAGACTGATGTTTTGCATAACATAAAATAATTCAGCATTTTGCTCAATATGATTTAACGTCAGGCTATTATCCTCACCGATATGGTGTCAAGCTCTTCAGCGCCCCATTACAATATTCCCTGAGGCGATCGCCACAGTTCTCCGTTCCAATGGTGAATCTGAAGTGCATGTCTTGCAGGAGTTGTCGTTTGCTGCGAGGATTCCAAGGATTCCAGTATTTGGGCGTGACTTGATATGGAGCCCATTTGGATTGCTCTTGGACCTCTCCCCAGGTTGGCATTCTCTCCTCAAACAAGATGTCCTCTCGGAGAGACGATGGATCAGCTTCATCTGTAACAAGAATAAAGATGAAAGATTGTTGAAAGGAGCAGAGGAGTGATGAAATCAAGAGAAATAGATAGAGGAGTCATCTGACTAGTTGAATATTGTTTTCAAACAGTTTTGAGATATAGGCCAATGCATTTGATTTAGTAACTCAATTGTACATATTCAACCTCTAGGTCACAAGGAATTCTGTTTTACGGGTGCACAGAGCTTTACGGTTAGTCCTTTTGGAAGTTTTTTTGCTATCCTTTTCCGTCTATATTCTTTCAAAAATTTGGAAGAGAAAACCACCTGGTGGGTTCCAATTCAAATTGCAGTGCATGTAATGATCATCACCCTGTGCTGTGGGAGGTGTAAATCACGTCACACGATGCACAAGGTTTGAAAAAAATCAACAAATTCTAGTTTGGAGAAGCCCATAAAACATAATTATGCTTTTTTGGAGGTTTTTCCATCACCTTACATGTATGTATACTAAAGAGATGCGACTTACCAATTCCTTCTGCTACAATGATGGCATAGTATGCAATCTTGCCAAATACATCATTAAATAAATCTGGAGGAATAAACACTGTGATGGTGTTTCTAGATGGTCTTCGGTCACCAATGTATGGAACGTTGTTTGGTGGAGGTGGTGGCGGAGCTGAAAGATAACCAATGACAACATGATTATTGAACTTTCAAGGTTAAAGGTCATGGCCCAAAAATGCCATACTTAATAAGTGCTTGCGTTGTCAGGCCTTTGTATAATTTGCTGTGAACAATTTAATGATTAAAAAATAATGAATTTTTGAGGAATGATGGACTTTTCGGCTATATCTTTGTACAAAACATCACAGAAAAAGCAAATTAGGCATTTGGGAACAAAACATATTTTGACACACCACACAACCTATTCAGAATAACCTAACTGTTTCCAACTTTTTGTTAAACAACTTCATATATTAGTTAAATAATTGATCAACTTTGTCCCTGCTATCACCCATTGCAGCCTGTGAAGTGTTAAATTTGAGAATTCAGATAACACCTGACCCCCTCAAACACTAGACCTTTGATGGTCAATTCATAGTCATAGATGATTAATGCATGCATAACCAAGGAAGGTGAAACAAAAAAATAGCTGAGGAGGGTGTGTCATCAGAAGATACAATTTCTGCCTTTTCAAACATAAGAATATTGAGGGTTTAGAGCCAAAAGGCCTTATCTACACTGGCTGCCCCATGTGTAAGAATTGCATTGTCACAAGGGTGCACCATACAGTACCAGAAGTGTATAATATATGGCAGCTATTACAAATAGTGCCTTTTCTCATCACAAATATGCAATAGCTGCTCTGAGTTATATTTAACTTATACCAATTGCTTAGCCTTTTGGGCTAAGGGTGCTATATAAGCGCTTGGTATGGGCGCTATATAAGTGCATGGTATGGGCTAAGGGCGCTATATAAGCGCTTGGTATTATTATTATTATTATTATTATATGCTAGCCCATTTATATCAACTGGCAGCTATTATGGATAAGCCCTTGTGGCACTTAGCCCTCAATATGTAATTGAGAATAAAACCTTTATTATAACCAACCTGTTTCTGGGAGTTGAATTGACTCTGGATCTGACTCTGTCGGTAAGCTTTCCTGTACTTGGTTCACTGCCATGATCTCAAATGAATACACAAAGCCTGGTTTGAGGCTTGAGATATCAATTTCCTGTCTACCGGCATAGTCTGAATCAAATGGAACATCGATAGTGTCCTCGTGTGGAGGCTAAAAATAGCAGAAAAAACAACAGACAAATGATCACAAATTAAACAAAACGGAAACATAAATCGTCTTTTATACAGGTTGACATGCAACAAAATGTTTTCATTTAAAACACAACTACTTTTATGTATGGGCTTCAGCTAACAACAAGGAAATTGACAATTTCAAATACAAATTTATAATGAGAACAAGAGTTGGACCATGTTTTTAGATAATATTTTACATGATTACTTTGCATTAATTTCACATACTTGATGTGTGTTTGTCAAATTTAATTGAAAATACTCACATATGCACCCCTTTTTGAAACACAAAAGTAAGCTGAGATCCAAATTATGCTCTGACTGGGGTGTTTTTTTACAAAATCTATTTTTTTCTCCAATTTTCTTTTTTTGCAGAAGTGTTGATTCATTCGAAAGCAGGGTGAAAAGGGCAACCTATTTTAACACACATCCCAATAACTCTCTCGAGAAGGATGTCTAAAGAAATCGAAACCACTCTTGTCGAAATAATTACCTCGCCATCATAAATGCCGGAATATGAAATTCTGTAGAAGTCCACATTTCCATTGGGGAACTCTGGTTCTCTCCATTCAGCTCTCACTGTGTTAGGAGATGCCAAGTAGACCTCAAAGTCACGTGGCGGAGATGGAACTATAAACAATGATATGGGTCAAGATCAAGTTATATGATGAGGAAAAATGTATACCAGCATCTGGAGTATGGGAGGTTCCTGGTTCAAATCCTGGTTGAGGAAATGAATTATTTGTTTTTTCGACCACAAGGGAAAAACTAATTATTGTCTTCATACCAGCAAGTTATTTTAAGGAAAATGGGATAAATAAAATTATAGATTGGGGGAAATTCTAACACCAATCTAAATGAAAACAAAAAGTCTTTAAAAAGAGGGGAAAAGTATGAAACCAAGTTATATGAGGAGGGAAGAAGTACGCAATCGGTTATAGGACGAGGAAAAAAACCTAAATTAAGTCATATGAAAATAAAAAGTCTTAAACTATAGGTTATCTGAATAAGTACATGATAACCTAGTAATATGAAGAGGACCAAGTAAATGCAAAATCAAGTTCAAGTGATGAGGAAAGTATTTAACCAAGCTCCAGATGAAGTATAAAGAATTCAACTTAATCTTATTCTTTCAAAATCACTATTAATTGCTTGATATTATTATCATTTACATAACTGACTTACCATCAGGAAGCGTGAGCTGTTCAATGATGAGTGGATTACTGTTCGTTTCACCAACTCTATTGAAAACTTTAAAGGTGTACAACGTAAACGGTATCAGGCCATCGATGGAGAATTCACTGACACCGGTGCTGATTGGTCCTACGGGTATGTCAGAATCACCCTGGTAGTATGCGACGTGGTAGACATCGGATGGGCCAAATGGAGCATCCCAGGTTATGGTGATAGATCGTTGCTCCACTTCCATTACTTTCAAGTTTCGTATAGAGTTTGGTACTATTAAAATAAAATTGAGAAAGAAAGTGTCATCATAAATCCCGCATTATATTTGACTTGTAACTTTTGGCGGGGGATGGCAATTGCTATAGTGGTGAGCTGGTTCTAGAAAAGAAATTGACTGAGTATAGTTGAGTGTGATAAAGGCTGATTTGTCATTCTCAAGTAGACCGGGTTGGTCATGACATCATATAGCATTATGCGCAAGCAGCTTCGAGCGCTATGAGCCTCGCTTATTTACACTAAATAAGCTGCCTTTTTGGCTATTCGGCGGCTATTTTGGATATTGGAAAATGCAATATTTATTATCCTTGATCCTATGTACAAATAGTGACTAAAACAGTTGTTTTAGTTTCTTTGGAAGCTTGTTAGTAGTTCTAAATGCGCTATACCTGATTGAAAATAAAGGCCAAGGCGACCATTTTGGATAGTCGGCGGCCATCTTGGATTTTTCAAAATGCTCAAAGTTTCAGAGATGGCATCATGCAGTTTCTGAATCTGCAGGTCTCAAAGATATAGAAACCACAAAAACATTTTGTGTGGACGGTAAATTTGGGTCATGACCAAAATTGAGGTTTCGCCCCCAGACTATATGCACCCATCAAAATATACTACAAATACCAACTCGTATGTGCAAAATAAAGATTGACTTACATGTTGTTACCTCCTCCTCATCCGCTGTGCTTTCACGAAGTTCAATTCCTGCACCGTTACTATTATAGTTCACAATGGCAATGACAGACACTGTGTAGGTTCTTCCGGCATCGATACCGCTGATGGTTGTTGACAGACCTCCAGACTGTGGGCTGACTCTGATTGGTTGATCGGTGCCAGTCAGCGATGACGGGGAATATGTCACCTCATACTCTGTTGTGTCACCACTGCCAGGTTGCCATCTTATGGTGATGGACGATGAGCTGGCATCTGTGTCAGTGATTACTGGTTCAGATGGATCTGGAGTAAAGGAAAGGAAAGATAATGTTCACATTTAGCCATCAGGTGACAAGAAGAAAAAAACCTTGTTTCACTTGCCTGACAGACCCATTTTGAATTATTTGTGTGTGTGTTATTTCCCCTGACCTAACCATTACATTTATTCACAGATAGTTGAAGCCAAATGGGTAGCTCAAGCTGAATTTGGGTAGAAACAAACTTGAAAGATGAGTTTTTACGATGTATTTGGAAATATATCCTTTTTACTTCTACCCGTGAATTTGGGTAGGGTTGGGTAGGGTTGTCCTACCAACAAATTTAACAAGTAACCCACCAATGTACCAAATTTCCATTTGTTGTTGGTGGCCATTTTGGTGGCCATCTTGGATTTAGGTGTGTTAACGAAGTAAAAATTCTGGATATGAGTGTCTAGCGGTCTAATACATAGATCACACTATTAAAACTATACTTTCACCATACAATTTGATTGCTATATGTCTTTTATTAGATTTGACCATTTCGAGCGGCCATTTTGGACACCATCAAAATCAAGAATGACATCATGCCAATCATTTTCAATGAAATGTAACTTTTTTGTGCAAAAATGGCCAAACATTTAAAATAAATAGGACAAAATTGAAATACAATCAGTCAAAATATTGTAATCGTTGTGAGATTTCATATTTTCCTCAGTCGGTGTTTCAAAGTTCAATCATAATCTTCAAAATGAAAATATAATGTATACTTTTATGTATATACTTACACATAACAACAAAAGCTCTTGCTTCTGAGCTCTCAACTTCGTCGTCGCCATCAGAATCAAATCGGTTTAAGATGATAGTCTGAAGAGATAACTCATACCTGCGTCCAGGAACCAGACCACCGGCGATATCAAACGAAGTGTCACTGCCGCTGATGGCTGCAAGGGAACAAACAAATTATAAAAATATATTCACAAAGTGATTGGAAAATGGTATTGTTCCTACAAGAGAACTGTGTCACATTTAATTGCATTACACATTTTGGTAAAACACATGCCTTTCAATTTAATTAAGAATTTGGAAGCAGATCACTAAAAAAAACACCTCATAAGTATCCAAAATTGCATTGACAAGCAGCCAATTTCATTTACCACTGGTTTTAATGGGAGAAGTTGCTAATTCTAACATACGCAATTTTAGAGCACTTTTTGCATTCCAAAAGAAGCCCAATGAGTTAAATGTCATGGGTTTGGTAAATAACACTGTATACTTACAGACAGGGAAACTGTTGGCGGATGGGTTCACATCGAGCCTGTAGTTTGCCACAGGTAGCGCCGTGTCTGCCGGTGGAAGCCATGTTAGCGAAAGCGTTCTTGTGCCAACGTTTCTCACGACTAGATTGCGTGGAGGAGGTGGTGCTGCAAAAAGATAATGCAAGACAATCTATAAATACCATGTTGTCTAAACCCTCCAGGGGCATGACATTTTATTGAGGGTTTATTCTTAAAAAGATTTATCACTATGGATTGCCATGAATTTCTGATTGATGTCATTCTTGAAAATAATAATCTCACAAATTGACAGGGATGCCTGTCTTACATCATAATGCACTCACAGATGAGATGTACACAGATGACATACCGTTTGGCTTGGGATTTGAACCAGTAATACACAAGCAACTGATGGGATATGAACCAATACTCTATGCACACAGAAGCTCTTTTTAATGACTTGAAATTGAGAAGCTGCTGTGTCAAAAAGTGGAGTTACATTCTAAAAGCAAAATGTATGTTTGCACCTGGCATCAAAACGCCTTGATGGAGCCACATGATTTTGATGATTTACTAGGAGCAAAGATATCTCCACTTTGTGGATCTTTTAAAGATAAGCCGCGCTATATAATCTAAATAATATAATCCAAATCTGAATACTTTTCATTGCAATTAATACCAAACTTACCTGTGACAAATCTCTCTATATAGTTGGTTAGACTCTGCTGATCCCCGCTGATCGTCCTCACTGCCACCTGGTACACTTTACCCGGTAGCAGTTGGTACACATTAAGATTCACCTGGTAACTATATGTAGTGATAGTGGATATCTCTGGTATGTTACCATCTGGTGGGGTGAAGGTGACCTCATAGGCCGTTGTGACTCCGGGTACGTCATTCCAGTAGAGAGCGAGAGACGAGGATGTTCGGGCGCGTAGCAGGATGTCGCTCACCGGTAACGGATCTGGGTGAAGTGGAAATATGGAGACAATAGTTAGATATGGAAGTGAATATTTTGTTTGAATTTTAATTTCGCATCACATAATTAAAGCATCATAACACATAAAATATTGATACACAAGAAAGGAAAAACATGTGGACGAATGCAGACATAATGGGGAAGATATATATGGAACACAACAGCGATAAATAAAAACAATAAATTAACAGTATTATTATATGGAACCTACTTGTGTGGACATGCTAGTTTGCATCCAATACCCTTGAACTTTGTCGAGCAACTGATAATGATACCTTGTTTCTAACATTTCAAGTAGTACTTTTAATAATAAGTAAGTTTCTATCATTTTATTATATTTCGCATGCAGCTATTGCAGCTTATCGCAAGGAAAATCAAGTCTTCAGTGCAATAAGAGCTCTTTAATATTGCAAATTGTACATAAACTTACACAAACGTTGCTGAAGTACGCTATATGCATCGTCGGTAAACACACCGCCCAACTGCGATCTCAAAGTGACCGTGTACCGTTCTCCGGGCATAAGTCCGTACAGTCTCAGTTGAGTAACACCGCTTCCCTTGGCGATCCTTCGCGGCGATATCAAGGTATTGGCTCCTGGTACGTATGGACTGTAGGAGATGTGATAGGCATCAAAGTCGCCCTGGATGGCCGGCCAGCCCACCGTTAACGTGGTGGTATCGTAGCTTAGGACACGCATGGTGATTGGTGTGACTGGTAAAAGAAATTATGGTCAATTTTAGTTAATAATAACAAAGTGAATGGTGAAACCGTAATGAAATAGTGAGGGGATCACGCAATAGCATTGCACATGTTTGCAGTTTGATGATTCCAACACAAGTACAAAATTTGCTATTAAATTATTCATTAAATTAGATGAGCAATATTTCAGGGAAGAGGCTTCTATACAAAACTTTGAAGTTTAGCTTATGTTTTTAAATAACACTTCTCTTCTTATAAATGCTTCAATCATGCCACTCTCTCCCCTTTCCAGAAAAATGGGGCAATGCCATATAGTAATCGCAAGCTTGAACATACATTTGTTTCAAAGCTTACTCTTAGGTAGATATACCCAACACAACAGAGAGATTATAAAGAGTATTACTAGAGTAATCTAAAAACAATCGAACACATTTTCTTACCACTAGTAATCTCCACAGGTTCGCTCACAGTGCGTATATCCTGAGGTCCGCTACCGGCCACAGATACGATGCTGAAGCTGTACTGACTTCCTGCCAGTAAGTTCTCGATAGTCAAGGAGTTAGTCGTTGCAGACAGAGTAATCGGTCCTGTTGGATTACCGGTATTAGGTTCATACGTTACGATGTACTCATCCACGATTCCGTTGGGATTGTTCCACGCCAACGTGACGGTGTCTTCTTCCACTCCGACGGAATAGAAATTATCTGGCGGTGCAGGCACTACAGGATGGAATATATTGAGTTTGATGTTTTAAATGCAACATATTTTGTTTTGTACTATATTGCGGACAAACATCTATTTTTACAGCGTTTAAAAGGAACAAGTATCTTTAATACTTGAATTTATACTGAAACATAATTGCTAAATTGGATATCAATATATAGGTTAAGTCTTAAAATAATGCACAGCAATAGAGATAAAATAAATTGACATTGAGCGACGCTCTGTTTTTCACCAGAATTAGGGGTCAGCATGTGTTCCAGTAATGGCATCACAATAATGTGCCTATGATTCCATCGGTTGACAATTACACCAGCATGATCAAAGAAGAATGTTGGATCTGATGGAGAAATGCTGCATACTGACATGAACTCCCATCTTAGGATGACAAGGCGTATAGACAACTAGATATGTATTGACAACCGTTTCTGGTTAGACTAGCCATTGAACAAAGTGCTCAATACCGTAAACGGTAGAGCGTATAACAATTCAGACGATTGGACAAAATGACCGTATGGGATTGTCCATGAAACTCAGAGTAGCGATAATATTCCGGAAGGTCTATACATCTGGACAACTAGATATGTAAAGAAAGAATATAGTTTCTTACATGTACGCTGGTTCATAAATCGTGGATCATACTGATCTGGAGTCACTGTGAATCTGTACTCTTCACCGGGTGTGAGACCGGTAAATTCGTAGCTAGACACGTCGCCACCGACAATGATGATGAAGGGTGATGGGTCAAAACCGAAAGCTCTCTCCCGCCGGAGGGTGTAACTGATTAAGAAAAAGAAAATGTAGTTTATAATAAAACCATGTTTGTCCAACTGACAACATTTTTGGCAAAATTGAGAATTTAAACAAAAATCAAACTTTCAAACCAATTTGTAAATACTTCAAAAAAATATTACAATATTCTTGATTTTGTTTACATGTTATAAAACCTTTAAATTTTTGTTTTGTTTTGTTTAAACATTAAAAAAAAAACATTAAAAAAAAGATAAATGACCTACATTTTGACTTTACATCATAAATTTGAACTTACGTTTCAACAGAGCTGACAACAAACCATGATATGGTGACAGAATCTGTGCCATATGACTCTATGCGGATATCACCTGGATCTCCGGGCACTGCGCATAAAAAACAGACAACATTTATTAACAATAATATTTGGTATTTAACCATAGGTTATAATTCCTTATCACTTATTGAGCATTAATAATCATCAACATTTGATGTTTAGGGCTACCTGCTGGACTATAGTACTGTTCCGGCTTAATAAAATGATGGTCTAGTACCAAAGGTCCTAAATTCAAATTGGCGGAATTAATTTATTCTCTAACAATGGTGCATAATAGTCATTGCTCTGGTTCTTATGTAACCATCATTGTGATTGATTCATATGACTGATTGGGAGAAACTTGGTCGAATATTAAGAATATGCCTTAAAATTAACACCTTTAAAATTGGCAGAGCAGTGACAGTATGCTTTGCAAAATGATGTTAAACTGAGCATGGTTAGTCATTCATGGTACATATTTGGGCTAGTAGATTCACACTGTCAGATCATTTGTGACCAGTCACTTCAAAAGAAGGCTTTTGTGGGCAGTACTGTAGAGCAACAAC
Source organism: Ophiura sarsii (assembly GCA_035610835.1). NCBI lineage: Eukaryota > Metazoa > Echinodermata > Ophiuroidea > Amphilepidida > Ophiuridae > Ophiura > Ophiura sarsii. Next base: position 38,580,903 of record CM069443.1, on the reverse strand, counting down.
ATTTTGCTAGCATTTTAATTTCGCTAATTTCGTTTGGGACCTCTATTCGCTTAATTTAAATGCCGCTAATTAAGTTTTTATTCACAGTTTATTAACAATTCAAATTAGTGAAATTAAAATGCCACCAAAAGGGGGTGCTTTGAAAATTCGCTAAATGTTAATGCCATGAAATTTGAGTGTTTTACAGTATGTATTTGAAGATACCGATGAAGTTAACCATGAAAAAACAAAAGTAATAAAATAGAAACTTTCCCCTAAATATTTGCATAAAATCTGTATGCACTGACCGATTGTGCACTTTTGTTGTGACATTTCGAATAACTAATCTACTGATTTGTTGGAGCAGTTTGTATAAATATTTCACTGGTAAAACTTACAGGTTTCCTGTACTTCTGTGAGCATCTCACTGGCTACCGTATCCTGACCACTTCCCACAATGGAATAGACAGACACGGTGTATTCCGTATCTGTGTTCAGACCTGTCAAGGACACTTCTCTGGACAGACCATTGCTGACAGGTGACGTGACGGTTCCCAGTGGATAGTAGCAGATGGCATAGCCTTCACGATTACCGTCGGCTTCTGACCAGCTTGCCAGCAGTGAGTCTTTAGCTATGCGTGGGAATGTCAGACTTTCAGGAGCATTGGGACCTGTAGAAAGATAGAGAATCAATGAGTAGGGATGAGGTAGACACCCAAACTTTGGCTGATCCCTTTTATGCTAGAAGAACCACAACTGACAGATTACATCAATAACAGTGCCATTGGATGCTTACCGTCTAAATGTTTAACACGGTTTGCACATAATCATGCATGAAGTGAGCTCATTTTTATTAATGGATGTACGGTACATAGCCTCCTGGCCACAGCAAGATACACACGGGCGTACTAACTCAACTCACTGTGCATGCTTGAAAAGTTTCAAAAATGTTGTAACCAATCAGAGAGGAATGGAGAGCTTACGTATTGCGCACCAAGGATGTTCGTTTTAACCATTTTGAGAGATAGGTTCAACCTACTGTGATGTCCGTCAATCCCTCATATATTCAAGCTCACTACACCAGGGGAGCATATGCAGAGGATTAATTGACTATAATAGATGAATACACCATTCGATATAAAACAAGAAACAACATAAATGTTTTACTCACGAGTGAACTGAACAATAGTGTTCTCAACGGTCTGCACTCCTTGCTGTATCACCTTAATGGTGTACAGAGTTCCTGGAGACAGGTCGTAGAAACCTTGAATTCGATCGTCTGACCTCGATCTGATGATGGTGTCTGGCGTGGTCGGTCCGATAGGATAGTACTGAATCAGATAGTTGCTGAAATCTCCGCTTCCAGGCTGCCAGTTGATGACGATGTAATCGTCGCCGAGATCGAGGATGCCAATGTCGAGAGGTAAAGCGGGTACTGTTAGGGGAAGAATAAGGACATTTTCTTCCATTTAAAATGATATTTTAACCTGATTAAAGTTCAATAATAATAATAATAATGACAGGCATGTATATAGCGCCTTACATCGAAAGGATCATAAAGCGCTTTACAAAATACAATAAAAATAAAGAGTATAAATATACACAGAAATGCAGCAATATATAGGAAGTTGTCAAAACTGTTGATAATATTTGATAACATTTTTGAGACATTTTGTTATGAAACATTCCGGTTTGGTTTTACACTACTGGATGATTATACCTAGAGGGTCTGAGTACTTGCGCAATATTCAGCAGAAGCATACAAGTAGCTGAAAATGTTTAAAAGGACTGTAATTTTCACATCATGTTGACGATATAAAACTCTATCAATGGAGTAGTCACCTCCTTAGTCTTAGGAAGAATAAAACCACAAAAAAATCTTAAATGCTAGCATTTTTCTTTTAAAAAAGAGTAGCGATAGGTCAGTTTTACCTTCATGCCCAAATAATAAAAAGTGTACTTTATTTCATTTTTAATATTATATTACCCCAGTCTTCAAACTTACATGTTTCAATGGTAAGTGATTCTTCGCTTGTCAGAATATCGTCATCATCCACGACAACCAATGTAATGGTGTATAACGTATTTGGTGACAGACCATTGATGTACACATGGGGACAGCCAGAACGCTCTACAAAGATGGGTCCTTGTACACGATAACCGAATCCGCCTGCGCTCTGGAAGAGGTGTACGTTGACCTCAAAGCCATCGTAGTCATCGAAGGGCGGTATTGGTATTCCCAATCTCACACTGGTGGATTTTGTGCTGATGCTGGTTGGCGGTACGGTCAGTGCTGGGCGTTCTGTTAAATACAATGGGAAAATATATAGATGGTACTTTTAGAGCTGGGTACTTTTATACATACAATGTGCAAATATGCATGTTTGTTAAGCAGTGTATGTAAGTAAGATAGGCCTACATGACAGTTATTACTGTTATATAGGACTAAATGTAAGACATATTTGTTTTCAGACTTGAAAATGAAAAGAATCAGACATATTTGTTTTCAGACTTGAAAATGAAAAGAATACTTTTTCATTACATCTTAGTGTATACTTATGTTTAAAAGCTAACTTCACTTGTTGACTGAAAGATTTTGAAGTATATTGTTTTTAATTTATTAACATTTAAACTTTGATATTATTATTTATAACTGAAAATACTTTATACCTGTAAGCCCAAATTTCAATTATTGCATGGTGATCTTTTTTACGACGTAGGGCTTCCTGGAAAGTCTCACCAACCAAAAACATTCTAATTTACACTTACTTGTTCTGACGGTAGTCTCTTCCTCCGTTACGAAAGACGTGCCGCTTCTGGCCACAATACTGATTACGTAATCTGTATCAGGATACAACCCCTGCAGCTGTACAATGCGTAGACCACTAGCTGGTTGCGTGATAACATTATCTTGGCCTGGGATCCGAGGTTCGTAACGTATCTCATAGGAGGTGACCGAGCTGAAGGGGGCTCCCCATGTCAAGGCGATTGTGGTGTCGGTTACAACGCCAACAAAGATTGCAAATTCGCCATCATCTGAACAATTAACGATAGAATTACAATAGAATTATGATAAAAAAATGAGCTATATTTGTATATCCTATTATCAGTTGACAGAAGATATAATACAAAGTCAATTATATCATGATAGGCCTGATTTCAACCATGTGATAGCTTTTACTATCATTATGGCTGGAAAAGAATCATGTGATATCATGATATAAACAAATATTGAATGCCTTTTGTTTGTGCAATAGTAAAACTATATCACTCGGTCCAATTTGGATTATTCCATTACACTCGGCTTCGCCTTGTGCAATGGAAAAATCAAAATTTGACCTTGTGATATAGTTTTTACTATCACACGCTCAGGCATTCAATATTTGTATACTGACACACCAATTCTGCCCCTTTCACCCGATAGAAAAGACTATTCAGTGGACATTTTTGTTTCAACAAAAAAGAGCAGAATTCTGATGAAAAATCTATCTTTTTATTTAAGCAGACTATCAATTACCTTATTGTTGCTGCCATCATAACTCCTCCTTCTGACACGAGCCAACCACAATTGTTAAACTTCAGTGTATGTATGGAATGATTGGCCTCATGCTTGGGAAATCTCTTAAGGTTTTATGCAGCATATGCCCATGTAATTTATATGATGTCAAAAAGATAATGAAGGTGGTTGGAGTGAGAGTGTTGTTGATACCATGATTATAATAATTATATTTGATCTGTCTAAGAAATGTGCATGTTTGATAATAACCAACAGATGAAATTGTAGCATAATTCTAAAATACCCTTCTTATTTCATACCTTTAATTCCACAATGTCAAAGGTATTACCAATTAATTCATTCAAAAAATGTTAAACAAAAAATGACATATCTGCATTGATGCTGGTTTTTCCTCAAAAAGTTGATCACATACCTGTAGTACCCGCCGCGTATGCAATTTCTCCTCGCTCCTCCCCGCCAGGAACTCTGCGAATGCCGTACAAACTGAATTGATACTCGGTACTAGGCACCAGACTGTTCAGTGTCAGCGAGGTCTCAGTCTTGGGGAACTCAAATGGAGATGTCGGGCTGCCGATAGCGGGACCGTACTCCAGCCTGTAGGCATCAAAGTTGTAGCGATTTGGATCATCCCATGTGAGGGTGATGGTCGTTGAAGATGCGTCGAGTATGCTCAAGTTTTCCACATCTGGGATTCGAGTGTCTTCGGCTGTGAATGTGAAACAATGGATTAGTGGTATAAACTTCGCCCGCAGTACGGTATATGTAATAAAGCTTCCAATTGAGGGGGAGGCAGTGACTTGAAATCTTAATCTAGTCATTGACACATATGGGTCTTTGCTTTGTTGGATCTTAAATCACAACACAAGTATAGTAGATTCACAGTCTTTGGTTGGTTTATCATTTCAATATAGTTAATATCTTCCAATTGAGGGGGAGTCAGAGATTTAAAATCTTAATCTGATTATTGACACAAATGGTTTATGCTTTCCCATGTCTTGATCAGGTCACATATCCAGAATAACTGTTAACTGTTACCAAATGGTATTAACTGTTAACTGTTAACAAAAGGTATTAAGGGTTAACAAAAGGTATTAACTGTTAACAAAAGGTAACAACTGTTAACTGTTAACAACAATAAAAGTATTAACTATTAACTGGTATCAAAAGGTATTAACTGCTAACTGTTATATTGATTATCAAATAGGCCTATATATATATATAATCTCATTAAGAGGCTATCTAACTTCTAAGGCAATTTAGAATTTTAAGTGTTTGATGGGGGGTGAGCTAATATCTCAAGAGCAAAGAGATTTAATTGCAATTACCTTATGGACCAAAGAATACAATCAATGTCATAAAAGTGTTATAAACTGTACGCCATACACTGTGAGGCCAAGTTAAATAAATACTGACTGTGTTTCTTGTCCAGATTTTTTGAAGAAAAAAGAGGACAAAGGAGGTCCACACCTTTTATTATTTTCTTAATTTATTATTATATTATTGAGTAGTTAATTTTTATTATTGACGGGCTGCCACATTTAAGTTAAGAGGAGGAGGCCCTTGTTCTCCAAACTAACTGTATTCACTATTTGCACGGTCCGCCATTTGCAGGGAGAGCCTCAAACAGGTACCGCATTGAATGGGACTATTCCATAACATTATGTAACTAGTTCAACTCTCTCTGCACAATATGACTGGTCATGCAGTGAGACATTGTGAAATGATACAACACTTTCATTCAATCTGATTCCAGATCGAGGCTCTCCTCACAAATGGCAGATCTGTGCAAAGAGTGAATACGCCTATAGGGTTGAACAGTATGAAACACAAATGATATCTAAAGAGATACAACCAACCAAACATTTATCATGTCACTTGGCCTAAATAGTAACTGTGTAAGCTTTGTAGAAAGTATCCTGCTATATGGCTCGGAAACCTGGACGGTTTGAGGATAGAATTGATGGATGCTACACACAGCTACTTCGAAGAGTACTTAACATCAGCTGGCAAGACCACCAAACAAATAGAGTGTTGTATGGTGACATTACTCCCCTGTCAGTCACTTTGAGAAAGAGGCATCTACAGTTTGCAGGGCACTGCATACGCACTAAGAACCAGCCCACTTGATGTTATGGACTCCTAAATATGGCCATTCTAACCGTGGCAGGAAAAACACCACCTATCCTGACAGCATTTCAAAGGACATGGGTCTTGACCTAAGTGATATTCCACAGCTCATGATGAATAAAGCTACATGGTACCATGTGTCATCTGCTTCCACTATTCCGTTCAAGGACGACCCATGATGATGTAAGCTATTACTTACCTGTTCTTATGAAGAGTGTTTTCTTTTCGCTGAGTACCTTATCAGCACCTACACCCAAATAAGTTGCCACACTAATAACAACCTGAGCATCCGGTATAAGTCCATCAATGGATGATCTTGTGTTCTCTTTCCCGACCTGGTAAGGTGAGGCTCTGTTGCCCACTGGGTGATAGCAAATCTAACAAGGTAAATTAAAAAAAATAGAAATTTTAGCTTCAAAAAGTTTTTTCTATTTGGTTTTAGTTGTTTGTGATTGAGAACAATGTTTACATGCGCTATTATTTGCCCAGCCATAAAGACTGTATTTAGCTTATAAGCCTCAATCTTATACTGGACTAACATGGAAACTGTGTGGTATTATACAAATATCACACATTTAGAAGGGAAATATGGCAAAATATTTTCCTGCGGTAATGGCTACAGGCCTGAAGCAAAGGGTATGAGGTGATAGGCACTTAGCCGGAAATATAAATGTGCCTTATTCCCTGATGTAAACCATGTAGTAGGGCTATTTGTTTTACCACTTTGACTCTGGGGGATCAGGTTAATATTAGCTCATTAATATTATGAGGTGTTATAATTACAGCAACGGTTAGGCCTTGTTGACAACTTAACATGCAACTGTAAGAGTGATAAGGCCACAGAGCTCCTTTAGTAGCTCATACCACTGTGTGTCTTCAATGGGTACTTTTAAAGAGCAACCTACACTAGCAACCAAAAGTATTAGGACACATTACAAACTGCAAATTGAGAGAAAACACTGGGAATCTAAAAGTTTGTTATAATAAATTTGGGATGATATTCCAACTGAAGACATTATTATTTAAAAGGAAAACATTTGTAACAATATTTCAGTGATTAAGGTTTTTTGCATTGATGCAAGTATATTTAGATAATTTGAGTCAAATAGCTTGGCAACAATTCTAAAGTCATGATGAAATGATAGTCCTGTGTAGTGTGCTCAGGTTATGTGGGTGCTTTGAGAAAGTACAGAGAACTTGGTTGGTTTCCATTAAAAATATGAAAGTAAAGGTGTCAAAATGAAACTAAATTTCCCTCCCAAATATCTTATTATGAAGATGAATTAAGAGATCAGGGGGAATACGTGTGAGAGATTAAAGACTAGTGACAATATTCGGATTAGTTTTACTTGAGTGAATCCATTGATAAACAATTGAGAAAGGTTTTTTTGAAAGGAAGTCAAAATTGTCAGACTACCCACCATAGGATTACATTGGCTATAATGAGGTTGATGAATTATTCATGAGCTATTTCCAATGGGAAATTTGTATGGGGATTTCAAGAAGGAACACGTTTTCTTCAATTGCATGAAATTGAATTAACAGATGTTGTAGGAAACACGAATTTATCAATGAGAAGAGATTCAACGACACATTTGTTCAACTCGTAGTGAAATATTACACTCCAAATTAAATCTATCGGATGATTTTGACACCATAACCAAGTGTCCTAATACTTTTGGTTGCTAGTGTATAATACAGTGAGAAATAGAAATGGTAGGGTATTCTAAATACTCCCCAAGTCCACACCTTTAAAGGGGAACATTTGCTTCTTCGGAATCAATTGTCTATATCATGTGTTGCATTGGAAATGCCCAATACAATCAAGTAGAAAACTAAATATATGATATTGTTGACTTCAGACTCATTTTGCTTGATCGCATCACATATATTAAGTAAAACGATGAGTTAATCATTCTTCTTTTCTTTAAATTCTTTTTCATGAATTGGAAAATGTTTAACAAAGTTATTCTTACCTCAAATCCATCAAACTCGTAGGCTGCCGTCAAAAATGGTAAATTCCACTGGAAGTTGACAGCCGTGTCACCGACAGCATTGGAAATGACATCTCCGCCTGGTGGATATGGTCCTGTAAAAAAACATCCAATATAAAGCAACATGATAATGCTACATGGTGGATACATTTCCTTTGATTGATAATCATAATTTTTTTTGGTTCATTTCACAGTGATAAATAAAAAAGCCATGGCTTACTTGTGCGCTGTGATAGCCTGTCTAGTGATACTGTTGACGTCTCCAGATACAGAAAGATGGTGTACGGAACCAATGCGTCGAGATCGTAAAATGTCCACGTCAGGTATTCATTCTTGTATATGTAGCGTGTGTCGAGTAGACTTCCGTCTCTATCATCCTGTATCTCCAATCGATAGGTATTGAATACAGCACTGTTGTCCGGTACGGGGGTCCACCATACCACGATACTCTCTGTTCCAAGCTCTCCTAATGACAGTTGTCCTGGGGAGGCCGGTGCTGAAATGATATAAATTAAATTGTCACACAGTTATTTTTTATTACGTGTCTTGCTTTCTTTCTTTGACAAGTATGTTTAAGCAGGGTCTCATAAATTGAGCTATTTTCTAAAATGTATTGGTAAATGCACATACACACACATAGACACACAAACAAATCCTAACAATGCATGATCCTTAAATTTGTACAAATGGGGGGGGGGGGTCTTAAGGAAGTTGCAGGTGAGTTGTTAGATTGATAAGTTGTATGCATTGAGTTATAAAAGCCAGTAATATTCTAAGTTTGAAAGCTGTCAAAAGTGCTACAATACATGGCTGATTGGGCTCATCAGACCGCCCACATACAAGACTTGACTGGTTCAGATAACAGTTACCCCCTCTGCCCAACTAGTCCCTAAAGCCAAAGGCACAAACCCTGGCATGTGATGGTCACTCACTCAGACTAGAAGTTTATCTTATTACACTGCCTGACATGGAAAATAAACCATTGATGACCTACTGGTAGTGTGATTTAAATGACTAGTGGTGTGAATAAACCACACAAAATAGGAGACATGGTGGAAGGATTATTTATAAGCTAAAAAGAAAGACGACAATGATCTGAACTTTTCAGTGGCAAAGCTATATGCTTTTCATATCGGGAGGTGGGGGGGGGGGGGGGGGGGCAAGATAAAAAATTGAATTGAACTGACGAATCTTTTGTGAAACAGCATGTGGTCCAGGTGCAGCCTTAGGCCCTAAGGGTATAGGGGCAAAGTCCCATCGGGGGGTCCAGGGGGGCAGACCCCGGAAGGTTTACTGTATTGTAATGACACATCAGGAGAGCTAACTTTGAAGCCTTTTCTTTACATTTACACACTTATGTGATTCTGAACCAAATGCGACTGCATTGCACATTCAGAACAGATAAATGAAATTCCTTGAGCCTTGTCAAATGTACCAACAGTACACCGACAATAACAGATGGACCCAAATATGGGGGGGGGGGGGATTTCCCCCTTGCAAACTCCACCCTCTGGATATGCCACTGGAACTCAAGGGGTAATAAAGAGTGTTATGTATGATGCTAGATAAATCACCTGTTGTGAATGTTGTGGTCGTGACATCACTCTCAGAAGTCCCGGACAGAACTATGACATTGAGAACATAATCTGTATCCGGTTCCAATCCGGACAGAATTAGTTCGGGACATCCATCGAGGATAAGAATCCTGTTGAGAACGTTGGGTGTACCGATTCCTTGTCCCTGTGACTGCTTCATGGCTGCTATCACATATCTGTCAAATTTGGAATCTCGATCGGGTAAACCTAAAAGAATCTTTACCGTCTGAGGATACCGTGGATCAATCTCTATTTCGGGAATAGGAGCTGGTAGAGGTCCTGCAACATGGAAATAAAATGTAAAGGAACTATGAAATACTAGGAATACTGAATCGATTAAGGAAAAACCATTGAATCCTAATATTTGTAACGTTGGAGAGCTGGGAGTCAAATAGTTGGGAACAATTTGTTTGTTTTTTAAATGAGTTGAACTTTTTTATGGGATATACTGTACAGTTATGCTTATATTAAACTGTCACAACACTAATACAGATGCAATGTCATGTACAAAGCCAGAAGAAATTAAAGACTGATAAAAGCTACACTAGTTTAAGATGCCTAATAGAGCCAATGATCTCAATAGAATCCTTCAGGCAAAGAAAACAATCCCTGTCTCTGGGCCAACAATTAAGTCTACCAAAAATTGATTTATTTTTTAAAATTTCATATTGTTGTAGTTGAATATATTCAAACAAAAGGTGTGATTTTCAAATGCCATGGATAAATAAACATCCAATTGACCAGTTATATTTCGTTTTTCAATAGCTTATAGAAAGGTAAACCAGTAATACAAAAATATCAATCAATGTTATATTTACAGAATCAATTTTTTATATCTCCATTTACAGCGATGACCTTGTCTTAACATCGGAATCTAATATTTCACTTACTTAGCGTATAGGTAGTCTCCGCCACAGCAGTTCTGACACCCTCCACGCTGACCGTGCTTACCACCAACCTATAGGTCTCTCCTGGAGTGAGACTAGTAAGGGTCACCTCTGGCTCATCAATCTTGGGTAAAAAGATAGTTGGCGGTTGTTCTCCATTGGGTGGGTAGTAGGCGAGCTGGTATTGCAAGAAATCACCAAATTGGGGAGTCCAGCTAACGTCAAGTGATGACTCTGTTTCAGACTCATCGACAAAGATCACTTGGTTTGCTGTAATATAAGTAGATATGTTTATAGGTTAAGTTCAAAAGTCTACCAGCTTATCTTTTTATTAAATCTCTTTCATCATTACCAGTAATAAAATGGTAAACCCAACTAACATACTCCCAAGACAATTTTATACTTGTTAATCATCAATAAAAGTTGGTAGACTTGTCTTCTTATAATCATCTCCTCTCGGTACCAGTGATACAAGAATTAGAGTAAACCAAAAACCCTATTTCTAACCTGAACCCAACCCCTATCCCACATACAATTTGGTACTTGTTACTCCATCAATATAACAACTCTATAGCTTTGGTGAATACTCCAGATGGTGACACTGGTCATTTCCAGATTAAGGCAGGGGTTCTGCAAGGAGACACCTTAGCCCCCTTCCTTTTTATAATAGTGCTTGACTATATCATGCGACATGCTTTGAAGGACATCCAAGACTCTACTGGCATCATCATTGAGGAAAGAAAAAACAGGAGATATCTCAAAATGCGCCTTACATGACCTGGATTTTGCTGATGATATAGCACTACTGGCATCATCCATTGCTTCAGCTGAAGAACTTTTGCAGAGTGTAGAGGATGCCTCTTGTTGTGTAGGGCTTCATCTTAATGTCGGAACGAACAAGACCTCCTTGTAAATGTACCTACTACATCCAATGTTGAAACTCTGAATGGCCATGACCTTGGTAACATTAAGGATTTCAAGTATCTAGGATCGTCACTACCTGATTCATTACACAACTTCAAGTGCCGGAAAGCTCAGGCATGGGTTGCATGCAACAAACTTGACAAAATCTGGAAGTCAAATCTTGATAGAAACATCAAAATCAAGTTTTTCAGGGCATATGTAGAAAGTATCCTACTGTATGGTTCAGAATCCTGGACGGTAACTCTAAGGTTTGAGGATAGAATTGATGGATGCTACACACAGCTACTGCGAAGAGTACTTAACATCAGCTGGCGAGTCCACCAAACAAACAGAGTGGTTTATGGTGACATCCCTCCTCTGTCAGAAACTTTGAGAAAGAGACGTCTACAGTTTGCAGGTCACTGCGTACGCACTAAGGACCAGCCTATCTCCCACTTGATGTTTTGGACTCCTAAATATGGCTATTCTAACCGTGGCAGGAAAAACACCACTTATCCTGACAGCATTACAAAGGACATGGGTCTTGAGCTAAGTGATATTCCCCAGCTCATGATGAATAAAGTTACATGGTACCAATATATGTCAGCTGCTTCTACTATTCCGTCCAAGGACGACCGATGATGATGACACCATCAATAAAAGTTGGGATGGAAGCCTGATAATCTCTTTAATTGGCATCAGTGATAAAAGGATCAGAGCTAATCATAACCATAATTCTATCCATAAGGCCCATACGGGCCCGACTAATAACTCAGGTTTGTCAAAATTGGTCAACAAATCTTCCTGAACAAATTATTACCAACCCAGATTTCTGAAATCTGTGATTTAAAAAAAAAGTTTATCCGCAAATGGCAACATTTTTACAGATTTTTATGAATTTTGTGTCATTTTAAAGGAGAAAAAAAAGCCTGCCCAACGGATCCAACCTGAGATGTTCGACAAACGTTGTTTGTCTTTTCGTAAAACAGGGTATTATTGTCCCCTAATCCTAAACATAAGCCTAACCCTATCCATAACCCATATCTGAACCCTTTTCCACACACTGTTTAATACCTGTAAATCCATCAATGAAAGTGGGGAAGCTTATCCTCTGATAATCATAATCGGCTCCCGCGATGGATCGAACAGATACTGTGTACAGCGTGAGGGGTTCAAGCCCATCTCTCAAATAGAGTGTGGTGGAGGCATCCACGATATCTGGCTCACCAACTGGTTCTTCATCTGGGGGAAAACAGACAAAACATATCAGGATTTGTATCAGGATTTCGAACGGTACAATTTTGGTGATGGGTGTTTCAGTTGCATTGATATTTAGGTCAGGTTGGGTGACATTTTAATTTTAATTTTAATTTATTAATGATAATAATAATATTGAATATCTTATTTTGTATGAGATACAGCAATATAATGCACTTGATACAAAATATTTTTCTAGCGCTTGCAATATATTATTAAAGAAGCTCAACCAGGTATTTTTGTCATTTGCCGTTGACAACAAAGCAAAATGTTTTAACATTAGTTTCTACGATCTACTCAACCATACACAAGATCATTCCTTGTGATCGTGTGAGGCTGTGCAAGCGACTGTTGTTTACATCAGCAATCAGCATGTGACGTTGCTCTCAGCCAACCTATATGGTCAAAGTAGACCAATTTATGGTGAGGTAGACCAATATGATCAAAAGACCTTAACTGTTTCATAAGCCATTGGTTTCAATGGAACAAGAAATGACCAAAATAAGCCAAAAACGTTTATTCTAGACCACATTCAATTATCATAAGTAAGTCAACTTCTAAATCACATGCGGACCTTTTGCTTCATTGCAGACTCCTGATACTGTTACGTTAAGAGTCAATGGCTTGTATTCATAAAGAATTTAGTCCTGGTTTAACTTGAAGTCCAAACCTAAGGACCTTTCATTGTTTTGTTATTATTTTTTAATAAAAAATATTAACAATAAGCGAAACTCAATCAAATACATGCGAGGATGATACAAGCCATGAATAATTCAATGATGTATAGACTCAGACAAACTGGTATGAATTAAATTAACAAAGACCTTAAAAATACACTGTCTTACCGAGATCAGATTACCCAGGGGACTGTATGGGCACCTGATGACAAGCGCTAATGTATATAAAATCTTTGTTGAGAGTCTCAAGCGACCGAAACACATGTGTAGTAAAAGTAAATAATATTAAGAAAACCTAAACATTACACTGTGAGACTTGGTACTGGACTAAAATATAAGCCAGACTATAATGTGAAAATGAGGCAAAGTACACACCTTGCTCGAATCTGATCTCATACTCATCCACTCTCCCAGCAGGAGCACCCCATGTCACGCTGATGCTAGATTGGGTAGTACGAACTACATTCAGATTGGGAGGACTACCAGGAACTGTAACAAATCACATGCGAAGATGTTGTCAAAATGTCATCATTAGAATGAATTGCATAATGTAATCAATCATACATGTTTAAAGGGCGTTTTTTAACCATATGACTGCAGAATTATAAACCTGATCGATACAAATGTGTGTGGCCTAAGCATGATCAATGATTTGTGTTTTTCAGATTTGAAATCATGTTCATAATCGGATGTAATTTTATTGGGTGAAATAACTTTATTTACAAAACCCACAAAATTAGAATAAAACAAAAACATGATATACAAAATAGTTTGGCATTGTATTATAACACCAATACCAAATACAAGCTACAAATAAACAAAATTACAGAAATTGATCACTGAAGGAAATTCATAAAGTTAGTCAATAATGTGCAGAAAAACTTCCCTGATTTAACACACACACCAAAAAATAATAGAAAAAACAACAACTTACGAGTGCGGACTTTGGCAGCTCCTTGCTCGTCGCTACCATCCACGTCCACAATGAATTCATACAGGTTGCCTGGCAACAGGTCGTTAACGACGTACTCCGTGATTCCACGTCCAAGGTAAATAGATTGGACCTGCTGCTCCGTTCTCACATGGATTACCAGCATTCGGTATCCCAATGCGTCAACCTCTCGGCTGATTCCCCAGGATACGGCCACGGATGTGGTTAAGACAGAGTCTAGGATGACTTGAGCTGGACCAAAATCATCTGCAAAAAAACCAAAACAGGTTGGGTTGAATATTATGAATTTCATTTAAAAGTGTGTGAACCAATTCAATATAACTTCCCCCCACTATAAAGAAATAATTTATCCCAAAAATATGGTATACTTCACCAGATATTTGTGTAGCATTCTATTGTTACGTATTAAGCAAAAGCAACCTTTTAATTCAAACAATCTACATTTTAATATTTTTAATCAAATTTGTATAGATAAATGGATAAAAAAAACCATTATTTACAAAACTGTCATTGTAAAAGCTATACTAGAAACATTTGTGGGGAGGTGGAAAGGAGTATCAAATTTAGTCAAATCTGAAGAAATGCTTACCAGTAGTGGCCACAACATTGGTAAAGGTACTCATTTCATCTATATCCTCGATTCTAGGTGGCGCTTCTACAACGTACGATGCTACCCGTATAGTGTACTTTGTGTCCTCCTCCAGCCCATCAATTGTTAACTAAAAATCAAAATTACATACCAAAGTATTACTTTAATAAGTTGGGAGGTCTTGATTATATATTGCAAACAAATATGAAAGAGGATTTCTTTCCGAAATATTTTCCTATATTTGTAATATGACACTGTGGAATAACCCAATGTTAACCAGTCCAGTCAATAATTCATTTCATACAACAGCTTTTAAAGCTGGTATCAAAAGAGTGAAAGATGTATCAGATGATCAAGGACCTTATTCAAAATTGTGCTGTAAATATGGGAAATGTATTGACTCTGTGTCATATTATGGTATCATTAAAAGCTTTCCAAATAAGTGGAAATTGATGTTAAGCAAAGCATCTAAACATGTTATCGATATCGCTAAAGGTAAAGAGTATACAAAACAGCACATCTTGTGGAATACGCAATATTTTTAATCTGAAACAATTAACAATAGCATCAATCCAGATATATAACGAGCGTTTACTGCAACTCCCAAATAAAATCAATTGGGATAATATTTGGTCTCTTCCTTTCAAAGTAACAATTGAGGAAAAATGAGATATTTCCAATTTAAGTGGCTACATCGTATTATTCCATATAATTCCTTTTTAAAATCTGTAAAAATTATTGATGATGACAAGTACCATTTGTATTTAGAGAAAGAAAATATTGAACATATGTCTTGGCTATGCCCAATGTTAAAGAGTCTTTGGCAAAATGTTGAACTACGGATAAATGATACATTGAAAACTAGCATAAAAGTTGATTGTAAGGATGTATTTTTAGGTTATTCAAACCACCCTAGTTATATAGTGATAAATTATGTGTTATACTGTACCAAGTATTATTTGTTTCAAAATCGGAGTCTATAAAGAGCAAACCCGATATTGAAAGATTAAAAAGTATTATTGACTCAAAGATTAAAAAAGCTATTTTTATAACACAAAACAAGTAAGCAATTTTCAAAACAAATAGATAGGATTTATTTAATGAGCCCTACTTCTTCCTAAATGATTGCATATTTTCATGTTGTTTGCATAAGGTTGTTAATATCTCTCTCTCACATGTCTGTCTAGTCTTGTCTTGTCTTGACTTGTCTATATTTGTTTTATTGTCCCTTGTCAACACGTCACATTGATTTTTTTATTATCCTTATATTATTTTGTGTTAACATGTTAGCTTCAAAATGTATTTTGGTATCAAATTATTTGTATGTTGCACACAAACAAATATTAAAAATAACCACAAAAACCACAAAACTAAACATCAAACAAAATGATACTGAATTATATTAATACTAGGGAAAATACCCTGTCCAACGTTCTTATAGATCGACGCATATTTTTCAAATTTGAGATGGATTTTCGTTCTTACTTTTTTCTCAAACATTTCTCAAACATTTATATGCACAAAACTTAGATTCAATTCGTTCCCTTAAACTAACTGAACACTTACTGAAGGATCATCCGTATTTGGAACCCTTATGGGTGCCTGAATTGTGCGCCTTGGGTAATGATATACGAGGTAACCGTCCGCAATGTCGTCAACTCTATCCCAGGAAAGAGCAATGCTGTCTATATCCGTGGCAACGACGGTAACTTCATCGACTGGATAGGGTACTGAAATGATGGTGAAAGAATAAAAATAAATATTATTTTTAATTTTGAAGTTTATTATCATTCATCAATTACACATTTACATGATTAATTACATCTTCACATAATATATCAAATATAATTTAGTAATTTAACAAATAACACTACTTGTTTTCTTTAACACATTCACATACAGCATGTTCTGATTATATATAGTTATATTTGAAATCTTGTAGAGTATTATTACTTGTATCCTTTATATGTAACTTTAAATTTTGATTGTATTTCAAAGTCGCATATTTCATATTACACACAATCATTGTAGATTACTTAAATCTCAATTTATTTTCTGGATCTCAATTCTGATTTGAAAAAAACCCTACAAGATTAGGATGATTCCCATATCTAAATGTATTTTATTTATGGACAATTTTGCTACCATAATTATGCTATTCATGAAATCGCCCTGTAAATAGGAATAAATATGACTATACCTAACTAGTTAGCACTAGGACAATTTTTTACTGAAATTTGACAAAATTGTATCAACATTTTCTTTTCTTTTTTGTTGCTCAATTTGGTGTCCAGAAACAAGACAGTTTTGAGTTAAGGGTACTTGTAAGACAATTTTGAAAGATTTGGCTAGGTAAATATCAAATTTTAACCATGAAAAAGGATCATTGATATATCAAATGATTGACTTCGCTACTCATGTTTGAATCACATCGCCATACCCACTTCTATACTGCATAATCCACCTCTCTCCCCCGCCACTCCCAGGATTAGTGTACATTTGGCCACTTACCGGTTCTCTGCTGGACGGAGCCTCCTCTGTTAACTCCTTTTCCGGTCACCGTGATAGTGTAGCGCTCTCCAGCCATCAAATCCTCAAATGTATGCGTATCCACTCCACTAGCCACCTGTTCAGTTGAATGACCCGTGAACTGACCGGTGGCAATCAGATAGTAGCCAGAGGCACTCTGAATGCTTTGCCAGGATATTTCAATTGCTGTTTGGCTGACCTTATTGACCCACACGTCTCCTTCATCAGGTACAACTGCACAGGAATGTAAGGTTAGAGTTCAAGGGTCATTATTGTTCAATGGTTTTTAAAGTGTGTAGATTGAAGTGAACCGTATAAAAGCTAAAGAAGAAAAACATTGTCCTTTTGGTTTACAAATACACCACATGTTTGGGTATGGTAGTGTGGGTGTCTAGTTATGAGTGAGGGGGGGGGGGTAGAGAATGGGGGTTAACAAATGGGCCTCTGAGTTGTGATATCAGCTGCAAAACGGCCATTAATCCTCATAAATATATTATGTATCACTCACTCACTCCTCACTGAATTATAGTGACAGATTCAAAGGGTCTTTAATCTTTAATCCTTACACATAAACCCAATATACCTATGCATAAAACATATATGCTTACAAGTTCTGATATCAGCTGCAATGCATCATTTATCTTTAAAAGAAATACACCATGTATGCCTACAAGTAACCCCCATATGCTTACGAGTTCTGATATCAGCTGCAATGCATCATTTATCTTTAAAAGAAATACACCATGTATGCCTACAAGTAACCCCCATATGCTTACGAGTTCTGATATCAGCTGCTATAGGTAGACTGTATTCCCTGTAGTCTCCCTCTCCGCTGTACAATCTGATTTCCACACTGTACTCTGTGTCCGGATCAAGACGTTCCAAGGTTAAGTTTGGATCCTCGAAGCGTTCAATGAACACTTCTTCTTCAGGGTCCAGTGTTCCTGTTTTACGGTATAGGATTTGATAGCCATAGAAGTTGCTCTCCAGTGGTGGCAGCCAACTTAGATCAATTTCATTGATGGTTACTTCTGATTCCAGGCTGTTGGGTGGTAAGGGCTCTGATGACGAAAGTCAGAAGAATAAGGAACAAAAGAATTAGGTGAATGGGGAAAATTGCCCGACACAGAGAATCAGAGTCTGGATGGTCTTCCTTGTTTTCAATGGGAAAAGAAGCTAAAAAAAGTAGCCCAATTATTTTCTAATCTAAAGGTTTGGAGACATGTTACACAAATGTCAAACCAAGCGGAAATTTGTATCAAGAAATTGGGCTTAAAATGATCAGCTAAGTGACCCTGTTTATATGATGTGCCCCTGGGAGTGGTGGCATCAAATATGAATATTTGAATACAGGCTGGCACTTACGAACCAAGGGACATTCAACCAATGAGAAAGAGTGCACACAAAGTGGAGATCTTTGGAGGAGAGCATGTCAAAATGCCCCAGAGAAATGTGCAAACAAATTATTCAAAAAAGGGTGGCTTGGGAAGAGATTTGCATTGAGTGAGAGTGGTTACATTTTCAAAAACATGGGGTCATTAGGTGCCAAAAAAGGGAGAGGGTGGGGCTGAACAGCCATAGATATGTATTCCCCCATATATGGGACTATTTTCCGCCTCCCCTCAGGAACATGCACATTAAACAAATGAACAAAACTTACTGGTATAGGCCACCAGGGTGTCAGACAGCACATTGTCACCATCTTGTAGAGTATCGAGCCTGAACATGTAGCGAGTGCCTGGCACAAGTCCAGAGATGGTCTGGATCCTGGCTGGGGTATCAAAGGGTCGCTCGACAGGACTTGCTGGGCTTCCACCAGTTGGGATGTATGATAGTATATAGTGTGAGAACACTCCAAACTCTTCTGTCCAGGACATCGTGATTGTGGTTGTGGTGGTAGGACTTGGCTTCAGCAGTTGTGCGCGACCTAGGGAAAATATTTGGATAACAGTTACGTTACAAATTGATGAATGATGACACGAGGAGGAGCTTAAAATAATCAGTTAATTATGATTACTTTACAGTTACAGACCTAGTATTACATTGACAAAATTGTAAAATGCATATTATCATACACAAAGACAAACTCCCAAAGGTTTCTAACCTGGTCACACATAATGTATCACAAGTATGGGTTGCATTCAAAATAATACAAAAGTTTCTTACCTGGTCACACATCATGTATCACATGTAGGGGTTGCATTCAAAATAATACAAGAGGGAACTTGATGACGTCATTCAAATCAATGTCAAAGCATGCGCATGGGGAGAGATTTCGCGTAGTAATTTGTGTAGTATTTAGGGGGGGTTAGGGTTCAAAAAGAAAGACACAACTTACTTGTCCTAAACACAGCATCTGTTGACAGACTAGACATCTCATTGGGCTCGTCTGCTCCAGCGATACTAATAACACTGATGTCATAATTGGTTGCTGGGAGCAAGTCTTCAAGTACGGCCTCGGATTGTGTGAATGGTACGCGGACATCCACAACGTCTCCCGGATCGCCTCCTTGTGGCGAGTAGGTGATGACGTAGGCATCTAGATAACCATCTGCTGGGACCCATTCAATGGTCAGGGTTGATGAGGTTCTTGACAACAGAGTGATGTCATCTGGGGCTTGAGGTCCTGGAGCAGGGGGGAAGGGCAGGAAGAAGATATAAATATTAAAATTGTATTCAACAATGTTATTATCAATAGATGTTTGATCATTTTTCAAGTTGAGAGCTTTGTGCTTCAGTTCAAAACCTAATGCCAGCCATAATCCATTTTAATTTGAAGTCAGAGCATATTGCAGTGAGCACAGTTTATCGTAGGGTGCACAATTCTAATGTCCTGTTGAATTAATGTACTCATGCACTCAAACACCAACACACCCTGTACATTTGTTTGTAAATTATGTGTCTTTCCAAGAAATACGCAACGACATTGCACTTCAGACGGGACGAATAGGAGGGTAGCCCAACATCACCAAATTGTCTATTCTATCATCTTTCTCAATTTTTCATGCTCACAAAGAGCCCACATGGGACAATTATCCAATTCTCAATGGGCAATAATAATGTTTTACTGCAGGGCAGGTCCCTTTAAAACGGTTATCTATTTAAACGTTTTAACATGTCGGTTTTGTTTTTGTTTTTTCACTGTTGTGTACAGCATATTTTCCCCATCCATTATCCCTGCGTTCGTCCACCTAAATGGAGAACTGATCTGGGATTAACACGTTTTTCATTTATTGTGTATCACTATTGTATGTGTTATGATGCTAATAAAGTGATGTGAAATAATGTGTCATTCTGTAAAAATTTCCTTTAAATGCATTTGTTGAAAGGGTAAAGCATATGAAATTTGACACAATGATTGAATCCTCAAGTATGCTATCAGCTTTTGCACCCTTTGAATAATAATAATAATAATAGGGACTGCTCAGGAATATAGCTACAAGACCGACTGAAATCAGTTGAGTAAACTATCGACACCGCAACACGTAGACGCAACACCTTGAGCAAATCATGATTAGGGGATAGCCTTCATGGCGAGCCTGGATGAAATAGTGAAATGTTATGGTACAAAGTATAGTGATGATACTTTGGGTTTATTGGTTGATAAAATGGAGTGCTATAGTGAAATAGATTTATTCCGTTAACATGTTGGCCTAAACTCTAAGTAATTGGTAGAAATCGAAGTTTCAACTTGATAGTTAAGCCAATAAAACTAGAGTAATTATATGATCAAATGAGCATGACATATTATTCACGTTTTAAAGAAAATCTTATAGCAACGGGCGAGGTCATTTGGCAATACTTACGAGTACGGACTTCAACAATCTCTGACATTTCGTTGGTTCCCTGCAGGATCACTCTTGCATTGTACAGTCTGCCTGAGATAAGGTTGTCGAATTCAACAACTGTGCGTTCACCTTTACCAAATGAAAATGAAAATGCATGTTTATGATATGATAGACAATGAATGGTATTTGCAAGATTTTCAGTTTCAATAAAGAAGAAATGATAAGCTATAGTTTGATCAGTTCCAAATTGGCGAGCCTTCTTTCAGCATCAAATTAATTTAGAAGAGTGTGCACAGGTTTCATATGCGCGACACATACGTATGCCAAAATCGCGCACTGGTAGAATTTCATGCATATAAAATGCTCGCGTATGCTTGGAGTACATTTGGGGCGCGGAGAAATAAAAATATATATTTCTTGCCAATTTGGAACTGACTTAATGACAATTCATTCCCAAAAATGTGGAAAAACAGTAAGTCCAACTGTATTGACCACAATTCAAGTGAGTAAATTTGATATGGGGGTCGAACCCCAATAACTTAGAGCAGACTGCTACCCTTGCCAATTTCATAACAATTTCTGATCATTCCCCCCCCCCCCCCACTCCTATCTTTCCCATTTCTATTCCTCTCTCTGTTTCATTCTGCAGCCATTCTGGGTTGCGACTTGGCATGCCTGTACTCCACCGAATGTGCCATGCTCCACTCAGACAGACATTTATCACTCATACTGATGCATTCCAATGCAGTATTCACTTATCATCCCCAAGTTACATTACTTCACTACTTGACGAGGGTCTGTAGTTAAAATATGATGGTGTGGTTTAACAATTACTTGTCTTTGGATATTTTTATTTGTGTATTTAATCAAACCTATACTCAGTCTTAATGTGTATAGCTACCCAAGTCAATAACTATCGGTCTATATCTCACCTCGAGCTACAAATTCTTCATTTGCTGAACTTCCCTCAATGCGTACAGATGCAAGATAGGCTGTGGACCCTGGGTATTGATCGTCAGCCACCGGTCCCCACACCACCACTATCTCATCTGTCCCGACATCGGCAATCTCGATCTCAAGCGGGTCAAGTATATCTAAGAGAGAAAAGGTGTAAAAATTTTTATTTAAGCTAAAAAGTTAAATTGTTATTCTGAAAACTTGGTTCTGTAAATACATGATTTTGTTCAACAATTTTGGTTGCAAATTAAACATTTTGTACATTTATTTCTTAAAATAGCACACAAAATTAGAGACTACATTTATCAATATTAAATGCTTCTTAAAATTCATAATATTTGTGGCCTTTGAAGTGCAAAATTTAGGGGAACTCTGTAAGTTCCAAAAAATAAGCCTCTGAAACTTGACAACTGGTGCCCTTCTTCATATAACAGATTTGAGAAGCGTTGACAAAACATACACAATTAAAATCACCTCAAAATCTACAAAATGAAATAAAATATTTCTTATATTGCACTTTGGTATTAGGTAGTAGTCCTATAATCAGGATCTCAATCATCTGGGGGCAATAATTATTTACCTATGTGGAATCAGCACTATTTGCATTTCAAGTACCGTATTATCCCTATTAAGCACCCAGGACCTTATAAACGCCCACCCCTGTTTTTCTCAATGACTAACAAAAAACAATCTTTTATAAGCGCCCACCTTTTCAAAATTGTACCACTTGTACACTGTATTTAGTACATCAAATGGTCAGCATCTTCAAATGACCATCAAATGGTCAGCATCTTCAAATGACCATCAAATGGTCAGCATCTTCAAATGACCATATCAGGGGTGTGAAAGTTCCTCTTTTTAGCTGATTTCCTCTTTTTAATTTTTTTTCTTGTGCCAAAATTTCAGCCTTTTCTTTTAATTTCAGCCCATATTTGGCATTTTTACCCTAATTTTACGCTGTTTTTCCTCTTTTTTGTCTGTTTTCCTCTTTTTTTTATTTGTTGCCTCTCACATCCCTGCCACTTGTACATTTTATTTAGTACAATAAATGAGTTTAAAAAAGGTAACATAATAAGCGCCCACCCAAAATGACTTTGCTAACCGCCCTGGGCGCTTAATAGGGATAATATGGTATTGCTGATACTGGGGCTTTATTAACTTGTTCCAGTTAGTAGATAGAAAAAATGCTAACCATAAACAAACAAAATACTGGTCTAACCATAAAGAAAAAAACTGGTTTAACCATAAATGCGAAAAATCAAGATGGAAGAATGGTTGGCTGATTTTTTTCCTTATGAAAAAAATACAAAATACCATTTGGTTAATGAAGCAAGCAAAATGGTGATTCATGGTAAAAAGCAGACTTTTGACAAAACCAAATTTGTGTCAGAAATGGTTATATTTTGGAGGGTAAATATTATTGAAAATGTCAACATACCTGTTCGAGAGAGAGTAAAGATGGGTGTGCTAGGGCATTCATAATCCGTATTATATCCTGCTAGCGACACCACCTGAATGCTGTACATACTATTCACATCCAGTCCCTCTATGGTGTACAGAAGTTGGTTGCCACGAACACGTCCCACTTCTTTACGCATGTCATCTTCGCCGAATACCGCTATGCTGAAACCGTCGTAGATACCCGATGATGGCTCTTCCCATGTGACGGTCATGGATGTAGCGGTGATGGAACTACCGATGACATTCAGGTTTCGTGCCGGGTTTGGAGCTAGAGAGAACGTCAAATGTTTTTGAAATTTTAGGAAAAATACATTTCATTGTTGCAATAAGCATGACAGGTGTAGAATGTTGTCACATGTTACAGCAGTGGTGTGACCAAATCACTGAACCTCGAGTCACAAGTCAAATATGTGAATCAAGTGAAGTCAAGTCGGTTTCAATTTACCTAAAGTCAAGTCAATCTAATAGGTCAAGTCAAGTACCTGGGTACAAGTTGATTCATAAATAATTACGTTTATTTTTCTAGTCAAAAATGTGTTAAGGCTCAACTTACCTAACTAAATTTGGCAACAGACTTGAGTGTACTGTATTCCTTTTTGTTGAGGAGTATCAAAGATCTTCTTTTTCAGGGTCAGGGGTAAATTAGGGTCGGGCAAGTTACGTCAATACAAATAAAAAAATGGCCTTATGTGAGGCGAGATGTCATTGGTAAACAGAGCTAAGATTATGTTGCGTGTCCGCCCCTACACTGTGGAACAACTCTGCCTGACAACATAATACAGATATCTTGATTGTCTAAATATCATACCTTCTTATACACGTTTACTAGAATTTAATCTTACCTGTGCGACCATAAATCCAAGACTGCTCGCCGCTTGGTACAGCCTCAACTTCGATGTAATACAAGTTGCCAGGCTGCAGGGCACTTAGTGATGCCGTGTTGTCAAATGAGGGCACTGTTATCGGATTGATTGCCGGAGTGAGAGGTTCACTATAAGTGACAAGATAGCTGGAGGTGTCCGGATCCTCACTTGGTCCCCAGAATAGGTCAAACGTTGTCTCAGATTTGTCCAGAATCTGAATCTCGAGCTCTAGCAAAGGTACTGTGTATGACAATAAACAGTATAGAATCTGAATTAGGATGTAGCTGTGGTAAATCTTGCAGGAGAGAATGGGGAGGTAATCAATTGTGGGTACATGTGTGCTGCCAGAAAATTTGAAGTGCAATGTTATGAATATACCAATTTAAAAATACAGGACCCATTGCAATGCCAGTTAACTCAATGTTTAACTGTAAGTAATGGCTATCCCATCATGTTGGCACTAATTGGTTTCTTTTCAGGTAAAATATTCCATCAGACACAAACAAACATATAGAATTTGGTGGACAAGCAGACATCTTCAAACAGCTAGGATACCAAAACTCAGATGGAAGAAATAGTTCATGCAAGCTAGAGGAGTCATGGTGGACAATTATGCAAGACATCCCTGGATCAGTAGTATGTTTCTAATATAATACACTTACCAAAAAGCTATACAAAATTAATATAAAATCCATAAAATGGAACAAAACTTACATGTTTCTATATCAACAGACAGGATCTCACTCTCTTTACGCCCATCACCCGTCAATATAGTGGTATAGATCTGTAGGGAATAGAGGGCGCCTGGTATCAGATCGCATACATTGTATTCATTGGCATCACGGGGGAAAACAGCTACTTCTTCGATTTGGTTGCCTTCCTCGTCCAGAACGATCAGTCGGTAGTCGACAAAGTTGCTATCCGGTCCTTCCCAGTAGGCGGTTATGCACCTCTCAGTTTGGGCGCCGACCACGAATACGTCTGGCGATTCAGGTCCTGAGGATTTAAAATATTTAAAAAAATGAAATGAGTCAATAATTTTGATTTGGTATAATGTGCTTTATAGTAATTATATGAAGTTATATCTAAAAAATAAAACTTCAGAGATGGGAAGTAGTGTATGACCTTGGTTAGAGGACAAAAAGGCATTTCTTAAAGTTGATGAAGATTTCATGCAAGCATTATTTTGGGAGTTGAGAGTCTACCACACAGCGACCCGTGAAATCCTTGAAATTGACATTTTCGTGTAATTTAGGGTTTCAGTACATTGGCTCATCCTTCAAGTTACGCAACCAATCATGTAATACCAAGCTGGTAATGGTGATTTTGCACTGTTTACTAAAAAAAGAAAAGAAAATAAGTGCCCTCATCCTCCTTTTTTCAGTGCAGCTGTATCGAGTGGCTAATAACCCTAACCCCGGTTTAGGATTTTTGACCGGGATCACAATTTTCGAGGAAAAAACACCAACTAAATCTCCGGGAACCTGCCGGGATTCGATCCGGGGACCCTCCGTTCTCGAGCCCCACCTTCCTAACACTAAGCCACGGCCCTCAGCTACACATTCGTGCAGTATACTGCACTCATTATATAGGCTCGGTTGACTACGTCATCGAAAACCGACGGCGCATGCGTTTGGAGAGGGACTTTGGATTAGCATTTTTTAGCACTCAGGGGGGTTAGGGTTAATAGAACACGAAAAAAAAACTTTTTTTTTTTTTACCATAACCCTAACCCCGGTTTAGGATTTTTGACCGGGATCACAATTTTCGAGGAAAAAACACCAACTAAATCTCCGGGAACCTGCCGGGATTCGATCCGGGGACCCTCCGTTCTCGAGCCCCACCTTCCTAACACTAAGCCACGGCCCTCAGCTACACATTCGTGCAGTGTACTGCACTCATTATATAGGCTCGGTTGACTACGTCATCGAAAACCGACGGCGCATGCGTTTGGAGAGGGACTTTGGATTAGCATTTTTTAGCACTCAGGGGGGTTAGGGTTAAAAAACTAATATTCAAAATAGTAGGCCATGCTGGATAAAAATAAAAATAAAAAGTGTTGAAAGTTGAAACTTTTTAATTATTTCTTTCAAATTTTAAAGAAAAAAATAGAAAAGAGTTTGGATTAATTAATAATAACCATAAATCATTGCAACTACATACTAATACTATCCAAATTACAGAAGCTTTGGATAAAGGTTGTCTGTCTGTCTGGTATATATGGCAATGGCCATATGCTAACAATGAAAACCCCTAGGAATCGTTGGGGTTTTATTTAAGTAAAAAATAATAAAGCAGTTTTTCGTCCCCTCGCGTATCCTTTTTCAGGAATTCTATAATTTTCTTTTTTCCTAAATATTTAAAAAGCTGACATCTTGGTAATATATTTACTTTTATCCAATGAGCATGTTAAGGGAAGTGTCAACCCTATTATTTTGATGATCAACTTTTGCTTCTTTTGAGAATATTGAATAAAAGTACATAAAAGTATACATTTTTAGAAAGGAAATTTGATAAGGAAGCCGATGGTGATATCAATGTGATACCAAATAAACTAAATTTTGAGAAATGAACCAAAAAGCAATCTTTTTACCCCAAATTCTTCAGACAGCATAACTATAAAATAAAAAATGGTAATTTGTTCTAATATACGTTTTTGTAAACAAAACAATTTTGTCTAGGAGGCAATTTTTTCTTTTTCCAAAATAAAGCTTGGTTTTGGAAATATTGCTAAAAACATCGGAAAAGTGTAAAAGTTCATGGAACACACGGGCGTGTGACCTAAAAAGCGAGTATACTATTATGAACAATCATAATAAACTATCAGATTCAATTTACATTGTCACAATGTGAAGAAATTGGAAGAAAACTTAAATTTAAATGATCGTAAGATTGGCCTTTGTTTACATTTTAGACATTGTTTTGCGCTCTTTTGTTTTTCGCGTCTACGTCGTGGATATTAAGCGGCGCGTCTAGTATTAAGCGCGGGAAGTTTCAGCGCGCGACGCAATGATCGAACAGCTGTCGCAGCATTTGAAAAGCGCGGAACTCCGCTTAAATTCCCGCCAAATAACTATGCGCCTTTTCCTGACTCAAACTTACCAAAACAACAATTTAAAATCACCCAAAAGAACGGGAAATAATCGCTTCCGATTAGCAATTTATGATGGTAATGATAGAATACATATAAAAGTATTAAATAATAGAGAAATATGAAATTCAATTTTTGAAACAAGTGCCGGGTTGACACTGCCCTTAAAACAGATTTTGTGTTAACCACCCCCCCCCCCCCCACCCCGAACCATGAAATAAAAAGATTTTATAAAGGTCTCATCCTTCAAGTTACGCAACCAATCATGTAATACCAAGCTGGTAATGGTGATTTTGCACTGTTTACTAAAAAAAGAAAAGATACTAAGTACCCTCATCATCCGTTTTATGTCAAGAAACTAGTTTTTATTTTTATTTGGCCTTACAGTGTCTCTTAGTTATTGACATGATATAATCACAATAATGAACCAAATAAGTTTGAGCCCCAGGGATGGCAAACCCCACTTGTCTCTGTCATTACTTGGCCTATGTTTTCCCCAGATAGATTTGTTACAACTAACTTCCCTTTTTGGTTAGAGTTAAATGACTTGGGCCCTATTTCATAAAACTTTAAGATCTTCTTAAGTTGGATTTAAGAACAATTAATTATTTTTAAATCCTGAATATTCTTCTTAAAGCCTGAACTAGCTAAGAAGATTCTTATCTTCTATTTCACAAAACAATTTAAGAAAAATATCTTTCTTAAGGGGGTGTTAACCACAAAAATATGACATTCATCAAGCCCTGTAACTTCAAACTATTAATGTGATGTATATAAAAGTATCATTTTGGAAAGGAATGAGTCAGAGACTTTTTTTTAATTTGATCCAAAAATTGTGAGGTCAGAGGCTATCTTAACTTACTAAAGAATTCTTCTGAAGTTCTAAGGTAACATTTTTCTTATCAAAGAAGAGTTTTCATTCTTAACCTAAGAAGAATCTAAGAGGAACTCTTCTTAACTTACGAACTTAAGATTAATCTTAAGTTGACCTTTATGAAATGGGACCCTGATTCAATAACTTACTTGTGTACTGCACAATTGTTGTTACAATATCACTCAGCAGTTGATCCCTTATTACCGTCAGCGTGATGGTATAGCGTTGTCCCGCCCTCAAACCGGTGAAAGTGTATCGCGGTGGCACTCCAGGGGATTGATTGAAATTGAAGACTTCATCGATGCCCTCGTACTCTGTGGCGGCCTCGATGCGGTACAGCACGACGTCATCTTGTGTGCGGACACCCCAGACGACGCTGATGGTATCGGCTGTGTAATCGGTCACCTCCACGTTGCCGATGGGGACAGACACTGTAAAAAGTTA
Source organism: Ophiura sarsii (assembly GCA_035610835.1). Taxonomy (NCBI): domain Eukaryota; kingdom Metazoa; phylum Echinodermata; class Ophiuroidea; order Amphilepidida; family Ophiuridae; genus Ophiura; species Ophiura sarsii. The sequence continues at coordinate 38,552,419 of CM069443.1, read as the reverse complement.
GTTTTTAAATTTTGTATGTTATTGCAAGGTTTCATACAGTTTTATTAATGTTTCTTAAAACATAATATATATTTAATATGGTGTATATTATGACCTGAGTGGTGAAGTATTTTGATGAAAAAATTGTATTATTATAAGCTGCATTTAACGAGATTGTATACAACGGAATTAGAGTGTAATGGTATTGTATTTAACACTTTCCACGCGGCTGGCGGCTGCAGACGACATTCCAAAATTTCACAAAATGTTTGAAAAATGTCAAAATTATTTAATTTCATTACCATATTTAGAATCACCATGAGAAATGCATTGACATAAGTACAAACATGCCTAGTATTGAGTCAGTAATCCTTGAGATAGACTTTGAAAATTGGGAAAGGTTTCTGAAAAATCTGTTTTGTATATGGTAAAACTAATAGCTGCGTGGAAAGTGTTAAGATTTGTATCTGTCTCTAAAATAAAAGAGGGGAAGAAACAGGGAATCCCATATAAAGATAACAATATACAGATTTGGCACTAATCACTTTGAGGGAACATGAAAAGGCACATTCAATCAGGATATTAAATAGCTCAAACTGGGATGATTTCTTTTTAAACACAATAATACTGGAAAATACATCGACATTCTAAAGATTCTCATCTCCAAATATTGAAAATGTGAATTTCTTACATGTATTGCTAACTGTTTCTCTTGGTTCGCTCTCCAGTTCTTCATCGTTATCGCTAATAACGACAGTTGACACTAGCACCGTGTATTCTACGCCGGGATTAAGATCTTCAATTGTTATCTCACGATCGTCACGGAACGGGACGATGCCGACCAACTGGAATATACAAGAATAAATAGGTAAATTGGATGCTTATTGAGTTATAAAATACTGTTCCCACCTTTTATTTACACAATGACCCATCAACTCTCTCACTACTGACAAGTAGATGTATTGTTAGATATATCCTTTTCTAGACAACATATTTATGTAAAAAATACCGCAAAAAAAACCAAATGTCAACACTCATTAGTGAGATCATAATGTAGCAATTATGTGATGATGTTATTAGCACAGGCAAAGTGATTGAGGTTTGCTGCATTTAATGAGAAATTGTGCGGTATCAAATTTACTTTAGCCTGGGGGGGGCACTGACGTTGGAAAGGGGTATAGCTCTGTGCTGCCTTGAAGACCCCTTTCTTCACCCTCTTCTGCTCACTCTTAAGACCCCCCCCCCCCCCCCCCCCCTCTTTTGAGCCTAGCCGGCATCAGCTCTTAAGGCCCTATTTTGTTGAAAATTCAAAAATTGTGCCAAAAGTCCCAATTGTTTGAAAAATTGGCGTTCTTACTAAACAAATTTGGGGGAAATGAGTTCTTAAGACTCTACTTTTTGGAGAAAATCAGTTCATAAGACCTTATTTTGTTAAAAATCTGCTCCGAAGCCCCCGTTTTTAAGACCCTGGATAGTACACCCCTACCCAAAAATAAGTTGAGTGCCCCCCTCCCCCGGGACTTTAGCCACATGCATGGAAGTAACACAGGCTATTTAAAATGAAATGTGGACATTATTGTATTAGCATCAATGGGTGTTTGGTAATGCATAACCACTCATACGTTATCTCTTAAAATGTCAGATTTGAAACTGTATGATTTCTTATAAAATGTAGCAAATCTTGAATAATTACAGTATTTGGTAAGAAATCGGGTATCATATTGTAGCTAACAATAATTCCTAAAGGCCTATGTCAATTACAGCATGATAGGATGTTTAGAAATAAAGTTATGATCCCTGTAATGAGCTTGGACTTCATCTTTTTGTGTGGTGTACACTTCTTAATAGGGGAGCGGGAGGAGAGGATTAACATTTGTGATGCTTACTCATCATTCGTTCAATTTCATAAGAATTATAGGTCTACAGATGGAAGGACCTCTGGAGAAGAATTGGCTTGTTTTACTTTTATCTATAATACAACAAATTTAAAACTTTTAAAATTCTCAACAAAATTTAAATAATAACATTCAAAATTAAATTAAAATTAAAATTATGAAAATTAGGGGTCAATTGAGCCTACAAAACAGGTGTCTTATTCAACCCGGCAGAAATAACAAAAGGCAAACTCACTCTTTTAGCATCACTAGCTTGCGCATAATAAACCACATAATGGTCTAAGTCGCTGGTTGCTGGAAGCCAAGATACCGTTAATGTGGTGTAGGTTCTCTCCAAGACGGTGATATCTCCTGGGGAGGTTGGACCTGTAAGGGAGAAACATATTATGAGTTCATTAAGGTCACTGGTCACCAAGGTTTCATTAAAAAACACTTAGTAAGGCCTAAAAAATGGTTTGATTGGCCTTACATGACCAAAACAAATAGGGTAGGTCGGTCGGGGATTTCTTTTGTTATTTGAAATCACCTGCTTTTCATTTCGATGGGGACTTAAAATAACCGAAAAGGAAAGCAAACAGTCAGAAACTTTAATACAATTTTTATGTATATATTTTCAAAAAATAATTAAAAAGATTTTTTTTTTCCTCCCTCAAAATAATAAAAAATATTCAGGGTCGGCGATGTATTTATGGTCGGTCGGGTTAGACCAATCAAACTTCTTCTTTTTTAGGCCTAATCTTGGGAGCGGTTATCCCACATTGGGAGCGGTTATCCCACATTGGGAGCGGTTATCCCACATAGGTATCTTTTCTGATAGAAACCCTAAATGACTACCCAAAATCTTTTGTTCTCTGACGAGATCCTCTTCCAAATTCTACCCAGCTATGGAGCTAGCACAAGTGTTAACATTAATATTCCATGAGTGTAGGTTCTTGTATCTTGCTTGAATTTGTTTCTTTAAATATAGCCACACATACACCAAATGTCATCAGAAAGTAAACTGGCAATTCTTCAGTTGATACACTTCATATGTTTTTCCTATATAAACACTCTATTGGCCAAAATTGTCATGAATGTCCCATGAAATACTCAAATAATTTCTTATAAAATTTGTTTCCAATCACTTTTTTGGGGCTATGAATATTTTTTCACAACAAGATATTTTGATATCAGAAGAATTCCCATATTTTTCTCATAATGTCTGTAAAATCTTAGGGGCCAGAAATGTTCAATTAAGAAATTACTGCCAAAGGTGGTTAACCACCAACCAGTCTGTATACTTCTCAATGGGCAAATATTGTGTGACCTTGTGCTTCTAAAAATAGAACCGTTTGAGTTATGCAATTCAAACTTTGGAATGAGACAATTTTAATGAAGACCTTTGATGTAAAATAGAAAACATCAAGTTGAAAATCGGGTCAGCAATCTGAACATCTACCTTTAATACAACAAATGCCAAAAACTATGAATATATTGGTGATACTTGAAAAAAAAACCCATCTGTATTGGCTAATTTGTCTTCTGATTAAGAAATATCGAATTTTCCACATTTGTAAATGTTTTTGAAAAATAATAGTTAAAAACAAACATTTCTGTATAGCGCCTTACACTAAGATCCATAAGCGCTTAATTACAGGAACAGAAGAAGAAAAAAACATATAAAAACACATAAAAAAGCCATTGTGAACAAATGATGCTTTAACTTATGGATCTCTTGAATTTATTACAGCTATAAGTTCTTCCCATGAAGTGGCAAATTATTTCAAAGTTCAGTGACATACACATAGAAGGAATAATGACCATATTGAGCTGATGTACAGCATCAAATAAATGCAATTTCTTGTCAGATAGTTGTAAAGAAAGATATAATACACAATGCTATTGCAATTTCAGACTTCTGGATTCGTTGTAACCAAATAGCGAAGTGATTATTTTAGGGCCAAACCAGCGACTCACAACAACAAAGCGCACCCATAATGCAATAGAGAACAAAGACAAACTCACAGGCTTTTCTGAGCTGATACCTGGCTAGTGATCAACACGCGACTTCAAGTCTCAAGTACTTGACATCAAAAGGGGGGTTTACAACTTCCTGAAGCAAAGTGGGTTTTAATCATACGAGATGATCAAAACGTCATTATGTTGAAAAATGAAGATTGCATGAAAATGTACAAAAATTCCATGAAGGTGTATAAAATGTCATCAAAGTTTCTGCTCTATAAAGTCAATGTGTCAAAATGGTGGCAGTGGCACGTGAATTTTGCAGCACAATAATCCAATTTGTTTTGTACGGGAGATACTCACGAGTCGTGAATGTTGCAAGTACTGGATCGATCGGCGGTGGATTGGCAAGCGACGTCTGCAGAGTGAAGTCATACGATGTGGCCGGATCAAGATTGGCTACCGTAAATCGATTCCTGGTGAGAGGAATAGCGATGGTCGGTCCAGGATCTTGTCTCAAGAAATAGAATACGAAATCCTCTCTGGTTGTGTCGCCCCATAGCAGAGAGATGGAAGAGTCCGTAATCTCGGTGGCTATAATCTCCAATGGTTGTAGCTCATCTGATAAAGGGATAGGGGATGGAGAGGAAAAAACATATTGAAATTATTTTACTGACATTTCTGTCCTCAGTTTTGATCAAAATATCTATTCTAAAGGAGAGTTTCATTATTTAAAAGATATTCGAGAGACTTCTAAACCTAAATTTGGATAAAGTTTACTTTAGTTCAAGGCATGCATCGATCACATGGTAGACTATTGGCTTTAATGTAACCATGTGATGCACTTTGTTCTGACATGTAATAAAGGTAACAACAGTACCTGTAATAAATTGCACTGAGATAGGATCACTGAGAGTGGATATGTCTCCGATGCCCGACTGGGTCCTAACTTCCACATTGTAGCAGGTTCCATTTCTGAGTCCTTCCAAAAGATAGAAGGTGTCTCTGAACAATTGGTTGTTCACAGGAAGCAGACCACATTCTGCATAGCGGATCTCATACTCCAGATCGTCAGAATAGTTGATGGGGTCTCGCCACGACAGTGTCGCTTTCGTTACCCCAGTGTTAACGACTCGGAGACTTGTGGGTGGTAGAGGGCCTGAGAAAAGAGCAGAATATCAAGGAGTAAATCGTTTGGATAAACAATTTGAGAAGAAATCTATCAGGCAAATAATTTTGGTACAAAAATATGGAGCCATTAAACTGTGCCTGCTTATCCAACGTTCAACCAAATCTGATAGATGGGAAGATATTTAACAAGTTGCGACTAAAAATGGTTAAGTAAATAGGAGGAATTGTGGAGCCCCTTGACGTTCAAAGATATTTTTTCGTTATAAAAGGCATAGTAACTGTAATGCTCATTTGTATAACGTTTAATAATATAGTTGGATATTGCAGTGTATAGCCAAATGGATTTTGGTGCACTGCAGTAGTGTGTAAAGTCACTTTAATTCATGACTTTACTGTGTATATAATCACTTCCTATGAATAAAATACTTGTCCTATTGATAACAGATGGCATCCTTCCATATACAATACGCTATTTGTACGCAATCGCCCTTTTAAAATGAAAGCGAGGCTCTCCCTTCTTATCAGCGTGCCCAACTGCGTCACGCGATGCACAAACCTGCGTGAAACCATCGACGCAGTGTGGCGTGATAGTGCCTGACTGGGGAGAGCCTCGCTTTCAATGGTTCCATCTGTACCGTGCAAGTAGAGTATAGATTTCACACTCACACATCCACCATGTTGGATTCGGAAGCCAGTGAACACATAGCCAAACTCTGACACTGCAGTGTATAAAGCCAAATGGATTTCAATAAACTGCAGTAGTGTGTATATAGCACAGAATTATAAAGGAGAATCCAGACGAAATGTATTGCCCTATCTCTTTACGTGTAAACGGGCGCCATTTTGGATTTCCACTATGGGGGGAAAATTGGAGGTATGTCGGTATTTTTCGGAACTGCACGGAAAAGAACGAATGCAGCATCGTGCGTGTACAGGAGCCGTGTCTCTCTCCGCGTAAAACGCAATCATCGCGTGTGCTTTCGCGCCAGGCTACTTCGCGTACCACTGCGTATTTTTCGTGAACGTCACACCGAAAATGCCATATTTGAACCAGGGTAAATACCGCGCTACACCGGTGGTGAGAAGTGGTCCGATGCTGTTTTAATCTAAAGTTTAATTTCAATTATACCGCCGCTGTATAAATGTTGACGGTCCAAAGCAGCCCGAGAAACCGTCACTCAGGCCCATCGATTAATGCTTCGTAGTTCAAATAACTCTCCTCATGAGTTCCGCTTTGATTATTTAAATGTTGATGCTTTATCATACTTTTCATATGTTTTAAACAAAATACATTTCGCTCATTCATACCGTTCAAATAGGTTTCATGATTATCATGATTATCGTAATAACCTTGAAGGCCATTTTTGTCAAAACATAAATGTAAGATTTTTTTTGAAAATAAATCGTTATCACGTTTTAAGGGGAGAAGGCCCAACATGTTGTCATGTTGAGTAACATTGTGAGCGTGAATCGCGAGTATATAGTGGTCTAGGGGCTGGTCCTACGCCATGTTTTTGAAATTAGTCCACTAGAAAAAACATGATTTTAACTGAATTCTTTTTAGCTATTTTCCCTTCAAATTCTGAGTCTGAGGCCTTTTTTAATTTTCTTTAAATAAATGTCATGTTAATCACTAACACTAGAAGAGATCATTTTGACACTTTCATGTACTTTTGTTTGGTAATATTATCATATAGGCCTAGTATATAGTTATAAAAAGAAAGAAAGAAAAAACATTGTTTTTTATAATATATTTGAATATTGGTAAAAGTGTAGCGCGGACGGTGCGCGGGAGAGTATGATAAATGTATAGATAATATCATATTTTTTTAATCGGCTTCTCATACATCACATTAATGTCATAATAGTATTATCGCTGTACAAACGGTACCGCGAATATATGACCACAGCAGAAAATAATAGGCCTTTCTAAACTTATTTTGCGACACGCGACTTTTAGCTAATTTGTAAGTCGGCATGCGACAGTCACGGTTGAAAAATAGCTAAATTGCGACACACGACATCTCGCGAAGACAAGCCGACAGCTGTATTATTTTGTCAAACCCATGACCATGTGACATGTAGACGGTAAACCCCTTTATTTTGGCAACTATACCCTGCTCCACCCCTTCTCTTCCCCCTTTCTCTCTTCTTGAAATTGTAATTGGGGTGGGGGGGGGGGGGGGGGGGGGCGAGGGGAGGCGCAGGCCTGAGATCAGGGGGCATAAGACATCACCAATTAAAACAAAATAAGACAGCGGCAATGTATACAGTAATAGACCTACATTCAATCAGCAAGCGAGAGGATCGATTCCTCCTTCCGCCATGGAAATTGTAAATAATTATTTATGGTAGGCCTATTTGGGTTTGGTAGGACTCGAGAGCAGAATGAATTTCATTTTCGTCTATACCTGTTTTGTTAACAACATGAATGACATTATTTTGAACTTATTAGGTGTTCTTGCGGGTGAAAATCGAGAATGGTTGTTTAGTGTTTTACCACTTTCCACGCGGCTATTGGTTTAACCACGGTACAAAACAGATTTTTCAGAAACCTTTCCTATCTTTCAGTGTATCCCAAGGATAACTGAGCAAATAATACTAGGCACGTGTGTACTTATTTGAATGCATTTCACATGGTTATTGCAAATATGGTAAATGACATTCAATAATGTTGACATTTTTGAAACATTTTATGCTATTGGATTGTCATCTGCCACGTGGAAAGTGTTTAAAAGGGTTATAAAATGTTAAAGGTAAAAAGTAATATTAAGGGGCGGCCTAATCAACCATTTTAATGGACTTTGTCATGAAACCTTTGGCCCGTTGTAACGTAAAATAGTTATTGCATTGTGGGATTATACATTTCGGTACATCTCGTGTGTGAGTATGATATTTTGAAACAAATCATATGGCGATTGATAAATAATTCCAAATTTATTTTGGCGCAGTTTGTCCGTGATTAGCTTTAACCCTGTTGTGCACGGCGTTTTTCGTGTTCCTACTTACTTAGTCAGATCAAAGACAGTAAAGTGACCGTCTGGTCAGATAGAGAGTGTTTAGTTGCGCACGCGCTCACTCTTCCGGCTGTCTCCTTCGACGGCGCAAAATTCAACATTTTTACTAGAAAAACGTTTTTCGTGATATTTAAGGTTAAATTAGACCTGCGTAATATTAAACTTTGCCTACTGGCACCTATTGCAAGTTAATTTCCCGGTTTCCGTGCCTATCGTGATGCAGAAACCCAAAGTGAAGCGTCGGATCGTTGATCGCGCACTAATCTCCGCGTTATTTTTGGCAGTGACTGCGTACGCGTTGGCCCATGGTTTGAAATGCGCGGAAAGAATGACACTTTCCGAATGCTCACGAGCATTTACGGAAAATACCGACATACCTCCAATTTTGTCCCCATGATGGTTTCAAAATGGCGCCGGCATACTGGATCTCTATTTTTAAATCTATGGTATATAGCCACTTCAAAAAAAATACTCACTTGTTCTTTGGATAACAGATGTCTTCCATCTGGCATCATTGATATCACAATAGATATCAAGCTCTATCACATACTCCACGCCGGATCGCAAGCTGGTGAACACATATGTATTGTCCAGTGGTGATACCGACTGTGATCAAGTCAAATACAAAAATGAAAACAGTTAGTGTAATAAAAATTATATCTAGCTATTACATTAATTGGCTTCAGTTAAATTCAAAATATGATGCAAATCATTATCAAAATTTAAATTCCACAAATCCCTTTGCATGATATATGTGACCCGTCACGTCAAAATGGAAATGTTAGTGGCCCGAATCAAATCTGAGTTATAAGTATGACTTGAAAGAGCACATTTTAAGCTTTGAAATGATACCATGTGGAAGGTAATCGGACTTTGTAAAAACAAGATATGAGTTGAAGAAATAACATTTGTTCTATTATTTTCTTTAAATTTCATCAAATATATTGGCCTCTATCTCAAAACTGTGTTTGCCGACAACATGTCCTTTTTAACGCGACTGGTCACATATTGGATTAACAATAATGTGTACATACCACAGGATAAGTGACGCCATCATCCGGTATTCTTGTCAACTCATACCGAGCTAATTCACACTCGACTTGTCTCCATATGACAGAGATACTACTAAAGTCAAAGGCTTCAACAAGAAGCTGTCCAGGCAGGAGGTCCTCTGTTAAGAATAAAACCATTGGTGATTTATAATACTTATGTTTCTTCATGCAAAAATAGGCATTGCATAAACTCGATTGGCATGTTTTAATGAATTTCAAAAATAATGCATATGCAATGTAAAACTTATAGTAAATATTATCTATATGAACCTATTACTAGCGGAACTCGATTAAATCCACACAAGGATCGAGCAAAGGATACAAGACGAGTAAGAGAAATGAATAAATAATATATAGACTCGGAACAAACTGGCGTGAATTAAATTAACAATGACCTTAAAAATACCCGGTCTCGAACCCGGTCCCTCTTCACTATCGCGGCGAAGAACAAACCACTAGACCACAAAGCCTGTGTTTACGTGGATGACAGATGTGTATTATAAAGCCATTATTGATAGTCTCAAGCGACTGAAGTACATGTAGTAAATATTATCTATATGATATATGTGACATGGCACCACGAATCAGGCGGAAAGTCGCAGCGAAGATATTGCTGAAATGAGGCAGCATAGCATATTATTGATTTGCCGTTTAAATTGTTGTTGGTATGGACCCATGGTCCCTTCTATTATAGGGGAATTCTAAAATAGCAGTATGTATTGTTATGTTAAGAGTATTACCAGCCATGCCAGGCTATTTATTTTATAATCCCGCTATAATATAAGGGCTTGGTCCATACTAACAACAAATGGCAAAAATCAATAACATGCTATCCTAGCTCAATTCAGCAACATCTTCGCCGCGACTTTCCGCCTGTTTCGTGGTGCCATGTCACATATATATAGATAATATGAGAGTATGGATTTGATTTGATTTGTTTCTTGTCATTTTTATTTCTATTTATTCTTAAGTAATCCATGATTGTTTTAGAGTTTTTTCCTGGATTTTCAAATCAAATCCTCACAATACCGCTAAATTTGATGAGAAAACTTACTTGTGAGTGCATTCTGTAATTCTACGGGTTCACTCTGCTGTCGGTTATCTCCGGCACCCGACACGGTACGTAGTGAGAAGTCATAATCTGTGCCCGGTTTCAAACCCTTCAAGGTAACAAGATTACACAAATTATAAATTATAAAATTACACATTATTATGTAACTAGCATATTGCGAAACTTCACATGCTGAATACTTATATTTAACATGGTTTGTGTGGTTCAGAAATGGTTATATTTTATATTAGATTTTGTCTTTCTGAATTGTCTGAAAATAGTAGATTTGGAACAAAATGTGTCTCCCGCTGCATTATTACTAAGATGTTTACTGTTATTATATCATATTTACAGATGACGTCCAAATAGAGGGACGTGGGGACCCAGTCTATGTCTTACCCTGACTGTAGTCTCTGTTACATCATTCGGCAGGTTGATAACAAGCTCCTCACCATCAATAACATAACTGAGTCGGAGGCTATCAAAGTCACCTTCCACTGGTAAGTCCCATTCAAGGGTGATATCCAATGGGCCACACACAACTACCGCCAGATTACTTGGAGATAGTGGAACTGTAGCAAAATCATCAATATTCATATTAAAAAGTTATGATATTTTCATCAAAAACAACACTGACATCATTCATGTATATCAACTTATCTGCGTTGGTAGTTATAAAGATGTACACATTTTGATTACCATAAATAAACTAAGCATCTGGCCCTTTTTTACCATACCCCCAATGTACATCTGTAATCCTTTGGGGTATTGACATCAGAATCGGTTCTAAACTAATTCTGGCAGTTAGTTTCCCCATACCCTTATTAATATCATAAAATCAATAATTGTTTCAGTGTTTCAATATATTCTTCGTCATCTTCTATGTCTCCTGTTTATAATACAGGGTGATTAAAGCACACTACAATAGTGGAAAGAGGCCATCTTGTTTTTCAAAACCATGATGAATTTTGAATTTTTTAAAACCTTGTAAAAATGACAATTTTTCAGTAACTTTGTGTGAAAAATGAAGTCAATCGTATTTACCATTTGTCCGTGATAATCCTCTTTACTGCACTACCCAACTTACAGGTTATCCATCAGGCATAGTGAATTGTAATTGACACTGAACACAATCCATTTTCACGTATGAATATTCCGCCAATAGATTTTGCAATTACTTCATATTGTAATTATTTTGACCACCCTATATGACATGACATCAAACATTATCTTACTTGTTCGTTGATCCAATACCGACACATCCCCTGTGCTGTCAGCACGTACAGCTGCAACTGTAATCCTGTATAGTCGACCAGGTACGAGGTTTTCAAATCGGTAGTCTGGCAGAAGCCTGAAATTGGGATATATGCCAAGGTTGTCTTCGTCCACTTCAAGTAAAAAAAGGAGTCAAATAAGATTTGTTGTAAACAAACTTTAAATTGAACATTTAGACTTTAATATTCTTCCACCCTCACTTATTTTATTGCTTTAATATTCTTCTAAAAGCATGAGTAAGCTTGGAAGTCAGTGAGAGGTGAATATCATATCAAAATATGATGGTGTGCATATTCTAATAACACAAAATAATAATGATAACACAGAAAACAAAGAAGTTAAATTTAAGATATTAAGAGATTATTTGTGTTGTGTATGAATAGGTCAACACGTGCGCATGTTTTGTTTTTTGAAAAATTAGAACATTTGATGCACATGATCAAGTGTTGATATATGCTCACAATAGCACAGCCCCTCACACATCAACATCAGCTTGAAATAAAAACACATACACATTGTTGACGTATAAATATTACTACTATAATTACCTGGATCAATGTTGACACGATAGGTTGCCAAATCGTCATCGGTGACTTCTCCCCACACAATCTCAATGTAGTCGTCACCCAATGCTCGCAGTGCGATTTCAAGTTCTTCCAGAGACACTACCATTTTAGTGAAACAATAGAAAATATATCAGTGCAATTTATAAAAACAAGTTAAAGCGTAGATTAGTACGAACGCGCTAAGAGCATGTTTCCACTGTGAAATAGGAGGAAAAGACATTTCATCAATATGTACTTCAACAATTTACATATTTTGTTACTTCTTAAACAGCTGGACGGATGTTACACTAGAATGCTAAGAACAGTGTTCAACATCAACTGGAGACAAATGAGGACATGTATGGGGATATGCCTAAAGTCTCGGATAAGAGCAGAGAACGCAGAGCAAGATTTGCCGGACATTGCTTCAGTCGGTCCATTGAGCCTGTCTCCAAACTCTTACACTGGATTCCAAAACATAGAGCAAGAAAGCGTGGTAGACCAGCCCTAACTTACATTGACATACTAAAGCATGACACAGGATTGAAGGTAAAAGAAATCAAGACAACTATGTTGGAAAGTAAGATTTGAAGATCACCTGACTTAAGTCAAGTAAGACTTAGTAAAGTAAGTCAAGTCTTACTTCTTACTTTTATGGACTATACCATATTGAACTAATTTGTTTACTCTATTTGGTATTTCCCACATAGATCATGTACTTTTTTCAAGAATAGTACATCCGCCAAGTCCTATAGGCAGATACGATTGGTTTGGCAGTTTCCTTATTAAATTTCTTTCCAATATTGGAAAAAATTGATATTTTCATATAAAAAAAAAGAGAGCGAGATAAAAAGAACAAAAAAGGGAAAATGACAAAAAAGATAAAGATTTGTTTTCAAAATGATCTAAACATTTTAAAATGAAGAATCTTTTTCAATGGCTAAGCTATACTTTGTTACAAGCGCAATATGTTAATAACACTACACAAAATCTGAAGAAAATCTACAATAACTTACATGTTGATGGGTTACTTGTGGTGGCAGCGCTCTCCAGTAACTCAACTCTAGTGTAGACCATGACTGGATAAGTCTGGCCAGGGTCCAAGAAGTTCAGTCGATATTCACGCACATTCTTTGGAAGGAAGACCTCCTCCGGACCATCTGGGGTGCTGTAGACCAGCCTGAAGCTGTCAAAGTTGCCCTGCGGAGGCAACCAGCTGACGTTAAGGAACGTTGGTCCTCTTTCTATCACTAGGATTGCAGGAGTTGGTTCTGGTCCTGAAAACAAAGTAAGAAAATAAAAAAGTTAAATATAGTGCTGTTCATATTACCATATTGTGGTGCTTGAAGGTTAGAGTCATTTGAAGTTAACTGCAATTACAATGCATTACATCCTAACCAGTGGCGTAGCCAGAGGGGGGGCGAGCGCCCCCCCCCCCCCCCCCCCAATATTGACATCGTGTCGGTTGAGATTGGCACTGTCGGTTTATTTGACCAGAGGAATCATGGAATTATGATGGTCAAAAGTACTCATATGAAAAATGTTCGCGCGCTACACGCAAATAACAGTCACCTAAATGCAATATTCGTTGGTAAAAGCTTGTTTAGAGCCAAAATGTACCTCAATCGTGCCAAAAATAGGTGTTAAGTCATGACTTGACTCAAAAAATCTTGTCGGTTCATTTTCAGTTCTCGCCCCCCAATATCAATAACCTGGCTACGCCACTGATCCTAACATCTCTGAGACAGGTTGTCATATCCTGCTTCAACAAATTGTATCAGATCAAACAGTCTCTTTTAATTCAGACATAACTTGTCATTTATACACACACCTTTCCCCTGTCAAATTTCAAAAAGCAAAACAGAAAACAAAAACAAAACTTACTTGTGGTGAAAGTCGTAGATGTTTCTGGGTCTGCCTCACCGCTAATGACGACAGTGAGTGTTGCCCTGAATCGTAAACCAGGGGTGAGATCCAAGAAGCGAGCACTCTGGAAATCCTCGTCAATTGTCTCTAATCTCCGGGACGCTACTATAGGCACATTCTATAATCAAAATCCAAAAAGAGAGAAATTTATGAAGCTATTGTGTACTTTAGTAATCAGAGGTCAAAGGTTATCTTGGTTTTGACGAGGAAACTCACAATTGAGTTTTGGAAACTAGGAGCTCCAAGAAGGACTTCTCTATGGAAAGACTAATTTCTAATAATAAGATGTATCAACCAAGTGTACTGAGTGTTTCATATCAACTTGGTAATTATTTAAATATAAATCCTTAATAAAAATAAGAACTTTAAACAACTGTCTCAACTGAAAATCAAATTTGAAATATGATCTATTCTAAAGTCAACTGTGGATGGTTGCTACTTCTATATTTTACCCATTTTTTACAGAAGCAGAATATATTAAACTTTGCAAGAGTCAAATATTTGTTTTACTGAAAAGGAAATCTTTTTAAACATTTAGGCTGAAATATAAACATACAAGAATGTGGTAAGACTCAAACGGGTTTTCACCCCCCCCCCCCCCCCCCTGGCAAATCCTTCCAGAAAGTCACAAAACTTACATTAAATTGATCATCAGCAAGAGTCAACTCCAGGTTGTAATACAATGCATTAGGATTATCACTGGAGCCGATCAGTAAGTCTACCTCAGATGATAACACCTCTCTAACCCAGATCTCTCCGGAATCCAGCTCACCTATATAGGGTTAAGAAGCAATCAAAAAGGTCAAGGGTCAACAGTCAAAATGGATTTCGCTTTTCAAGTTATTACACAGCTGTTTGAGGTGGGTGATTAGTAGAATCGTACTTGATTTAAATCTATGACGCATCTACTGACTTCCTTTGGCTATTGAATACGCACAACATGGAATGTCTTTTTAGTGAAAACCAGCCATTATAGGATAAATAATGAAAGGTATGCCACAAACTTGAGTTTACATTCATTGCTACTACAGCACATTCATACAGACACACTATATATGCATGCAGCAGGGTACTCAATTAAAACCCTGAGGGCCAAATATTAGCTGAGATGAAAGGCAACAAGCCTCACACCGCAATAATTATTACAAATATTATTCACAAATTGCATAGGAGGTATTGGCAGTGATCGGATCTCTAACCAAATTTCATGTATCTCATTTGCTGCCCCCCTCCAAGTAATGTTATTGTGAACCTGCATACATCTATAAATCTGTCCCAAATTGGTGATAAATCCTACTTGCGCAGCATCAGTGTGTGACACGCACATCTTATGCGCTTGTATTTGCTTATAATGAATGGATGTATACTTGAACCAATAAATATGCGCTACAGTAAGCCTAATGGTTTTCGCCAATTTGGAACTGATTAAACATTATAGTATGATATTTCTATGTTGTTACACGATATACATTGCATATTTTTAACAATTGACAATACAAAACCTGTATAAGTGCCTGAGAAATACAGGTTAATATCATCATCAATATCAAATACAAGCCACATAAAATGAATGGTAGACAAAATGTTGTATTTCTGCTGCTATTTGCAAGCAAGCACAGTTAACTATTTCAAATGCATTCTTAATTACAATACACTCATATAAATGATTGACAGATGATCTAGGTGGGAGAGATCTACAAAATACATCCAAATACCCTACATACAACGGTAGGCACAATTAATACATATGACATGTTTCATGCTACGTAGAAAGCACAATTAACCATTTCAACAGCATGGGATAAAAAATACTAAGTTCATGAACTGCAAGCGATGATAATAGATAATCTCCATGTCGTGGTGGTCATCTTGACCAGGTTTTGAACCAGACACCTCCCGAACTCATTTATAATGCTTTAGTACTGATTTTCCTCGATAGCTCAATAGTTAGAGCATCTGCCTAGAGCTTGGGAGGTCCCAACCAGGTTCAAATCCTGTTTATTATTTTTCGACCACCACAAAGGGAAAGATTAATTATATCCTCATTTCAAAAGCGAGCTTACAACACATGCAGCAATTCTCTTATGCCCTGCACATTGGTCACTTGGCTGCCAGCTCCTGTACAGGTACTGTATGCTCAATTATCTGTATGGGAACTGTACTGTACCTGCTGGGTAACAACCAAAGAAGCTGCACAGTAGCCAAGTTACTGGTACTGTACAGTTTCTTTGGTGGTACCTCCCTGGTTCTTTACAGTACGGTACTGGGCATACAGTACCTATAACAGGTACTGAGCATACACAGTATAGGACTGGTATGGTAGCAGAGTATCAATGTTACCAGGCATCAGACAAAGGCTATACATGTACCCATATAAGCTGTTACACGATGGCTATACATGTACTCATATAAACTGTCACACGATCCAGTCAGGAGACGCACCCAGACATTACCAAATACATCTCAATCCCTACCTCTACTTTCAAACAAAGGATACTTTTAACACCTATTAATTGCTTCATAACTTTCAAGGAATTTAAAACTCACTTTCAACTATTTCTTCAAAGATAGTGAATGTCTAAGGCATGTGTAAACTGGGACTAAATGTGTCCCGTATAGGAGGTAGGGGTGTGATTTTCCATGCTACTATTTGAGCATTGGAATTAATTCTGAGACACAATTCAAAATGTATTAAGTTTTGTGTCAAAATGCAATGTTAAATATCCCAATTTCTGCTCTATATAAAACATGTAAAAAATGTATACTCGGTGTTTCTATATACAATGGTGGTTAAATACAAACATTAAGGTGAATCTACCCCACATGAATATAATTTGACCCGAATATAACCAACAACAATCACATAGGAATTGTGTATTTCACAAAACAATGAGCAACACTGTAACCAATACAATGCTCAAAAACAATAGACGATGACTTGGAAACATTCAGCAAAAACATTTCATAACATTTCATAGGTTGGTTACCTTCGGTTTCATTATAAAATGACATTATCGACGCTGTTGGGGGAAAGTTGTACACAGAATAGTCAAATAAAAACAATTAACTTAATATCATTATCATTAATTTACCAAAATATTGATGTTTGATGTGATCATGGAATTTTGTTTTATTATTTTCCTATATTTTACAATGAAAGAACTTGAATATCTTTCCGTAAACATGTTAATAACATAACTTACACAGCGCCTCATTTTGAATATCAATGAGAACCACTTATTATAAAATAAAGTACTTGAATATCACTTTGTAAAATTGTTCAATGAAACCGATCAAACTGCGCCCTCATTTCAATTTTACAGAGTAATAATTTCAATCAAACAACAGTGCCCTCATTTTGAATATCAATAAGTAACAATTTCAATGAAACAACATATACAGTGCCCTCATTTTGAATATCATTACCAAAAGAAAGAATTTCAATCAAACAACTTACGTGTGTTTTCCTCGATAGTTGTCGGTTCACTCTTTGCCGTTATACCAGACCTTGTGATGACAGCACGCACCGAGATTAAATAATCCGTAGAGGGCGTGAGTCCATCCAGAACAGCGACCAGATCACCATTGGAGACAGTTGCTAGCTGATAATCGTCGAAGTCATACGGCTCTCTGTAGGTGACCTCATAGTAGACATCTACACTCTGCGATGGAAGCCATTCAATGGGGATGGAGATGGGGGTGACCACAAATCCTACAGACACTTCTACTGGTGGCAATGGTTCTGTCAAAGAGAAATGATAATAGATAGTATAACCCCCGTACCAGGAAATGAGATGATAATCCTGCTCCAAGTCTTTGTGGGACATTCCATTGCAATAAACAGGGCCGAAAATGAATACACCACAAATTACATCATTTGTGGTATATTGATTATCAGTGAGTATCATAAATAGATTCAAACCAGTCACCTGGAATTTTCTTTTCATAGTACTCACTGAGCTATCAATAGTTCCACAAATGATGTCATCATCAACTAGCACAAATATTGAATGCTTTCTGGTCCCTCCTTGTAGACTTAACACAAATCACACCAATTATATTTGCATTTCCTGGGACCTTTAAGAAAGTGTTAACCCTCGTCCTACCGAGCCTTTTTTTGTAACACAGTTTACTAACAGGACTACTTGCGCCCCCCCTATTTAAATCCAAACAGAGAAGCAAAGTATGCTTATTTTGATACCATGTTATAGCTAGAGGTCTCCTCTTTCCATACATACCAGAACAAGTACAAACATCCCATGCATGACGTCACAATGATGTCATAAACATGGCCGACCTCAAATTCTGAAGCCACCAATTGTTGCAGCTTTCCATTGATATATAACACAATATGAACATATATTACAGAATATGCCAAATATAGATTGAGAAAACTTTCAGAAACTTTTTAAGCGGAAATGATGAATTAAGAAAATGACTGTGATATTAATATTTTCCCTTACACACTTTTGTGTCCTCAACCCCTCCATCCTCCTAAAAAACTTTCATTTATTATCTGAAATAGTAACTGTAAAATTTAGAATTGGGTAACTTACGTGTGACTTGTTGGACAGTTCGCTCCAAACCTGTCGGCTCAAGCTGCAGTGTAATGGTGTACAGTGTGGCGTGATCTAATCCTTCAAAGGTGGCTACTAAATCAGGGTCTGATGGGTACACATACAATTCATTCTGATTGGCGTCCTCTGGTTCGATGCTGAGGCGATAACGTAAGAAACCGCTACCAGGAAGGGCAGCGCCCCAGGTCACTGATATGTCATCATCGGAGAATGATCTGATAAAAACCTCACCAGGATCAGCTTGCACTATGAAAAAAGAGAACAAATGTGAAGAGAGAATAATAAAGGTTACAGAAAGAGCTATTTGTAGGTCTATCAATAAAACAATTGGTTTTTTTTCTAATCCGTAGATTCTGTTATTAGTGTGTGCAAATAGTTGAGTTATAGTTGCCTTTAGAAGCCTGGGTTGCTTATAATGTTGCTTAATGCTGCTGTTATGTTAACCCTGTGATAACTACATGGATATTGGTTGCAAAGATGGATGCATCATTTAATGGACCAATCAGAGACACTGTAAGAATGATGGTATCCCTGAGTAGGGTGAAACATTCAGATACTGTATTTTGTAATTAACCAATCAGAAAAACTGAAGATAGGCTGAAGTGCCAAGGGGG
Organism: Ophiura sarsii; assembly: GCA_035610835.1. Classification (NCBI taxonomy): domain Eukaryota; kingdom Metazoa; phylum Echinodermata; class Ophiuroidea; order Amphilepidida; family Ophiuridae; genus Ophiura; species Ophiura sarsii. The sequence goes on along the minus strand of CM069443.1, from coordinate 38,533,416 downwards.
GGGGGGGTTACATATCATCCATATGAGATGTTATTGACTGTGTGATGCAGTGCGGTATTGCAATGGATGTGGCAAGAGGACAGGAAAGGTGTCTATAGTTTGATCAGCTCCATATTGGTGAAGCCTCCTTACAGCAGCGCATGAATACAGAAGGAGGCGGGCGCGCATGAAGGCAGCAAGTGCACTGAGCATCATGTGCCTGAAGCGTGTGGCCAAAACCATGTGCGTATGCTCATAATCTTGCGTATACGCTTGGATTACTTTTGCGTGCAGAGAGATACAAATTGAATATTTCTTGCCAATTTGGAACTGATCAAACTATAGTGGAGCTATAGTCATGGTAGTACTATATCACAACATATATAGATAATAAAGGTATGGATGGCGAAGTACATACTTTCTATTGAAACTATGCTCGTCTCGGATTAAATGCGTGCAACACAAAAGCCTGTGTACGTCTTTGCACTGTCATGAAACAACCTCTCACAATTCATAATTAAAATGTCACTCTCGTTCCCATATGCGTAAGTATTGATATGAAAAGACGTGCTTGTTGTCCATCAAACTCATGGGTTCGAGTGTAGTTGTTATTAAAAACTGGGTAATGTACTTGTCTATAAAACTTCACAAAGAGTGTTACATCAATGGCATCAGTGAATGTGCATATTAATTTAATATATTTAAAATATTAGAAATATTTGAATGTTCACCTTGGCTTCTTTTCTCAAACCTTTGTTATATATCCCTTCCGCTACTATGAGATATGCTGTTGCTGCAATAGACTAGCAGTACCCACATTTATTACCGGCTTTTCAAACATGCCAGTTATGAACAGGTGTGAACGACAAGCACATAGTATCAGCTCTACACAACATTTCAATGGGATTTCAATAGGCATAGACATGTTTGCCCTCTATGATCACAACCTCTGGTGTCAAAAATGTGGTTCCACAAAGATGCCAATTTTAAACCAATTAAAAAAACTCAAAAGGGGGAAAAACATCTTGAGAAAATGCATACAATATTAGGCAAACAGGAATTTAAACAGCCTTAAGCCTTAAAAATAAATAATACCGTATAATTTAGACAAAATACCCATTCCTGAAATCAGTGAGTTTCTTTAAATCCAGCATCTAATGTTTCACCTGACAATGACCACGGTAAACAAAGAATGTTCGAACTTACATGTTTTTCCGACCATGATCGTAGCGGCGCTGATAGTCTGTGTTCCGTCGTCTAGTCCCTCGCTGACAGAGTACAGAGATATGGTGTATTGAGTGTCTGGTGAGAGACCTGTCAGTCTGAAGTCTGTGATCTCTTTACCGATGGCCACCGGTTGCACCTGATTACCGTGGGCAGGGTCCCAAGTAAGATAGAAGTGATCCATCGCTTCGGATCTGAACCACGAGATATCGATGGTTGTCACATCTTCGGTCAAGATCAGTCCAGGGGGACTCTCTGGTTCTGAAAATCACAATTGAGTGTATCGATTATATAATTGACTGCCTTTTAATAAACAATTGGAATCAATATAGTTCACATTTCTATAATAAAATTGCAATATCTGATGTGATTGTGAAAACAATGGGCCGTATTCTCGTACTAAACACGGTTTTAGCTTAAAATCGTGTCTAACTAAACGCGTGTTTAACTAAAACGCGAGTTTATCTTTTAAACAACGTGTTTAACTAAACACGGTTTTAAACTAGGCGAATCTCGTTCCCAGGGTCGTTGTGCGTTACTGTATAGTATGTATACAGGTATTTATTGTTGTTGTGGCCCTAATAGGTTACAATAGATATCGACTGAATACCTCAAACGCACGTGTATTTTTAATACTTCACAATATGCTCGGCAGCTTACAGCGGGCACGGTTGAGTAATCATTCAAGGCATACAGATACAGTTCGTGTATTTGTTTAGTTAAATGCGCCTTAAACTACCCCCATACCCATGTTTAAAGTTAGACACTTTTCAGTGAGTTAGACGCGTGTTTAAGTAAAACAAATGTACGAGAATCGCGTTTAGTTAAACGCTGTGTCTAAAGTCAAAGTTAGACGCGTGTTTAGCTTAAAACCGTGTTTAACTACTTACGAGAATACGGGCCAATGTGTCCAGATAACAAGCATCTGGAAGGTCGCAACATATTACAAAAGTAATGTGATATGCAGATAGAATTATTTGAATTGTATATATTAGCACAACTACTTTTCCTTCCAAAATGGAGTACCAAAATGGGAAAAGAATAAACAAGTATACTAAAGATTTACAATCATTTAATTTGTTATTATATATTAGATTTTGCTCTGGACTTACTCCATGCAGTAATACATTGAGGATAAAACCCACCTTTGAGACAACCTATTTAACTTTTTTTAATTTGTTTGTTGGGGTGTTTTTCTTTCTTTGTTAGTTAATTTATCTTTTCATTAATTCATTCATTTATGCCATCATTCATTTATTGCCATGTTTATAGATTTTGTAGGAGATGGTTTATCTTACTTGTCCTTTGACTGATCCGGTCTAGTTCTTCTGTACTACCCACAGTCCGCACAATACGCAGTGAGAAGGTGTACAGCACAGCGGGCAGGAGAAAGTTGATGGTTGTCTTCACGTTGCCCGTACTGGCTGGTATATAAACAGGATTTGGCTGTGCGCCACTGAATTGTTTTGGCTCAATGTCTATGATATAACCGTTGATATCCGGTAAATCGGAAGCACCCACTTCTATGCTTATGGAGCCGGTGGTGCAGTCCGTCACAGCTAGCATTGAACTGCGTAAGGCCACTGTTGGACGAAACAAGAAAACAAATGGAACCGAATATTAAATGTGGGTATCAATAGTATACAGGTAATGAACTATTGTGGCTGTTCTATGTTTTTCCGTCTCTTCAACATGTATCAAGTAAAAATGCCCAACGATTATGCTTAGTAAGTGTTGCTTTATACATAAATTCATGAAAACAGCTGTTACGCAGTCATCAGACACCTTATTCAGCGCTGTAGATTGTTGCCCGTGCAAAGTTGATAAACATCCACTTTTTTCGAGGCACCCTGTGTTTAATTCTTAGGACCCTAAAGAAATTCTACAAGTGGGAAAGAACAGGCATTTCCTCCCACACATTATATGACACCTCCTTTGTCACAATAGCATTAATACAGGATGAGTCAAAATATTCAGGTCCCGTTTGTAGAAAATCAGGAAAAATACTTCTTGTTAGAAATTTGCCAATTTCTTCATTGTGTATAGGAGTAGAAATAGTTGTTCATACTTGGTGAAATTTCCAAGACAATACCTGAATCCAGGCCATAATAACAACATATTAACGAAAAAAGAGTGAAATCCAAAGTGTTCCAAATATACCCCCATTTTCCATTGTAAGCATTGTGAATATACCAACACGACTTTGATTGACATATTCAAAATGTGTGCGTTAAACTTTTTGCATTCATAAAGATACCTTGGAAGTTGAAACGGATTAAAATTTCACAGAATTTTGAAAAATGCTCATATTTCTTGTTTGAAATAACCAATTTGAATGAAATTAAATTTAGGTTATAGCTAACAATGCGCTCTTATTGTGCATATCAATAAATACATTATTATTTGCATATTAACTGGTTTAAAAAATCAGTAAAATCGGGAACTGAATATTTTGACTCACCCTGTATTGATGAAGCAGTGGTCATTTGAATACAAAATGATGCAGTTTCCATTATTGCACTTAACCCTATACCATTCGTATCGAGCAAGACACACAGTGAGCCGTGCAGTGTGATTGAACTGAGATTTGTACCAGAAGTGGTACACTTTAGATTTACTGTTTTGTTTACGCCCCATTTCATTGGTATAGGGTTAAGTGCAACAATGAAACTGCATCATTTTTTTATTCAAATGGCCACTTCATCATTAATATTGGTGCTATCGTGAAAAAAGTGGATACCGTATTATCCCTATTAAGCGCCCAGGACCTTATAAGCGCCCACCCCTGTTTTTCTCAATTACTACCAACAAACAATCCCTTATAAGCGCCCACCTTTTCAAATGGTCAGCATCCTCAAATGACCACTTGGACATATATTTCATATAGTACATGAAATGGTCAGCCTCCTCAAATGACCCAATTGTACATTTTCGTTAGTACATTAAGTGGTCAGCCTTCTCAAATTTCCACTTGTACATTGTATTTAGTACATCAAATGGTCAGCATCTTCAAATGACCACTTATACACTTTATTTAGTACGATAAATGAGTTTATAACATAATAAGCGCCCACCCAAAATGACTTTGCTAACCGCCCTGGGCGCTTAAAAGGGATAATACGGTACTTTCTTTTTGTGCAGAGTTTATAAGTTGATATTAGATGGTTTTGCTTAGAATACAGGAGGCCAGGGTGAGATGAAGTAAAGTTGCATAGCTCCATTATAATTCTGAAATAATACATCACACCCTAGGTGTTAAGAAGCACTTATTCCGTCAAATGTAAGTTTCGATAATACATTCCTATATGTACTTTCCAAAACAAAGTTTAATGACTATCTTTGGGTTTGAAATTATTATTTTTTAAATTTTCTGTTCCCAGAATTTGATACAAACTATTTGTTATTACATCTGTTGAGATTCTACTTACAAGTTGAGACCACACGTGTCTCATCATCACTCTGTTCTTGTAATTCCCCACTGCCCACTATGGTCCTACCACCGATGGTGTATTCTGTATCTGGATCTAGTCTGTCAAAGAAAAATGTTGGCTCTTGGCTTGGTAACACTGCCTCGACAAACTGCAGTTCGCTATCACCGGGTCGTTGCAGCAAGATGGCGGTGTAAGCAAAATCGTCTTGTTGCGGCACGATATCTGCTCGGATGTTGGTCACACTGAAAAAGACTCCCGCAATGTTTGGTGGCAATGGAACTGCATAGAAGCAAATGATGAAAACATAGATATTTAGGAAATGCTAGTCCTGGGTTTGCGAATACATTTACTGAGGAATTTATCAATCATATGAGTAATTTCATTCATCAGAGGACACATTATGAGAAATATTATGTCCTTAGTTCTCTGGGTAGACTGTGTTGATTAAATTATTTATCTTTCCCCAGAGAAGGCCAGTGCACATAAAAGGTGGGGAAAACAAGTGCTTCTGGCTAAATGGAAATGGGGAAATGGAAATGCAAATGGGACACAAAAGGATATATGAAAAAATTAAAATTGATTAATAGTGATGAGGACCCAGCTTTGAGGACCTGCCCTGAAAAGAAGGACACATTTAGAGGAGTTGACTAATTGTCCCAAATGGGTTTTTATTGTAAGCATGAAAAAATTAAGAATGACAGGATATACAGTTTGGTTATGTGGTCCAAGATTTTTTTTTAATGTGTAGAGTTATTAGGTTTTAGGCTAAATTTAGGCTAAGCATCATAGGATTCAAAAGACACATTTTCAGTCCGGGTGAGGAAATTCTGTTCCAATGACAAGATTACGTGCCGACGTTGCTTCCAAAATTGAGGTGACATGCAAATCGTTCACAACCTAAGACTGGAAATGAAGTACTGTAAAAGTAGAAATTTTCACGAGGTTTAATTTTTCGCGAATTTTGCGAATCAATCCTCATCCGCGAAAATATAAACTCGCGAAAATTATTGACTTCCATTGACTTTTGTTCACAAATGTTGAAAATCGCGAAAATAAAAAATGGCGAAATGCCTGTTATGACCATTTTCGTGAAAATATCTTCTCGTGAAAATATTGACTTTTACAGTAGTTTTTCCTGATATGAAATAACATTTGGCAGCTGTTGCATATAGTGACATTTCACAAAAAAAGATCATATTTTTAATAGCTGCTCTAAGTTACATTTATTAATTGTTCAGCATATGAACAACCCCATGTATAAAAAAAACTGGCAGTTATTAGAGATACGACCTTGTGGCACTAAGCCTTTAATATCTTACTAGTATACGCTGTAGCAGTGCTCTGTGGAGGCTGGTCAGGGGCCACACCCAACAGTACAGTGTACTTGGTCCCAGGAAGCAATCCGTTGTAGGTATAGAGCAGACTATCCAATGACGAGGTAGTCAAGGTTCTAGGCCACGATCCGGTACCCGGTGGTCTGGGTTGAATGTCTACATAGTAGGCTGCAGCGTTTTGGCAGGCGCCCCACTGCGCCTCCAGGCTACTGGTTGTTTTATCTGTGATGACAATTGTGCATGGAGCTATTCCGCCTGAAAATGTCAATGATACAATTCATACAAAAGAATGTAATATGAATTGCAATAACTGTAAAATAGAGGTGATTATTTTCATGTTTAATGGTGAAATGTAATGTCTAGTTGTTATGATGTTCTAGTCTCATCATTGTTATAGTTCGAATCACAATGCCTTGGACATGACCAAACCAGGATTCAAACTGGTTACCTTTAGCTTATGAGACCTTGGCTCTAACCATTAGACCACAAGGAGTTGGCCAACAGAGATGAAATTATAATTGATATGAATTTGTACGGAATAAAGCCAATTTGTTTACTCATACATATAAAATATAATAATAAGTGTGTACGTTGTATCTGTATAGCGTACAGTGAATCTACTGTGAACCGCGCACTAGCTACGATGCTTTAATACCAGGGTTGGTTAAGAAAAGATATTGTAAATGAAGAATGATTTACTGATACGATAGTTACAGCTCAAAGAGCATGACAAAGTACAAATTTAATATTTGGCTTTTAAAAACAGGATAGTATTACGAATACACATATGGGCCATATTAATTAATACATATCCACATCCCTGATCACAGGCTGAAAAAGTAGGCAATACGGAAAGCTCCTTGCAGGGAAATTTGAGCATTTGGAGGGAAATTTTGGCATTTGGAGGGAAATGTTACTCTTTCATTAAGAAATGCATTCCATTTTGGAGGGAAATTTGGAATCGCTTGCCAGGAAAAAAACATTTTTTCAGGCCATGTCCCTGATCATAATTGCACAATAAGCCGGATAGTTCATTAATCAATCATTTGCCTGTTACTTCCCAGAGCCTGTGTGTTGAATGAGTCAGTAAATTGAAGTCACACTTTGTCTTGCTCTTTTAGCTACAATAACTTACTAAATACTAAACCATTTTTAATGTATAATATCTCAAATTAAAGAGGGACATTATTTTACAAGTTTGTTTATATTAATATAATTGTTTTAGTTAAAAAATACAATATTGGCTTATGAGCAAATGTATTACTTTTTTGGGAGGTGTGGGGTTACTGTATATCTTACTTGTAGCAGCAGTAATTTCCCGATAGACACTCTCAGTTCTCGTTTCCTCTGCTGTTCCACACTGCACGGTCAGCCTTATGATATAGCTGGTGGATGGGGACAGATCTTGGATGTCATACCGATAGACATTACCGGCAACCTGATCCACAAAGGTGAATTCTCCATCTATGTCGTCGGCTTCACGGATACGAATGTTGAAGAAATCAGAGGTGCCGCCTGGTGGTACCCAAGAGACTTGGATTGAAAGAGCTTCCGCATTCTCAGGTAACAATGCTATAGGCTGAGCAGGTCCTAAAGAGTTAAAGGAAATACAAAATATTTTTGTTACAAAAATTTGAAAAATGAATAATTATTACAAATGAATTATGAAAATGAATAGTGAATTGCAAATATTGAATTGAATATTGAATGTTGAATAACACGAATGAATTATGAGATGAAAATATTAATTATGAAAATGAATAGTGAATTGCAAATATTGAATATATACAATGTTGAATAATAAGAATGCATTATGAAAATGAATACTAAAAATATTGGATACTGAATTACAGAATAGCTATATAATATTGAATGGCTTTGAGTGTGATACAAGAATAATATGCACAGGCTAGAAATATTTATTATTATTATAATAGATTGTTTTGATAAAAAATCAATCAATTAACCCGAACTGTATGACCATAATCTAAGCAAAATTGAAACACCAATCTCAAAAAGATACTAGTGGGCATCATCATCATCTGTGCATACATAATCATGCGCACATCTTCTGCGCCAAACAATATTTTTTGAAAATTGGTCGCATCTGGGTGCTTATGGTGCACAATACTCAATACACACTTTTATTGTACCGTTTGGAAGGCCCATATTTCAATAATATTGAATGACAAATGTTGAATACTTTGAATAATGCTAGTTACTTCTCTGCTCATATAATCTAAACACATTGTGATAAATTGAAAGTATAGCTTATTCATATTTTATAAGGCCAAATTAAATTAATTGTTTGTCTCAAAGCTCCCGCGCGCGTTAGTTTATTGATGCGCATTAGAAAAACAAAAATCTGAAAGAAACTTCTTTTTCTTTTTTTTCTTCTTTTTTTCAAAAAAAAAAAAAAAAATCCCAAAATATCACAGATTTTTCAGATTTTCATTGATCACATCATCTTAAAATACAAAAGTTCACTTTTACAAGGATTTCAATATTTTATATTTAAAAAAAAAAAAAAAAAACTTGAAAAAAACCTGCATTCCGCATTAGTTTTACAACAGGAGAGGAGCTTTGAGACAAACAATTAATTTAATTTGGCCTAATAAGAAAGGACAATCACATTTTGTACCACTAAGATAATCACGGGTCAGCAGAGGCCAGCACTTTATAGGAAACTATGAAAAAAGACTTACGTGTTCTTTGAGTGACAGAACGAATCAGCGGTGGGTTTGTTCCTACAAAATATATTTTGATCAAGTATTCCATACATGGGAATAGATTCTGGAAGGTGTTTTCTCTCAGTTGATCGGCAAGAATATTGACAGTCTCAATAATGCCTCCATTATTGATGGCCTCCAAGGTGATCTGATACATGATGACATCACCGTAGGCCTCTGTCCATGAAATGGAAATAGTGCTAGTTGTGAAATCTGTCACGGTGATATCCCCTGGTAGACCATCATCTGAAATCATATGAGAGTGAATGAAAATGATGTGTGTAAGAGATCCGCAGGTAGCATTTGATAGGGTTGTATTTAAAGAATTGACAGAATTGTTTGTTTTTTGCGGGCTAAAAACCATTGATGCCAACCACCATCAAGTCGGCCAATCCACTTTTTACAATATTGAACAGGGATATTCTATTCTCCTGAAAACAAGCCACACACTGATATATTGCATGTTATGCATACTACTTGTTGACTAGCTATCAAAAGTGTATTTTATTGTCTATTGAAAAGTTCATGGAACCCTATCTCAAACCTCAATCTGCCAACTTTATTTGCGGACCCATTGCGGTGAACGGTCAAAAATATTACACGGATGAAATGACCAGAATTTACTCGTGCCACTTACCAAGAGTTATAAATCTGGTAGTTCTGTCACTGCGTTCTCTGACCGGACCATCGCCAACATAGACAGCCAGGGAGACCGCATACTCTATGTTGGGAACCAGGTTTGTCAATGTGTGCAGTGTTGTGACTATATCAACCTATCCACAAGTTTAATAAGAGAGAGAGACAGGCAGAGAAAGATAGACATACAGAGAGAGAAAAAAAAGAAGCATTGAAATCAAATATTCATCTGATGCGGAAATGCTATACCTATACAATCACGTGCCAATATCACTTCCGAACTTGAGAAGCATATAATGATAATAATAATAATACCACTGCCTAATTTTACAACACTCCTTGAAGTGACAATACTTTATTAAAACAGCTAATACTCGGCTTAAGTAGGGAGGTGGCATCAGTTTGTAATCTAGCAATAGGTGCAGCACTGTATGCACCACAGCAGAAATTCTTCTTTGATCACTTGGTTGAAATTGCTGATGCGTTGCAGTTACCATGCGATATCATGACTAATAAACTACTGAAATCATCTCTCAACTTGAGGTGGAACAACTATAGTCTGAAGTATAATATTGATTGATTGATTGATTGATTGATTGATTGATTGATTGATTGATTGATTGATTGATTGATTGATTGATTGATTGATTGATTGATTGATTGATTGATTGATTGATTGATTGATTGATTGATTGATTGATTGATTGATTGATTGATTGATTGATTGATTGATTGATTGATTGATTGATTGATTGATTGATTGATTGATCGATCGATCGATTGATTATTTAACACGATACAGGTTTTTCCAACAATATTGATTGATTTTGAAGAAAAGAGTTTTATCTACACTAGGGGGTAGGAATAGGTTCTCCCCTATTTGTTCATTTCATTATTTGCAAACTGTAGCTCTACATTGATACAAAAGGGTGCTTATACACCCTCATTAAATATATATAAAGATATTAAAGATATAAATCACAAAAATGATTTTACCTCTTCAATCAATCCATTAGGTCCATAGCAAATCTCATAGCCATCACCTAGGCTTGGTACCCATGCCACACTCAGGGTCGTGTCTGTGTTGCCTGAGAACAATAGCTCCTGAGAGGGATTCGGTTCTGGAAATGGAATAAAACAGTCATTATTCTGCATATAAACTACCTACGATGTGATTTAATAAGCAGTTTAAGCATAAAACCAGATGATTTCATATATCACTACAGCTAAGCTTTTCATATTGGAGGGGGCAAGAAGTTTACAGACTTTACCAACTAAAGAAAGTGTGCTATGTTACACTAATTATGCCATGATTGAGGTACATTTTGGCTTAAACAAGCTTCTAAAAATTAGAAATTATTTTTGAGGACACATGTGCTCGTAGCGAGTGAAAGAAAAATTGACATCTTTGTACTTTTGCCCGTTATAATTTCCCTAACTCCCGTTGTAAAATGCACCGACAGTGCCAACCGACACATATTGGGGAGTGGGGGGGGGGGGGGGGGGGGGGGGGGCGTTCAACCCCTCTGGCTATGCCACAGTATCACTTCCTCCCCTCAATTGAAAGACATTACCTATTCTTGGAATGGTACAGCAGCTCAAGTTTATGAATCTACCATAACAATTCTGATAAATATCTATATTGAACATAATGGTCGCCTGCTGCCTAACTAAAGGTACGTTTCAAAAATGTAAGTAAAAAAAATCTAAGAAAAGGATTGTCAAAAGAAATACAATAATTGCAACAAAATTGTAATTTTTAAATTGCACTTTGCAGAGCTACATGCATAGACACGAAAAACAAAATCATAAATTATTTTGTGTATATTTGAAGATACTACTTACTTGTATATTGCTGCAGATTGTCGCTAACAATATCATTGTTGGTAGCATCCCGAGCATTCAGTGTGATATCATACAGTGTACCTGATTGAATCAATGGCCCCGATGTCTGACCCACGGAGGTAATCAGCCAACTCAAATCACTGCTACCGGCAGCTACTCGAGTGGACTTGACGAGGATGCCTAGATCGTTGAAAGCGGCCAAGACGTACTCAGTGAGATCGGGATCTGTCACACGACCCCAGCCGACTTGCAGCTCATTGGTGCCGATTCGTTTTACGAACAGCTCTCCTGGTTGGACATCCTCTGAAAGTCAAAAACAGATCAACTCAAATGAAATCAAAACATTATATTTTGTATCAGTACAAATAAAAAAAAATACAAGAAACAGCAAGTAATAGACCAATGAGTCCAAAATACCCATTTCTTAAATCAACAAACAAGAAACATGACAACGTTCATAAGCACACAAAAATCCTCCCCCCCCCCCCCATTAAATACACACACAAAGAAAACAAAACAAAACAATGGACATTGCAAGAGACAAAGTCCCAAAAAGAACATCAATTTTTGTATTGTGAATTACAGATTTCTTTTAAATGCTTTCAAAATGTATTTACAAGATTTTTATTGTTACAACATGGTTGCAGCCTGCAAAGATATTCCATAAAGCTGGACCAGAATTTCTGATAGACCTTTGAGAACATGTTTTGTTGGCATTCGACGTGTGATAATCATGTATGGCTGATAGTCAAAAGTTATGATAGTTTGCATTGTGACTACTATACACATTTCAAACATCAATCAAAAAGAAGAGCAAACCAAATAACACAACGATACTAAATTAGATCAATGAATTGTATGTGACCCATCACATCAGAACGGACCAGTCTGCTCCAGAAAAGAAAACCAAAAGATAAATTTCATGTCACAATTAAAAATGAGACATTTCTTAACGAAATCGAACACCGAACTTATGATTTTACGCAGCTTGAGATATTATTAATTCATTCTATGTCCTTTTTCTATTCATTCTATGCATTTTTTCTAATCTTCTTTTGCTATTTTCTAATGAAAAGAAATGGTTTACAGACAAATGGTCTGCTGTGATGTAATGGGGTAAATATTACAAAAATAACTGTTTATGTAAACTAAATTAGGATTGGTTTTGAATAGACTAACCATTTTAAGGCCATAATTATCTAATACATTACATACTAGCCACTTGTAGATTGTAGCAATTGGAGTCGCTCGAGTGGACTATGAAACGCAAATCACACACAGCAACTCGACAGATCGAATGACCAATCACGCACAAGTTGGATTGTCAACTGCAGCGATTCAGGCCTAGGGACCTAGGTGCGACCATGGAAATTTGTGTGAGGGTGCCGTTAATAATAATAATAATAATGCATTTATAATGCGCCATCTATCTAGACAACCTATTCCGAGGCGCAAACATCAAAACAAATAAAAACAAACAGTTAAAATATAAAAACAATTACATAGAAGTCAATCAGTCAAATCATAAGCAATCTTAAACAGATGAGTTTTTAAAGTCTTTTTGAAACCATCAAGTGAATCACAGAATCGAAGATCTGAAGGAAGTGAGTTCCACAGTTTAGGTGCACAAGCATAGAAAGCCCAGTCGCCATATGAAGAATGTGTCCGAGGAACTGAGAGAAACTGTTTATCTGACGATCTGAGGCGACGCGATGGAATGTGTGGATTGAGGGTGTGATTGAGGGTGCCGTTAACTTGATTGCATTTGATTGATCACCACATGATGAAAATGATGTCATCAGGAACAACCAGGATCACAAAGCGACCTTAGTATGTAATAATTAGCATAAAATAAATTTCCTACCTGTGGTCGCCTCTTCTGAATTTGTACCAGAATTAGCATTGCGTCCAGACTGCGCACTGACTTCAAAGAAGTAGCGAGTACCCGGTATCAAACCGTCTACCACAATAATAGGACAGCCGTCCCTAGGGTACGTGACAGTGACTTGGTCCGATGAGCCAACACCTTGTCCACTGACGAGTGGCGTTGCTACAAGATAGAGGTAATCATAGACACCGTCGGGAGACGCCACACGGACCTTGCAATACACGGCCTTGCAGTTGATCGGGCTGATAATGTTTGGTATCAACGGTGCTGTAGTCAAAAATTTGATAGGGTAGTAATCATAGGTTAAATTAAGAAGACAGTTGGTTTCTTTGCTGCAGTGTAGTTTCTTTATTGGCCAACTGTCTGTTATTAACTGACAAGAATATTTGAATATATGTGCAATCTCCTATGAACATTTTCAGAACTGTCTGTTGAGGCAGACATCGGTATGTCATAGTTGTTGTTTTATTGGCATAACCTCAATGTTATATGGTTCCCTATTTAAAGGTGATGGCAAAACCCTGTTCTACAGGCAAACAGACCTCTTAGGTAGGGTCGGTCAGTCAGGCATTTTTTTTGTTTTTGCTTGTTTTTCCAATTTTCAAAAAAATTCAAAATATATATATATATATTTTTTTTTTTTTTAAATTAAAAAAACAAAAACAATTATCAGTAAAAAATGCGAACAAAATATTAAAAAATGGATCAGTCGAGTCTGTAGAACAGGGTGGTGTTTTTTTGCCGTCTGATATAATTTGTTTCAAACTGAATTTAGTACCTGAATATACCATAGCCATCTTTTGTGCACATTTTCAGAACTGTCTGTGGGGGTAGTAGACATAACCATCTCACAGGGATCAAATGGGTATTGGCATCAGTAAATGTGTACATGAAACACAAGCTATATCTTCTGTGCAACATTTTAGGATAGTCTCTTTAGGTCGTTCAGAGAAATAAGACTTGTTAATCAATACTCCTGGTCATAGCAAAAATACCATGTAGCAAGAAAAATACAGATAACTCACAGTTTCTTCCACAAACATCTCACAAAATTGTTTCCAACATTATACTTACGCAAGACAACAGTCCCCACGTCCCCACTATTCCTGTTGCCATCACTGTCTATGACATACAGTGTAAACGTGTAGATCTCTCCGGGTGTTAGACCCGTATATGTAACCAGTGTGTCTGGTGTTTCAAACGGATTGCCTCTATTACCGGTGGCTGGACTGTAGAAGATCTCAAATAAAGTGTTTTCCTGATTGTCAAGACTTGGCCATTCTACTGTGATCTCTCTTGAACTGATGATGTCGAAGAGCAACACTTCATCCTCTGCAAAGAATGATGGGAGGAGAGATTCTAGTGAATCAAAAGTGCATTTAAGATGTCCATTTGGGAACTCTAGAGTGCAGGGGTTTTCTTCATTTAAAATGACCAATCAGAAACTCCAGGGAGCAACTCAAGGGTGTAGGACACATGACGCATGCATTGGATGGCATATTAGTTGGTTGTTCTCCACTCCAAACCAACCTTAGAAGAAGCACATCTGGTCTAATATGTTGTCTTAAAATGTTTGTTGGGATCATCTTTTTGAAACTATTTTCAAGATGATGTGGTAAATAACATTGCAAAGAGGTCTGAATAATAAAATGAAAATAAAATAACCACAGAAATGTCATCTTTTATTGACCCTAAAACTCTATACACCATAAACCCTATATAAAGGGTTCAACAAAAGAAAGTATACACTTTGTTTATGTCATTTTGAGTAACATTCAATTTTTTTTTGACCAAACAGGCTAGATAGGCATTTAGATGAATCTTTAAGCCATCATTTGATACCAAATTTGCCCCCTAACAACAAAGATAAACCATGATTAGCACCATTTAAAGAAAATTGGTCACTTTTCAAAAGTCACATTTTCAACGCACGCAAGCCGCGAGAAAATGCTGTGCGTGGCACTTTGAATGGCCGGGAATGAAATGGATATTGATCACACAGTGGGGATGCGTTGGGCTGTGCCTGAGTGAGCGGGCTATTATGATTATGGACAGGTAACATGTGGTCTTTTCTTCCCGCATAGTGTATTGAAAATGTGACTTTTGAAAAGTGACTAATTTTCTTTAAATGATGCTAATCATGGTTTATCTTTGTTATTAGGGGGCAAATTTGGTATCAAATGATGCCTAAAAGATTCATCTAAATGCCTATCTAGCCTGTTTGGTCAAAACAAAAATTGAATGTTACTCAAAATGAGTGGAAGGAAAGTTTTTTTATTTGAAAGCGTAACCCCTTGGCACTGTCAACAGGGAGCTGGTATGCAGGGAGATGGTATTTCACCCAAAATCCTGCCTGTTTCTTCCATTTGATAGCATTATCCCCAAATCCACTCAGGGGTCGTTACGGCTAAAGCACACGCACCTGTTCTTATCTCTCTAACTGACGGTGAGCTCCTGATATCGTCATCCACCACGGCATAAACTCGGAATGTGTAAGACGTCTCCGGCTCCAGTTCGTTGATCTCTGCCGTCAGCTCGGCACCCCTCGCCACTTCCGTCAGAGTCTGCTCTCCGTTATCACCGTAAGCGAAGGTCACCAGGTAATTGTCAAAGTTTCTGGTGGTGGGACTCCATCGGATCGCGATCTTCGTCTGGGTGGTATCCGTGATACTTATCTGTCCAGGTTGATTAGGACCTGGAGAAAAACACACACAATTTTGTTGTTGTAGATTTAGACATTTCACAATAATGGTACAATAAATCATCAGAACATTGATCAACCCATGATGATAAACATCATGTTAACAATTTTTGTGGGTATATATCATGATATACAAAATACATTGATATCGCAATATCTCTTTGCAGGCAACAGATGTCAGCATTTTTCCATGCACCCTTTCTAGCAGTGACTGCATGCTTATAGTATAGTTGCAATTTCTGGCTTATGCACAAGATGCATAAGCCACACTAATTAGAGCAATGTGTACCTTATACTTATAAAAATACAAACACACCTATAAATCTCCCCCCCCCCCCCCCCCCCCCCCCCCCCCCTCCCCGGTGGAAAAACTAAATGGCTTCCATACTGGATCTTGTTTCAAAATCAATGGTACATGTATCTATAAATGTAGAGATAATGCTATCGTGCGCTAACTTACGTGTGAATTGGTTAATTGAAGTAGGATTGCTGGTAACCCCAGAAATGGTCAAGCTAATCTGATAGTTTGTCCCTGGGTCAAGTCCATTGAACGTGACCTGGGTCGTGCCTGTTCCAACCGCTTCGAAATCACTTGCTCCGCCACCAATCGGTATGGCCGCAAGGGTGTAGCCTGTGGCTGTCTGACTAAGTGCTGGCCCCCATGACACACTGATAGTGGTGCTGCTGAAATCTTCTATGGCTAGTTCTCCTGGAGGAAGTGGTCCTGGGGAGAGTTCAAAGGTAAAAGGTCATTTTCTTGACACCTGTCTGATAAAGCATCATTACTATGCAATTGTTTTTTTATAATTATTGTCTGTTGTTTGCCTTTTTTATAGGAAAATTATGGATGAATATACCAAATTAAGATTTAAAACATTTTATATGTTTATTTTTGTTGGTAGTGACTTAGTAGTACCGAGTCAACTTATTCATACACTAATAGCAGTGTCGAACCAATAAGAAAGCAAGAAACTTAAATATGTGGAGTGCATTGAAAGTGTCTAATGCACTATGCGTGTGCGCTGTTCAATGCGCGCACCGCACGCTTTGTTTTTATTCATTGTTCAAGAATCACACAAGCTTACTTGTGATGACCATATCGTCTGCCTCCTCGCTACGTTTCAGACCGCTCACAGAGACAACAGTTACGTCATAGTTGGAGTTAGCCATCAAGTTATCAAGCGTGATGGATGGTTCGGGGCTGGGATCCACGATAAACGGTAGCTCCTCAAGGCTCTCAATGCCATCTGGTGGCGCATAGCTGACCTCGAAATAGTCATACTCGCCAATTGGTTCGTCCCATTCAAATGTGAGGGAGTAGGCGCTACTTGCTGTGCGGGCCAGATTGAGTGGTGAGCTTGGCACTGTGGAGGTGGACAAAAATGGATAAATTATTATAGTCAAATTAGGTGCAAACAATTTCTCAGCTTTCATAAGTGATTGCCTTTATCATATTCATTTATTTGCATAGCTTATTATCAATAACATTTCAATTTTGAAGAAAAAAAAGATTGTGCAAAACAATACAACTTTCCAATAAAATGACATTTTTTTAAAATCTGCACAGTCTTTGTCATAAAACTTTGTAATCCAGGTGTAAAAAGTCTGACAAAATTTCCCATTTTGAATCAAATCTGCACCGCTTTAGTCATAAAGTTCTTGGTCAGCAATGAAATGGGGCATTACCCCAAAACACCCTGACCAGTCACTACAATTGTTTCACCTCAACTTATAGTCACTGTCATAATGCTATAAACTAAATTCAAGCTATTTAAAGCGAGCATGATTTGCTGTTGTTCACGGAGTGATGATTTCACCATTGACCAATCAGGTTCTGTCTAATTTTGATAAAACAGGGTACAGATTGCAAATTCAAATTTCTGATACATAAAAATTCACATTAGGCAACGAAAACAACAACAACCTACCATTTGTTTTTAAATTGGTGAACAAATGTCATATGCAAATGAATATTGGGCCCCCCCCCCAAAGAAAACAAATTAAAGACAGAAGAAAGAAATTAAAGACAGAAGAAAGAATGAAAAAAACACAACAGACTGACCAACCCAACCAAAGGTCTCTAGCCCAGAACAGGGTCTTTTGTACGTCGCCATACCTGTGTTTTCCTCCAGACGATCCAACTCCAGTGTACCCACATTGGTGAAACCCTTCAGAATGAATGTGTACTGTTTCCCAGGAATCAGGCCATTGAAGACGGCCACACGATCATTGTGATCAAACGTCTGCAACTGCGGCGAACCAGACGGCTCCGTCGGGAGGTACTGCAACTGGAAACTGGTTATGGTGTTACCATTAGCGCTGGCCTGGTCCGTCCAGCTCACGGTTATAGAGTCAGTTTCGACGTTGTTGATGCTGAGCTGACCGGGCTGTCCAATTTCTAAATTGCAAAAAAAGAAATTGTATGTGTATTACATTTTAGAAGGACATAATGTTATATGCACAGATACTGATAACTTGGGGTGGATTTTGCTTTTTTCTTAAATTGTTTTTCAGGGTAAACACTTCAGTACTTCAGTACTTTGTCAGAGTGCCCTTCCCCCAGGACCTAGGGTAACATAATACAATAGAACTTGCGCTATGTGTCAAACAAATGTGCACATTTAAGCTTTTTTGTTCCCCTGTTGTCTTTAATTTGATGCCTTTTTAGTCATTTATGTTTTTTCTAAATGCTCAAAATGTGTTAAGGTTTTTGATTTTTTTTCAAACATTTAAATACATCCTTGCCCATTTCTAATTTTGAAAATAAGCCCACCCCCCCCCCTGAACCTAATTGAAAGGTCTGTCTACCAGTAGAAAAGGGGGGTTTGCTGCCTTACTAGCCCAATTAATTGCAGAAAGTAGTCCATGTGTATCTTATCCATTGATGATAATGGGACAAAACTTGACAAAAAGTCATGCTTTAGCATAATTTGGCAGATAAAATAGGGCTTTAAATAACAAGCTTGGCAACATTGTTAATCACCTGTTAACTGTAATTCTTCCACTTTGGCGCTTATCCTCTTATTGCCATTGTAGCCCATGGTGGTGCGTACACTGATAGAATACAGTGTGTCTGGTGTTAACCCTGGGAAGGTAATCGCTGTTTGATCTTTGGGGAGCTCGATATTAGACTGTAGCTGTCCGTTGTCCGGCGCATACACAACCACAAATCCATTGTAGAAGCCGTTGAGGGGCGGGTCCCACGTTGCTCGTAAACTGGTGTCCAAGACGTTGGTGATTTCCAAGTTTGTAGGGAGTGCCGGTGCTGGAATAAATCAAAGAGTTCAAAGATGATGAAATGTTCTTCATTCAATTGCCACAAGCAATTTTGCTCAACATTAATTGAACTATCAACTGACTTGTGGACTTGTCGAGTGATCCTACAATGTTTTAATTAGTATAATATATGGTTTTTCTTCAGAAATTTTAATTTAAAAAGATCTCATGGAATCAACCTGGGGATTATCAGTGAAAAGAGATTATTGGGAATATGCCATACAATGCGGACTCTTCTAAATCATTCTAATAATCACATAAAGAGATTATTGGGGATATGTCATACAATGCAGTCTCTTCTAAATCATTCAGATAATCAGATAAAGAGATTATTGGGGATATGCCATACAATGCGGTCTCTTCTAAACCATTCTGATAATCGGATAAAGAGATTATTGGGGATATGCCATACAATGCGTTCTCTTCTAAATCATTCTAATAATCACATAAAGAGATTATTGGGGATATGCCATACAATGCGGTCTCTTCTAAATCATTATGTTAATCGGATAAAGAGATTATTGGGGATATGCCATACAATGCGGTCTCTTCTTAACCATTCTGTTAATCGGATAAAGAGATTATTGGGGATATGCCATACAATGCGGTCTCTTCTAAACCATTCTGTTAATCGGATAAAGAGATTATTGGGGATATGCCATACAATGCGGTCTCTTCTAAACCATTCGGATAATCAGATAAAGAGATTATTGGGGATATGCCATACAATGCGGTCTCTTCTAAATCATTCTGATAATCAGATAAAGAGATTATTGGGGATATGCCATACAATGGGGTCTCTTCTAAACCATTCTGATAATCAGATAAAGAGATTATTGGGGATATGCCATACAATGCGGTCTTTTCTAAATCATTCTGATAATCGGATAAAGAGATTATTGGGGATATGCCATACAATGCAGTCTCTTCTAAATCATTCTGATAATCAGATAAAGAGATTATTGGGGATATGCCATACAATGCGGTCTCTTCTAAATCATTCTGATAATCAGATAAAGAGATTATTGAAGATATGCCATACAATGCGGTCTCTTCTAAACCATTCTGTTAATCAGATAAAGAGATTATTGGGGATATGCCATACAATGCGGTCTCGTCTAAACCATTCTGATAATTAGATAAAGAGATTATTGGGGATATGCCATACAATGCGGTCTCGTCTAAACCATTCTGTTAATCAGATAAAGAGATTATTGGGGATATGCCATACAATGCGGTCTCGCCTAAACCATTCTGATAATTAGAGGGGGGGTTTCAAACTCATTTTGATGAGTCAATAGGTATGGGGTTTTTTTTAAAACTTTGAAAAAAATCATAACATTTTGCCAAATAAGGCAAAATGTTGATTCAACCTATGAGTAAGATATTCATGAAATCACCAATATTAAACCTATTGAAAAGCTAATATAATTCAATAGGTGTTATAATCAGACGGATGGTGATCAGCTTTAATCCGTTCATGTATATCTTAACACCAAAATGTTTACAAAATTGTGCATCATTTTAATACTCCTTCTCTTTCTGAGAGTACATTTCGGCTTTCAAGTCAAACATATCCGTCAATTCTTTGATAGACATCTGGTTGGGTATGTTTTGATTTTGCTGATGACACCTCCTGACCAAAATAGTAATGTGCCCCCCACCCCGGAACCCATTGGTGAAAATTAATATCTCACCTGCCCTGAATACGACATTATCAATCTCTTGTGTCCGTCCCGACGAAGAAACAGTGTACAGCCGTATGATATAGATGGCTCCTGGAATCGGTAGCTGTACATCTTGCTGATAAGCTTCATTCTGCCGGGGCAGAGTGTCATCATCCAGTGTTGTACCGCCCTCATCCATAAGAATGAGCTGGTAGTTAGGCGCATTAATACCTATGGGATTGGTCCAGCTGACTATGGCATACATATCATTGGCAAATTCCACAGTGAGAATGAGGGGCCCTGATGGAAAGAAAAAAATGAAATTAATCTTCTACATTGTTATTAGTCGGTTTCGTTTTGGTTTTTGGTCTTTGGATTTCGTTTTGGTTTGTTTATTCTTAAAGTGGAAATAAATAGCTAAATTACTTTCCTTAAGTTAAAAAAAGTTACCGCTTAGGTCATATTTGGTTTTGGCTCTGGACCTCTCAGGTAGGTTGGGTCAGGTGTTTTTTTTAATTTTCATAAATTTTGAACATGTTTTTTTCCTTGACCTAGGGATCAGTAAAAAAGTGTGAATAAGCATTGATGCAAAAATCAAAAATATATAAAAAATAATAAATAAATAAATAAATAAATAAATAAATAAATAAATAAATAAATAAATAAATAAATAAATAAATAAATAAATAAATAAATAAATAAATAAATAAATAAATAAATAAATAAATAAATAAATAAATAAATAAATAAATAAATAAACAAACAAACAAACAAACAAACAAACAAACAAATAAATGAATAAATATATATATATATATAAATGAGAGAAATTGAACAGATCAAATATATATAGATAAATAAATAAATTAATATCAATCAATTCATTAATTAATATTATTCAATTAATTTATTATTTAATATCAATCAATTAATTAATATTAATCAATTAATTAATAAATATTAATCAAACAATTAATCAATATTAATCAATTAATTAAAATAAATAAACAAACAAACACATAAATAAATAAATGAATAAATATATATATAGACAGATAAATAAATAAATAAATATTAATTTAATCAATTAATATTAATATTAATCAATTAATTAATTAATTTGTATCAATTAATTAATTAATATTATTTTAATAATTAATTAATATTAATCAATTAATTAATAATCAATTGATTAATTAATATTGATCAATTACATTAATCAATTAATTAATTAATATTAATCAATTAATTAATAATCAATTGATTAATTACTATTGATCAACTACATTAATCAATTAATTAATTAATTAATATCAATCAATTAATTAATTACTATTAATAAATTAATTAATTAATGTCAATTAATTAATTAATGTCAATTAATTAATTAATGTCAATTAATTAATTAATATCAATTAATTAATTAATATCAATTAATTAATTAATGTCAATTAATGAAAAAGTGAACAAGGCCTGAATGTATACAAATCAAAAACTGATTTTAAAAATCTTGACAATATTCCTGAAAATCTTAGAGACACTTACTCGTCGTTATATTGATAATGGAAGGTTCACTTAGAGTGGCAGATGATCCTGACCCACTCTGTGTGCGTATATACACCGTGTAGGGCGATTCCGCGTTTAATCCTTCATCAATAAGGAATGAGGTTAAGGGTCCCATAGTTGTACCGGCGAATACCTCCGCACCACCAAGTGTGCTGTAGGTAACGTAATATTCATCGAAATCGTTGGTGGCCGGGTTCCAGCCAGCTTCTATAGTACTTGAAGTGGTTTCTATCAAATACCCTGCTCCGGGTTTAGTGGGCACTAAAAGGGGGGTTAAGTAGAATAGAATTGTGATGCAAATGGTGTACTAGGGATTATGGGTAAATTAAAAATTAAAAATAAATAAAAAATAAAAAAACATTTTTCTTTTTTTTAAATTTTTTTTAAAGAAAATTAGTTTCAAATACTTTGTGTCATCATCTTTCATGAAATTTCATCTTCAAAAACTTACTTAAGTCACTTTTATTATTAACCTTATAATGTTATTATATTGAATTATGTATCTTTTTTGGCCTGTTTTCATGATTTCTTGTTTTGTAGCTTTTAATGACATCACAATCATCATTCACTCATAACTTTTTTTGTAGTGATCGAAGAAAAATGATCGAAACAGATCTGTAATCAGCACAGTTTTAGCTTTCTTATGATATAAATATCTCCAATATGAAAAATGCCACCATGTGGCGGGTTTTCACAGATCGCATCACAATTGTGTAGCTGAGAAAACATGCAAATCATTCATCACAAGTTGGAAAACAAAATGGTGGTGACCCAATTCAATTTCCAATCACAATTGAGATTGGTATCAGAAGAAAGTCCATGTTTTTCTTGATACCCCTCAGCCCTTTTATGGCAAAAGGATGTATCTTATATGTACTTTCCTAATGATAAACTTCCTTTTAACATGAATTGTGTTAACTTGGTTCAATAATCCTCACTTAGGAAAAGGTTGCAACTTGTAAAGGCAATAAAAGTAATATACTGCCTTTTACCACTACATGTTTTATGGAAAAAAGCTAACTTTGATCATGTTAAAAGGAAGTATACTGTTAGAAAACTACATATAAGATACATTCTTTTGCCATAAAAGGGCTGCCCTGTACATATTTAGGCATGAGAGATTTTACCTTGAGATGCTACAATCAAGAAGACTGGTGACTTTTTCCTAAATGCTGTACACCATATAACACTAATTATTGGGAAACCTTAAAGGATTGTTTGCTTCCATCTAAATCATGGTCAATCATTGCTAAATCACGGAATTGGCCAAGCATTTTCCTACTAATAATGTATTTTTAATAGGCAAGTAAAACATGTGGGCTACTTTTGGCCATGAGCAGCGGCTTAAAAGCATCTTACCCCGCGCCTTGATTATATTTTAGTTTGGAATACAGTTGTTCTGCATGGTTCCATCTCTCTATGCAGTAAAATTGTTAAGTAAAAAAAAAAAAAAACAAGTTTTTGACACTTACTGGTTCTTTGTATTGCTGTCAACACTGTGTCGCTTCCATCAAATGCCACGGCGATATGATACTCCCGTCCTGGGACTAGGTTGATTATCTTGTACAAGGGGGTAGGGGTCATTCCGACTGGTATGGTCCGGACTACCTCGATAGTGTCATCCAGACGCAATAAGCTGATGATGTACTGACTAATGTCGGGATCGTCGGGATTGGCCCACAGTATGGTGATGCTGGTTTCGTCGTACTCTCTGATGATAAGAACGCCCTCGGGTGCCGGGTCTATATAGTTAAAACAGGTATGAGAGAGCATGGGATGAAAATACAAGTGTGGTGTTTTTTATGTGTTTTTTTCAGTGGGCAAATACACATTTTGGCAAAATCATCACTTAAGTTTTTTAGTAATGTGGGATGAAAATACATGTGTGAGATTTTGTGTGTGGGGGTGTGTGGGTGTTTTATTTCAGTGTACCAATTACCCCTTAATCTCATTTAGGTAAAATCATCATTTTAGTTATGTTTAAGACATATTGGAATAAATTTTTAATATCCATTACATTGTACCACCATTGCACATTCACACTGTAAAGGTTATTGGGAAGAAAAATCCTTTCAAGTAGGGTTCATTATAGTCGTATTTATAATTGAACTAACTCATTGGAACAGCGTATTGCGTACATTGCGTGAAGCACGCACAACCATAAGTGTGATAATTTTGGGCATGATCATCTTTGTGCTGCGTGTATGTTGTTCGTTCAATTTTAAATCATACTATAGTTGGACATTTTGTGTTCATTCTTATTCAAAACGTTCATGACAATGTTGATGAATTTTCAAAAGATTAAAAAAAAAATCTGTTAAATCTCAAATTTGAAAAATATGGGTCAGTCGGGCCAAAAAAGTGTGTTTTTCCCTTGGTGGTATAGCACATATTATATAACATATACAAATATTCCTGTCATTTGATTGGTGGAAACTACATCATGTGATATAAAATACTTTGACTATTTCCCCACTTTTTCACAGGAGGGAAAAAAGTTCCCATAAAAAAGTACTATTTCCCTGTGATGAGGAGCCGCAAGAGAAATAGTACCTTTTAATGGGAACTTTTTTCCCTGCTCGCGATCACGGTAATTGATTTGACCTTTGACACGTTTGTATTAATCGATCAGATTCCGTGTCGTCTGCATTTTTCTTTTTTTTTCACTGACGTTCGGGACTAATGTTTCCGGAATTTATCACCCAAATGGAGAATTTGGGTTTGTGGGTTTCGGCTCATTGGTGAAAATGCATTGGAGCAATCACTCGACAATGCAGACAGTGCCAATACGAAAAAGCAAATCAAATATGCTGTCAATAAATGACACAAAATGAGCCGATCGAGGTAAGCTTAGCGACTGACCTTAGCGACTGACCTTAGTTATAAGCCTAGGCCTAATCTTATGTTTATCAAAGTATTTCAAATGACAGAAATATTTGTATATATTATATAAAACAAATATTTACTGCTCTATATTCGGGAAATGGTGCAAAATAGGTCCCCTTGGTACTGGAAACTGTGGGCCTACTATTTTCTAAATAGTAGTTCCACAGTCTCCAGTCACCATTTCCCTCATGAATAGTAAATATTTGTATACTGTACAATAATGGGTATGATATAATTAACCCTTTGAACCCTGAGTTATTGGTGCGAGTCTGTCGTCTCACCCTGAGTTATTTTCCAGAATAAAGGATAATTCTATGTTTAGTGATTTCCCTTCTTACACCCTTTGATTGATCGTTACATTGTGATATACTGCCCTCAATCATCGCATAATATGATATTCGTCATAAAACGTCAGTTTAAATCAGCTTTATTCTGTTTTTATCGCCAAAACTGCTATTCATAACCGCACTACAATGCATTACTGTCTACCTGAGAATTATCTGCGCATGCGTATTCATCTCATTTTGTGCTATTTTGACAGTTTTCATCAGCAAATGACATCAAAACACGAACATAAACCTGCGGAAACAAGGTATCTAACATCGGGTAAACATCACATGACCACTCAAAATCATGTGATCAATGTGTCACCTGTTCCAAGGCACTTTAAGGTGCCTTGCGGATTATAGCGCCCGAGGTTGAAGGCACTCTAAGGTGCCTTGCGGGTTCAAAGGGTTAACCTATTGTGTTTATACACATTTAACAAGTATGTGCACAAACATGTGTTCTGAGATGGGAATTAACACTTTCCATGCGGCAGGCGTCTGCAGACGACATTCCAAAATTTCACAAAATGTTTCAAAAATATCATAATTATTGAATTTCATTACCATATTTGGAATCACCATGAGAAATGCAATGAAATAAGAACAAAAATGCCTAGTATTGGTTCAGTAATCCTTGAGATAGACTTTGAAAATTGGGAAATGTTTCTGAAAGATCTGTTTTGTATAATGGTAAAACTATAGCCGCGTGGAAAGTGTTAAGATCAGATACGTACAGATATTCTACAGGGTTATCAAAGAGAATGCCCGTGAAAGTGGCAGGGAAATAAACACACGAAAAGACAGTTGAAAGTAAATGAGACTGTGGACATAATGGGCGACAAATTCACTAGGAGAACTGAAACAGCGTCATTGTCGTACTTTTGGCTTCAAATGGCATCAATTGACATCAAATAGCTTCTAATGGCATCGAAAAGTTGCGAATTGATTCAAATGGCATCAATGATGCCATTTTTGCATCAGTGAAGTCATATTTGGCATCAGTGATGCTGATTTTCAATCAGTGAAGTCTTTTTTGGCATCAGTGAAGTTATTTTGGCATCAGTGAAGTTATTTTGGCATCAGTGAAGTTATTTTGGCTTAGTTGAATGTTATTTGTTAATGTTATAGTATGAAAATAAGGATTAACCTTTTAATAACAATGCCAAAATAACTTCACTGATGCCAAAATAACTTCACTGACGCCAAAATAACTTCACTGATGACAAACTAACTTCACTGATACAAAAATAACTTCACTGATGCCAAAATAACTTCACTGATGCCAAAAAAGACTTCACTGATGCCAAAAGAGACTTCACTGATTCCAAATCAGCATCACTGATACCAAATATGACTTCACTGATGTCAAACATGACTTCATTGATGCAAAAATGGCATCATTGATGCCATTTGAATCAATTCGCAACTTTTAGATGCCATTAGAAGCTATTTGATGTCAATTGATGCCATTCGAAGCCAAAAGTATGACAATGATGCCGTTTCAGTTCTCCTAGTGAAAAAGCCTGAAAAAATCATCTTACCTGTTGTTTCTATATGTTGTGATGACTGACTTCTGAGCTGAGTACCATCTGTACCCACAACCGTCTCTACCTCGATATGATGTTCGGTCCCCGGGAAAAGGGAATCTATGGTGAAACTAAACTCGTCTGGTAACGTATCACCAGCATATCGTCTTCCTCCGGATGGGTCTTCGTAGAACACAGAATACTTGTCGAACACTCCAGGAGCAGGAGTCCACAGAATGCTAATGGACGTGGAGGTTTTGGACTCAGTGATGATATCGCCCGGAGTTCCTGGATCTGTTGAGGAGACATGGTTCAATGCATGTGTGAAATCGTTTTAAGGGAACCATATTTTATTCAATTGAGTTCAAGTAAATTAAAAGAAAGATTTGGAAATTCTTAGGGTTTCATACATGTTTCATGTCTTTGACAGAATGAAATTAGGCTATTAGGCAACAACAAAAACCTGTTCTAAGGGCCAAGCTAACCCTTCGAATTTTCAAAACATTGTTTTTATCTTTTTGTACAAATTGTTTGAAAAAAAATTGACATTTTTTGAACAATTTTGATTTTGTTTGAAATTGGGTGTTTTTATTTGAAATTTGTTGCATTTTTTTGAAAATATTTAAAAATGTTTGAAAATTGAAAACAACCCGAGAGGTCCATTTGCATGTAGAACAGGACTATTTATTTGAATGTGCAGTTTATGCATACCTGGAACCTAAAACACACTTCATCCAATGTCTTTTTACTTGAGTGTTTGGACTAAGAAGAAGATAAGAAGTTTGGACTTGATCTCTAATGTGCACCCACCCACTAATGCCACTCGGTTACTTCCCATGAGAAAGCAAACTGACTGATACTGCCCTGACTAGTCAAATTTCAGGAGGACAAATCTTTTTCTCTCGTCAATAAAAGTTAGTCTAAAACAGAGAAATGTCTTACTTGTTCGCTGGAAGGTCGAGAACAACAATTGGCTTAAAACGGCCGAATTGGTGACCACCTGTATGGTGTATTCTGTGCCTGGTTGCAAGCCGGTAAACGTGAACTCAAGCTGATCGTCCTCAGTGAAGATCTCCTGATTGACATCGGCATCGGGTGGTGTAATGGTCAAGATGTAGTCATCAACGCCAATTATATGAGCCCACAGAACCGTGATGGATGTGTCGTCGAAGAGGCGCACGAATATCTCTCTTGTTGGTATTTGATCTTTTTGGGGGGGAGAAAAACATGACAGATGAAATACTTTATTCTGTTTCACATTTAGATTTAATTTATAAAACAAATAATTCAAAATGGTTAAAAAAAAGAAAAGAAAAAAAAGAAAAAGAAGTACACACCTGTCCTTGCAGGGCCGCAATTCACAGGGCTACTTTCTGTAGCTGAAACACCAACGCCGCTGACAGTCATCACAGTAAACTCGTAATCTGTAGATGGGTACAGGTTGGACACCGCTAGCTGTGTGGTCTCACTGTTGGTGATGCCGGCTTCATACTGTTTCAATCCTCCTACCTCCTTATAGGTGACTCGGAAGGTGCCGAATTGACTGATCACATCCTGCCAATTGAGGCTTAGCATTACAGGTGTGATGCTGCCTACCACAACTCTGCAGGAGGCAGTAGGGAGAGGCTCTGAGAAGGAAAGAAGGTCAATTCAATATCAAATTTACCAATGAAAAAATGACACATAGTTGCTTGAGCCTACTATTTGGGTATTTAACTGAAAATGTTGAACAGAAAATGGCAACCATGGCCAGAAATATCATAAAAAGTTGGTTGACTAATTTGGCAACACATGCTATACTAAGCTTATCTGAAACTATGTTCCAGTCATTCCTTCAGGGTTGGCCTAGCAACTACACAGAACTTACAAGTAAGCTTATTGGCAAAGCAGGTTTTTTAAATTTGTATTATAGATCCACAGCTAGTGGGTAATTACAACACCTGACTGATTGATGTTTACTATTAAAACCCAAGATACTTCCCATTATAGTTTTGTTCTAAAATTATGCACCAATTGTTCTTTCACGGTTGGCCCATCATCTACACAGAGCTTAAAGTATGCTTACTGGACAAGTAGATTTTTAAATTCATACTACGTACGGTTCCACTGCTAATAGATTAATTGCAGTAAGCACTTGACAGAGTGTTTACAATTAAACCCCAAAATAATTCCCACTATAGTTTGTTCAGTACTACATCGGCCAAAATTGTGAGGTATATCTAAGCTAATCAAGGATCAAGCCAATGTTTATTGATATAATTATGTGTCTCGCATATACTGGGTAAAGAAGCAATCTTCTTGCAGAGTGCTTAATGCGATGCAGAGCAAAATGTACATATTAGAGAAGTTAGACCTTTTGGAATGGTAGTTGCGATGTGTTTCACATATAGATAACTGTTGTTTTCGGTTGTTTTTTCTTGAAATTGGTTGAGTACGGGCAAGTCCACAACGCTTGGCCGCTGAGCGCAAACGTTGACTACCGTTGACCAATCAGGCTGCGCCATTTTGTTGTGGTGGAGCTACTACACATGTGTGAGAGCGCAAAGAGTTTGAGCGTAGTGGAGTATGGTGAGCCCTTAAAAAGGCCACACTTGCCCTAAAACAACTTTTCAAAAACATATTATAGCTCTCAATGATTTACGCATTGAGATGAGAGAATGGGAAAATGAAGGCCAACTTTTTGTTAGATTTGGCAGGGTTCAAATTAATTAAAATCAATTCACTATGTAAATAAGCTTGGCCTTTTTTGGCCTCATAATAAACTTTAGCCTAGGGTAAACTAGGGACAACAAAAGACACAATTAGGTTCTTCTTCGTAGTCTGTGAGTATATGCTATCGTTACCGAGGCAACCAATCTACCCTGTGCACTGTCAGTTAAGATTTTTGCTGTGTATATACAATTAACTCACTTGTTCTTTGGTTTGCTGTGCTAACGCTCTCTTCACCATCATCAAAAATAATCGTGACACTCAGCGTATACTCCGCACCAGGTTCGAGGCCGGTGAAGGTCGCCGTGCGTCGCTGCTGGTCTACGACGGGCTCTTCTGTTGGCTGAGATCCGTCGACAGAGATTATCTGGACACGATATAACAAGAAGCTGTTGAGGAAATCTGCATTACCCCAGGTGAATCGAATACGGAACTCTTCCACATCCAGGACCACTATTTGCCCTTCGGTCAGCGATCCTGAAAAATGATCAAAGAATGGTTTATATCAATTGTGAAAAGGGCATTCGAAAGGAGAATAATAATAATAGTGAGCAGGCTCATGTAAATAAAGATCTCACAAAAAGTATCTACACCATTATAAATGCCTTTTTTAATTTAAAATCTGTAATTTTCTGAAAATTTTAAAAACATATTTTATTTATTTGTCATGTCAAAATCTAGGGTTAGGATTAATCACAACCCTACAGACTGTAGAAGACCATAAGTTGTCTTTATAAAAATAGTTCCATTTCCATCATAAAAGTATATGCAAGGACTCTTTTAAAGGTAGATGTTCTGATTGCTGGCCCAATTTTCAACTTGATGTTTTGTTTGCTAAATGATATAAAAAATGCTACAAGCATTAGCCAATTAAAAAGAAAAATCACAACCTACTTGCAGCTATATTCATAGGCAGCAATGGAAATACCCACATGACTTTCCACCCGGGGTAGACAGTCCAAGGGTAGACAGTCCCTGGGGTGGACAGTCCCGGTTTTTTTTTAGAATGATCCGGACAGTCCCGGGGTTGTTTTAGAATGATCCGGACAGTCCGGGGGTTGTTTTAGAATGATCCGGACAGTCCCGGGGCTGTTTTAGAATGATCCGGACAGTCCCGGGGTTGTTTTAGAATGATCCGGACAGTCCCGGGGTTGTTTTAGAATGATCCGGACAGTCCCGGGGTTGTTTTAGAATGATCCGGACAGTCCCGGGGTTGTTTTAGAATGATCCGGACAGTCCCGGGGTTGTTTTAGAATGATCCGGACAGTCCGGGGGTTGTTTTAGAATGATCCGGACAGTCCGGGGGTTGTTTTAGAATGATCCGGACAGTCCCGGGGTTGTTTTAGAATGATCCGGACAGTCCCGGGGTTGTTTTAGAATGATCCGGACAGTCCCGGGGTTGTTTTAGAATGATCCGGACAGTCCCGGGGTTGTTTTAGAATGATCCGGACAGTCCCGGGGTTGTTTTAGAATGATCCGGACAGTCCCGGGGTTGTTTTAGAATGATCCGGACAGTCCCGGGGTTGTTTTAGAATGATCCGGACAGTCCGGGGGTTGTTTTAGAATGATCCGGACAGTCCCGGGGTTGTTTTAGAATGATCCGGACAGTCCCGGGGTTGTTTTAGAATGATCCGGACAGTCCCGGGGTTGTTTTAGAATGATCCGGACAGTCCCGGGGTTGTTTTAGAATGATCCGGACAGTCCGGGGGTTGTTTTAGAATGATCCGGACAGTCCGGGGGTTGTTTTAGAATGATCCGGACAGTCCCGGGGCTGTTTTAGAATGATCCGGACAGTCCCGGGGTTGTTTTAACATATAATTTATAATCAATATAGTTTCCAAGGTGTTTTTTAAACAGTATTATTGCTTCCACAGGGGATATCATGTATATCCATTGCTTGTTTACCTTTTTGTTTGTCTAATATATATATTTTTCTTTTTTGTCATATTAAACTTATAATTCTGTTATTGTATTTTGATTATTCTTCTGTATTAGTTTGTAGTGTGTAATCTTTGTTTAAGGGGTGCAACAGCGCCAGGCTTTTGCCTTTAGTTGCTCCTCCTCCATCATATTACTTGTTAAATTGTCATTGTATTTTGTCCTTGTTGATGATGGAAAATAAATATTGAATTTAATTATTTTACATGAAAGGTCATCCTTAAAATTGTCGCATTCCAAAGTTTGTGTTGCATATACTCCAATGGTTCTTATTTTAGAAGCACAAGGTCACAACAAATGTTCCTATTGAGTAGTACACAAACTGGCGGGTAGTTATAACCACCTTTGGCAGTAATTCACTATATTTCAGCCTATAATTTCTAAATGGAACATTTCTGGCCCCTAAGATTTTACAGACATAATGAGAAAAATATGGGGATTCTTCTGATATCAAAATATCTTGATGTGAAAAAAAAAATCATAGCCAAAAGACCTTCATTAAGTAATACATTTTTTAAATGTATTCAACAATTTTGATAAACCCCTTTAAAGCTTTCATTTTATTACTTAAACAAAAAGATGGATAATTGAAACAGCTCTCTTTTAGTCCACTGATACTTATACACCAACATGTACAGGGTGTCCCAAAAGTCTATGCACGTTTTTGAAGAGCCATATCTCATAAAATATAAATTATATGGTATAAATGTAACCATATTTTGATAGACGAGATTTGGGAAATTATTTTGATACCAAACACAACCCTATTGGTGAACCACCAACATTATAAAACTGGTTGAAAGTTTTTGGCCGTGTGAGACCTACCCATACCAAGTACCACACATTGTTGCTAAAACCAGGTGCGATAAATTAACGGTATGAAAGCAACGTTGCGCATTAGTCACAGTTCACTGCTTGCCTTGAAACATTAATGTTATTACCAAACTCGGTCACTCACAACATAAATAGGCGCAGTAGACAACATTGCACAGCAAAAGTCTTCATTCAAGATGGTTTACTGCATAGATAATCGAATACAAATTGTATGGTTCTACGCTGAAACAAATTCAGTTCAACTTACTCAACAAAAGTTCAGAAAACATTTCAAAGTGAAACGCGCACCAGGAATAATATCCATTCTGAAGTTGGTGGATACATTTTTGAACACAGGAAGTTAGGAACTGTGCATGATTTGTCTCGATGTGGTAGAAAAAAGACTGGTTGATCAACAAGTCACATTGATGTTATAAGACCAAAGAGATCTATTCGCCGACTTTCCGCAGAAAACAAGATTAAAAGATCAACTGTTCACAGAATTATGCGTAAGGACTTGAAGAAGTTTCCATACAAGATTCAGATCAAACAAAACATTTAAACTAGATTTCACTATAGAAACGAAAATTATGTGTGATATAGTTTGTTATTATGAATGGGATCACTGTAAGGTAAAATGTTAAATATTACATTTGACGGATCACTTTCCGTGTAACCAACTCTACCCGTCTTTTTGTTAATCTCAATAGGTATGGATTTATGAAATTTATTTCTCCGAAGTATAAAATTACATTTTTGCAGTAATACATATTTTTCTTCTAGGGTGGCATTACAAACAGATGTTACTCCAATGTTTGGTATCAAAATTATTTCCTACATCTCCTCTTTCTAAATATGTATTCATATTTTCAATACGACTTATATTTAGTGAA
The DNA here is from genome assembly GCA_035610835.1 of Ophiura sarsii. Taxonomy (NCBI): domain Eukaryota; kingdom Metazoa; phylum Echinodermata; class Ophiuroidea; order Amphilepidida; family Ophiuridae; genus Ophiura; species Ophiura sarsii. The sequence goes on along the minus strand of CM069443.1, from coordinate 38,500,049 downwards.
ATACAAAGCTTCAAAGTCGTGCATAGACTTTTGGGACACCCTGTATATACACAAACCAACAAAGATTATATATAAATAAAATATTTTAAAACCTATTCCCACTTTGTTTTGTCTTGTTTTTTATGTATTCCCTCAGTCATTTTATATTTCCATCCCACACTCATTTTTATTATTTATCCATAGTCATCACCATTATGGATTTTACTCACCATTGTTATGTTTTACATCCCATTTTGCCTTTCACTTTTTATCTCGTCCATGTCATCCTTTTGTTACATTATGTTACACTGTCACTTTGTCCCCCCATTGTGTTACCTTATCCCTTGTCATTTCCTGCCCATTGTTCCCCTGTCTATATATACATTGTGCATGTTGTATTCTGTCATTTTACCTCCGATAAAGATTCTGTTCGAATCGAAACGCCAGGTCCTCTTATATTTATTAAAAATACATCTGTTCGCTACAAACATTGATTATAGAGAACCCTCTGCATTCCTCCCTCCCCACCAAACCTTCCACCCCCACCCCACCCCACCAAACCTTCCACCCCCAACCCACCACCCCACTTACTGGTTGATTCTGTAGTGCATCTTGGATCACTCTGTTGCGCAAGAACACCTTGTCCTACGATAGTAACCACACACACCTCATAAAAGGTGTCAGGAAGCAGTCCCAGAATATTGGTCTCAAGCACATCATTCTTGTCCAGGAAAACACTATCGCTGGCCGAGACATCCTGGAGCTGGCGCCATGACACTCTGTACTGGTCAAAGTTGGATTGAGTGCACGGAGAGGTCCAGCCCATGAAGAGAGTGGTCACTGTAGTGCTCAATTCCATGACGGTGCATGGTCGAAGTGGTTCTGAAAGGAAGCGAAGATGATTGGAAAGCTTATTCAAAGATTCTAGTCATTTGATTGGTTGCGCGAATTGGCGATATGAGTTTAATCAGTAGGTGTGACAATATGTTTATTATTATTATTAAACAGCATTTATAAAGTGCCTTTTCTCAAAAAGACCAAAGCGCTGTACAAAGATAAAATACACACATGATTAAAAGTACCAAGTAATATACAAAATATTAACACATCAATAGAAAAATTTGAATTTAAAAAAGGCAATAAGTAAAAATACAATAATATAGATGATATACGTACAACCACCTGGTTCATGGTATTAAACCATTAAATGTATATAACATATTTCAATAATTTCCAAATTGGTGAGAAATATGCAGTTTTTATCTCTCTGCGCGCAAAAGTATTCCAACCCTACTCACACGATTTTGGCTGAACGTATGCGTCATGCATTTGATGCACAATGTGCTTGTTGCATTCATGCGCGGCTACACCCTTCTGTATTAATTCGCTGCTGTATAAGGAGGCTTTGCCAATATGGAGCAGATCAAACTATAGGATCAATCTTGAGAGATACCATGGCATGAGGCCATACTCACATTATTAGTCTACTTGTTGTGATGTCAGTGGAATCTGTAGGCCCATTAATTGCATTGGAATATGTGCTGACCACAATTATATACCTGGTACCTGGTATCAAACCATTAGAGTCACATAGGGTCAATCTTGAGAGATACCATGGCATGAGGCCATACTCACATTATTAGTCTACTTGTTGTGATGTCAGTGGAATCTGTAGACCCACTAATTGCATTGGAATATGTGCTGACCACAATTATATACGTACCTGGTACCTGGTATCAAACCATTAGAGTCACATAGGGTCAATCTTGAGAGATACCATGGCATGAGGCCATACTCACATTACATTGAATAGTATATAGTTCACTTACTTGTTATGATGTCAGTGGAACCTGTAGGCCCGCTATTATCGATGGAATCTGTGCTGACCTCAATCGTGTACCCGGTGCCTGGTAACAGATTATTAAATTGATGCTGCCGAGGGAGATCACTCCTCGAAGGCGACACCTGGCCATCATTAAGCTCCAGAATGTAATTATTGAAATTATTAGATAATATAGCGCCCCAGCTGAACTCAACAAAAGTTGTGCCGATCTCACGGATTATAATTTGTGCTTGATCTGCGGCCGCTGTAAAAAGAGGCAGTATTCAAAAGGTTATGCTCACTATTAAAGGTTGGTAACCCAATTTCTTCATGTAGATGCATCAAAAATACAGTTATATTCCCAAATCTGAGCTAAATTGCTCCAGTGGTTTATATGATCAAAGCAAAATACATTCAAAATCATATGGGCTTTCTCAAGATGAACGTTATAAGTAGCCTTATTAATATAATAGATTGTTGTAACAAAATGTACCATCTCTCATCATGTGACGTATAAAACAATACAAAAAGAAGAAAGGGAAAAAAGAAGCCCAAGTGTGCTCCTTAACCCATTGTTTGTCAAAACATACCTGTTCTGAATACAGCTGTGCTGGATTCGCTCACAGTTTGTCCTATTCCATCGCCCGACACAGACACAACACGTAGCGTGTAGTCAGTATTGTCCAACAAATTGGTTAATGTCACCTCGGGGCTAGGCATATCTGGGACTGTCACTGGCGAGTCTGGTTGTCCGTTGGCTGGTGTGTAGTACACCAGGTAGTAGTCAAGGTATCCGGCCGGCCTTCCCCAGACGACCTCCAGAGATGTAGCATCAGTTGTCGAGCGGAAGAGGTCACTTGGAGGATTGGGAACTACAGGTAAAAGGACACACTTTGGTAAGCATTTTAATTATATAAGACTAGCTGGACTACTGTAGCTAACTTCAGGTGTGTGTTTTAATAGCATTGTTAATTTGATACTCTTCTTCTTTGTTGGCTTGTTCAGCAGCATTTTCTGTATTCTATGTTATGGGTAGCGGCATGGGGATGTATATGTGTGAGTGTAGCTCGGCAGCATTTTATGTATTCTATGCGTAGAGAGCATGGGGATGTATGCGTATAACTTGGCAACATTTTGTGTATTCTATGTGTTGGAAGGGGCATGGGGTGTACAAGTGTAGCTCAGCAGCATTTTCAGTATTCTATGTGTGTCGAAGGGCATGGGATGTACGAGTGTAGCTCAGCAGCGTTTTTTGTATTCTATGTGTGGGGAGGGGGCATGGGGATGTAGTGAGTGTAGCTCAACAGTATTTTGTGTATTCTATGTGGGGGAAGGGGCATAAATGTTCAAATTCATTAGGTTCAAATAATTGTTACAATTCTTTTTATGGAGAAGACCACTAATAAGCTTACTTGTGCGCTGGACAGTATTCAAATCTGGTATGTTATCTTCGTGGAATGTTCTGACAGCAATATTGTACTGCCTGCCTGGCTCCAATCCCGTCAGAATTTTTTGTGCTGTTGTAGCGGCCGCATTGGCAAACTGATTCTCTCCATCGTTAGGTTGCGGGATGTCAACGGGCCAGACGAATACAGAATACCTGAGGGCGCCATCCACTTCGGCCCATAGGATCTCTATGCTGGTGGTAGTGAGACGTTGTACCACTACTTGATTGTCTGGAACTGGGTCTGCAACGAGATTGGAAAAAAATTGTGTAAAACAGCATTTATAAACATGAACTGTTGTACAAAATTCTGCCACTTTGGGATTTTTAATCAGGTACCTATCAGCTATATACAGAACCTATTCTGAGAAGTCGGCTGGCAGGGTTGGAATTTTAATTAAATTTAATAAAAGTTGATGGACTAAAGTCAATCTGCGGAGCAATATGATGGAACACTCAATATGTCACCTTTAGTAAACAAGGCATGATTTTGTAACAACTTGTCGGATTGGTTCCAACAATTACACACTAAGGTGTACACCATCCTAAGACTTGCCAAATCTTTATTCAACAACTAAACACACAAACACAAAACAGACTTTGATAAACTATAGTTTAATCAGATCCAAATTGGCTAGAAATATTCAGATATTATCTCTCCGTGCACAAAAGTAATACAAGCATGCACGCATGGTTATGGCCACACCCATATGGTTTTGGCTGCACGCACACATCACGCATATATAATATGATGCACAGTGCGCTTGTTGCCTTCATGCGCACTGGCATCCATCTGTATTCATTCAATGCTGGGGCTTCACCAATTTTGACCTGATTAAACTACAGACACAGATAGAGAGAGTATAACCTACCTGTACTAGCAACAAGGAAAGAGGACAGATCGCCTCTCTGTTCAGGGTGTGGTGATTGGGCATCCAATACTGTCTGCACTTCGATAACATATTCCTCATCGGGGAATAATCCGGTAATATTATGACAGGGGATACTTCCGTAATACACTCGGCCTGATTCAAAAGTGGTCCCTGCAGAAAGAAATAAAGCATTTTACATGAATGGTTCTGTTTCACTAACATGGATTTAAATAAACATATCAACATGGATGGATAGAAATCCATCAATTTCAATTGATTGATTAATTGATTGATTTATAATCAATCAATTAATCAATTAATCAATTAATCAATTAATCAATTAATCAATTAATCAATTAATCAATTAATCAATTAATCAATTAATCAATTAATCAATTAATCAATTAATCAATTAATCAATTAATCAACTAATTATATAAATATATAATTGGTAATAAATTGATTGAGTGGTGGTTGGGTGGGTGGGTAGGGAGGTAGACAGTTAGATGAGAGGGGGAGAGGTAGGTAGATGAAAAAATACTTCATTAATAAAATAGTAAACAATCAATTAAGAACTTATAAATGGATGTGGATGATTAGCATAGTAATTACAACAATCCCAATTGGTGAAGAGTTTCTTGATAAAGCGCCTCACAAAAAGTAGATTCCCATTCAAATTATATATAAATCAATACTATTTGCAAAATTTATTTTCAAAAATCTTTTACAACCACTACCTGCAGAATTTGTATCATAGATGACATAGTAATCAAATCCACCCTCTCCTGCTGGTGTGTCCGGTGCGGCTACCCAACATATGCAGATTTGAGAAATGCTGTTGTCTCTACAATCCTGTCTGGTAATTACACCTGGAGAGCTGGGAGCTGTAAAATAAAAATAAAACATTAATAGAATTACCAGATCTTCCACCAATAAACTTTCCCCTGCTCTTTATAAACACTCCCACATATACCAGAAGAGCAATAAGCAACAAAATAGAAATAGAAAATAGATTTAACACATTTGTGCCCCTGCTCTTATAAATGGTCCTTTAACATTCTTTTAAACAAAAGTATATAATTTAGCAACAAATCTTTCTTAACACCTTTTCTTACCCATGAATTAGCTTAGTCACACCAATATATTATACGCCCTATTTGGAATGCCCTTTAACTCAAACGACATTTTACAAAAGCCATTTCAATAGAAACTTATAGTTATAAATATGTAAATTTATGAAAATATCCCAGAAATTGTATACTTTACCCCACCAGAATTCATTTATGAAAGAGTATTTGACACTCATGGCTGTATATCTTTGTGTGTCAACTCGGGTCAACAGTATTTTTCAAGAGCCAATCATGGCTGCATATAATATATAGGTCAATTGTTTTACCAAGAGCCACTTCTTAGACCACCAAAACAAACCCCGTTCTGCGGGCCTGATCGACCCATTTTGTTTAAATTACCCCCCCCCCCCCCACCCACAAAAAAGGTCTGAAAATTGCCTGACAATTAATCACATTTTCTTCCGCGCGCCGTTTTGGGGAATGCATTTCCCCCCCTCCTCCACACTCTGCTCTAATTTTTTTTTTTTTTTCGTCGCCTTTTGTAGCCGTATATATTTGAAAATATTGATCACTAACCAGTCCTTATCGTTGTCACAAATGATGATGTTGAACCGCCCTGTCCAGCTTGTTGAGGAGTAATCCTAATTGTATAAGTAGTAGCTGCATGTAGTTGACTGAAACAGTGTGTGTAGCCATTAAGCGCATTCAACACCCCAAAGCTGTTTAGGCCGTGCTCAGGATCTATGTTAATTGCGTATTCGTCCACATCGGGTAGAGGACCGAAGATGATACATATTTCGTCGCCGATTATCGATTTCGGGAAGATCTGCCCTGGGTTGATTACTCCTGTGATTAGTATGGACAAATAAAAGGCAAGTTGTCAATATATGGTATTTATATTATACTTCATGATTTTTTTAAAAATCCTGGCCAATTATTGGACTGATTCCAAGTGTAACGTTCATGAATTTGTGGGTCATCCTTTATGTAAACTTCATTCATGGATTATGAGCTTTACTCTGTGTAATCCCTTAAAGAAGTGTTTACCCTATACTAACCTAGGCTCTCTTACATGAAGCTAACACCAATTTTTTGAAAGCTATTGTGAAATTTGCTATAAATTCATCTAATTGCCCTGGACAGTAACTTTACAGGTGCAGCATTTACGAATGAGTCGTAAATTGAGGATTTTCCGTTCAGATTTGTGTGGATGCTTAAAGGCATATTTGAGTTTATAAATACATGTTTGTTTTCTTCTTCTTCTTCTAAAATAAACGAGGAAGTTGATTTTAAACTTAGGGTTTGAATGATCGTGTCGATGCTGCCAGTAATTTTCACAATTATGATGACCACAAAGCATTGGTTACATACAGGTCTTTTTCTGAAGTGTTCAAATAAAGTGTCCTGGGGAATAATTAAAATGAGCAGAAACTCCATAACTGTCTTCAATATACATTTGCATTTTGGCTTTTCATGCATTCTTTGGTGCTTTGTGATATTTTGTTATGTTTGTTTGGTTTACTTTGTCTGGGGTTGGGTTTTTTGGCTAGTAAATCCAACATATAGGTTGCCGCGTGCACTCAACACATATTGCGAATCAATGGGATCTTCAACGATACATTTCAAGCCTCCAGGTTTGTCTTTTGCCAGTGGCGCAACACAACCCTTTATAGCAGTGTTCAATCTGAAATAAAGGATACCTACTTGTAGAGCCAAGAGTCACTGCTGGCGAGCTGACAACAAGATCGTTTGTCTGTTCTGAACCACTGAGGGCGTACACAAGAAAACTGTAAGTAGTGCCTGGATCCAACCCTGTTACCGTGAAGGTGTTCACAGTTCCATCGACATTACCCGCCAGTAGCTCGACACTGCCAGTGCCGAGTCGATAGTAGATATTGTATGAATTGAAAGTGTTTGGAGCGTGATTCCAAGTCAGATCTAATGACACAGGTGTTGCCCCTGATGCTCTGACATTGGTGGGTGGCGAAGGTTCTGTAGTATTAAAAGGTCACATGGTGGTCAATGAAACATAATCAAATGACATGTTATTGTGATAATAATCATTATTATCCATCAGACAGACTCATTCCATTTGTGTAAAATATCATGGAACCTAAGACACTGGGACTATCTGAAGACATTATTTTGTCAAATTTGTTCTTTTATCTTTCTTATTTAATTATCATTTTAACATTTTGGGTGTCATAAAAGGGTTAACTTACGTGTTCTCTGAACTGCATATCGATCATCCAAACCTTGTGTGCCCTCTCTGATCTCAATATTGTATGCAAGACCCGGCGTGAGGCCTATGAAGGTTGCAGTGGCCGTGGTCTTATCCAAATTGGTCGGCACAAACATTGACAGTTGACCTGGACGGTCCTCGCCCACGGGCCATATGTAAAGGATATAGTAGTCTTCAGGGTCAATGACGTCATCCAGCCACTGTATTCCAATCGAGCTCGTAGTGACACTCGATATGATGATTTCATCTAGTGGTATAGTGTCTGTGGGATTACAATTGAATCAACATATTATTAACCCTTGTCCTCCTTGAGCTATTTTTTGTGTAACACATAATCTTTCCTGGATTATTGTTATTACATGTTCCATGATGTGTGGTACTCATGGACAGCTATAAAGTCTCTTCATTCCATAAATACACAAACAAGTACAAACATCCCTCTTTTGGTGCATCAATGACACAATGAAGAACAAAGTGTATGGCTAAACATAGTCAGCTCTAAAAGTGTAAATGGCTCATTCCCACAGCGTACTGGCAATTTGTAATGTTTTCTAAAACACAATAATGAATCTGAAAGTGTAACAACCTGCCCTATAGCCCTGCAGGTAAGGTAGTTTGGTCATTTTTTCCCTGCTGAAATGAAAGCAACATTTTTCAAATAAATACATGGTGCCATTATTTGAAAGTTGTTTTTAGCACCAGTGAAGAAATATACAGGGGGCGGAGGTTGCAACAAATATTCTCAAATTTAAAAACCATGAGTTAGTTGGAACCATAAGGGTCAACAACAACAACAAAAACCACATTGGTTAGATTGTAACACTTACTGGTACGTTGACACGCTCTTCTCGGATCTTGGTTGGTCTGTTCACTGAAACCATTGCTTGCGCTTGCTGACAGCACCGTGTCGACCTGAAAGCAGTACTCTGTGTCAGGCTGCAAGGAGTCAACTAGGATCTCCCTTGGATCACCGCGATCAACCGTTCCAAAAGATGTAGCAGACCCATCCGAGCGTACAATGAGTATTTGATAGAAATCAAAGTTGTCTCTTCCGATTGCTGGTGGACTTTCCCATAAGATACCGACCGTTGTTGCTGTTACTGTGTTGGATTGAATACTTACACTAGTCGGGTCAGCAGGATCTGTACATCAAAGCAAAAGGGGATGATAAAGTGAGACCTGTCACCACAAAATGAGCGTTAAGTTGCCAGTGTGCATTAGGAGATATGGTCCAATGAACATGCCAAAAATCAATACAAAACAAAGAAATTTTTGTCTTTCAATTTGATTTTTGATCAGGAATACATTGAGTAATTATGACATGTTGCATATCATTTTAAAGCTTGTTTTCTGGGCATTCTGAATCTGGATAAACCTCAGAATCTAATTTTCCGACTTAACTCTCATTTTGTGATGACAGGTCTCAAGTGAGCACCATAGCAGGGATTCTATTAATTTTGGGATATGAAAGTCCTATACTGCGCATACGTAAATAACAGGTTGCGTTTTCTAGGCTATTGAGCTCATTAACTTTTGAGTGAGCACAGCCTTGATGGCGCTGTTTGTCGTCTGCTTAAGTATAGACTTACTTTATTGAATACAAAATTGTTGAGAAAAATCCTGAAAAATTGTGCAGTTTCAGAAATTACCATAAAAACCTTTATGCTGCTGAAGGGTTTTACCACTCTGAATATAATTAAATCGTGTTTAACTGTTTGTTTATACATATTTAACTCAGTCTGTCACTTCCCTCTAAGATATACACCATACCGTTGTTGTTTGTGTCTGACAGTCTATACATAAGCAGACGACAGACAGCGCTACAGGGATCATGCAAAAGTTAAAGTAGGTTCCGATCGGCAATTTATGTCGCACACCCCTGGCCATATCTATCCATTTGTGAAATAACGAAGAACTATTATAATTCCAGCCATTATTAGTAAAGTAATATAAATGTCACTATTTATGTTGTGTTTTCTGCTTAATACACACAGTTGAGAAATAGAGATATTTGATGCCAAACTTGAAAGTTTTGCACAGACTACATAATTCCCCCCATATCCTACCAACTGGGCAATATTTCTGCCTTCTAATATAAAAAGATACAAAACACAAACCAATCTTTCAACATGGGAACAGGGGATAAATGTAATGGCAGGGGGAAAAATGTTCCAAAATAATGTCAGGGATTATGGTTTTTATCAGTAAAGAAAGATCACAGAAAAAAACACAACACCTTACAATTTACCTTTCCAAGATCAAAACCAGGTTTCCTGATTTTGTGTCATAATGCACTAACCTACAACATAATTGACACTTGTCTTGGGTTGTTGTTTTTGTAGTTGTTGCTTGTTTGGGGTGTTTTTCGTTTTTTGGGGGGGAGAGGGGGGGGGTCTTTTGTCAATCACATTCCCAGGGTTCTTCACACATACTGAATGATCAATTTCAAATAACTGCACATAAATGCTGAAGATAAAAAATCTAAGTGTTTATGGCCAGATTTGAACTGACAACCGTTCAAATACCTGTTCGTATCCTTTTGCAGAAACTCGACGATGCAGTTGTCAGGATCACCTCCACGCAGAGTTCGTAGACAGTACCAGGAGTCAGATTATTGTAGACTGCCTCTAATTCCTCATCAGGATTAAAAAGTTGATCAGACAGTGATGTGAGACCGTCCTCAATACTCAGTATGTATTGCTGTGCGTTAACGTGTGGCGCCCATAGAATGCTTGCAGATGTAGATGTGACGTACTCACAGTAGAGCACATTGCGCTGTATTTGTGCTGTAAGAATTTTAAAAAATGTACATATAAGACCAAAAACAACACCCTGTTTTCTTCTTTTTTAAACGCACAAATGTATTTATGCAAATTACCACTTTAACAGTACATCATTGCAGGGATAGCACTGGATCAAAAATGTGAGAGGTCCCATGACATTTTTCGGGACCCCGTAGGACTTCAAAAGACAAATTTAAGAGGTCCCCCAAGAAAGTGAGGGGTCCTGAAGTTTGGGTATTTGAAAATTTTACTTTTTTACGGACAGTTTTAATGAGTTTATATTGTGAGCAAAGGATGGATACGTAATTTACAGAATTTCTTAAAGTTTCAATTTCCATACATCGTCAAATTTAAGGGGTCCCTTCAATTTTGATCGGGACCCGCAAGTCTTTCCAATTTGAAACCTGACGCGTCACTATAAGAAAGTGAGAGGTCTAGAACGCGCAGACGCGTCAGAATGCGACCCCTGCATCATTGTAAATATATACATACATGTTGATCCCATCACCGATGCTGGTGAGCTCTCAGTCTGTCTTGGTGGATTACCACTCAATGTCACAACCTGTATCTCATAATTTGTGCCAGGATCCAGACCTACAACAGATTCAGAAATACAACCAAATTACCACTTAAAATGATTCAATACCATTAGGGTATATGCTTTTTTAAGGATCCTATCGCTCGAACTCGTAACCTTTGCATCGTGAGACCGGCGTCTTATCCACTAGACCACACACGCTCTGGGGTCTACCTGTCTATCTTACAGTGGTTCTGATTGGTTTATTACAAGATGTACTCATATTGAATAGCCAATTCAAATGCAGCTTGTAAAATGTTTCACTCCCATCTTTATCAGGGATACAATTATTCTAACAATGTCTCTCATTGGTGCACTAAATGATGTATCCATCTTTTTAACCAACCAGCCGGTAGTTCTCAGGGGGTTAACCATTGTAAATCTGGGATGTTTTTTACATCTTTTAAACTTTTGGTAGCAACAGGATATCAAAATGTATCTAACAAAATTCTCTAAAGATCTACAAGAACTATGTAAATATATGGGGGACAAATAAACAAGATCGTCCTAGATGAAACCTGAAAAAATGCCATGCATAATGTGGTATCTCTTTTAATTTTCTTAAACAAGAGATGGGCTCTGTGAAGCAATAAAATGAAGCTGATATGGTACTTCACAATGTGAAATTAAAATTTGAAGAAGCATAGTTCAATAAATCACTGAAGTCAGTTGTGTTTCTTGAGTTTAAATACTGTTTTAATATTGGGACAAAACATTTCATACAGTCACAACTTAGCTCACACCATCATTTCCAAAGGTTCAAAAAACAAAAAAAAGGAAAAAAGAAAAGTTATGTAATGAAATGCAAATATTAAAGACAAACTTGGTTTTATATTTGGCCTAAGATTATATCAGATTGAAGGTTAAGACCTGGCTATAATGCGTGTGAGTGAATGAGACTTTATTTTGCAGTGTTTACTCTAACAAAGACTGATAGCAATATAGGAGCCTATACACACCTGATATCTCAAAGCTGACAGTTCCAGAAGGATTGCTGCTTACGTCTCCCGCAGAGGTAAAGGTGAGACCACCTACTGCTCTGAACGAGACCCCGAACTGGCCAAATACACCAGTTGGATTGTTGATGTCTACCGTCAATGACACTGGTGTTGGGGGGCTGCTGATCTGCACGTTTGCAGGTGGATTCGGAACTTGGAGAAAAAAAGAAGAGTACAACTTGAAACAAAAGATGCATAATAAGCCTGGATAAACTCAGAAATAATTAATTTCACCTAAATTTCACCGGAATACCACAAACATTAGAAAAATAAACTTTGTGCTTTCAGCTGGAACCGTACCCCTAAGCATTACAGTATCGCATCACATCTATATCTTGGGTTTGAACAAGTGGGACCAAATTTAAAAATCATCAAATACTTACTTGTTCTTTGACATTCATTCTCAGTGATGGAACTGCTAGACGTGTAGAGGATTCGGACAGCAATGCAGTATTCCTCTCCTGGTATGAGACCTGTGTAGGTTCCACGTTCATCGTTAACATTAACGGCTCCATCAAGGACATTCCCCTCTGGGTCCCTCACTGTTACCAGGTAGCTGACAAAATCGTTGTTGTTGGAGGCGTCTCCCCAGGTAAAATCAATCGATGTCGTAGTCACGCCAAGGATAACAATCTCTCCTGCACTGGGGATTTCTATGATTTAAAAATTGAAATTTACAAGTGGATTTAAATGGTAGGAGATAGATGCAACCGTTAAGAGTGACACAGTCAAACATTTTACTTAGATTTTTTCTTTACAATGCTGTTTGTTGAGGATAAATGACAAATTTACTCTGTAGTACAACTCACTACCATTTGGAAATTTGGAAATTGAAAAACGATATACCCCCTCCCCCACCCGAAACATGATAAAATAATACTAATATAAAACACAGCTGAATTACAAAGAGATATTGCTCATCAAATGAGCAAATGTCGTGACCAAACTAAACTTAAATGGATAACTAAATTCCTATGCAACAGTTCACATTGAATTTTATATGAGGTTATAGAACTGAAAATTTCACACATTTATGATTGTTGGGTGAAATGGGGAGAGAGGGCTTAGAGAACTGCAACATGCTACAAATGCTGGTCTTAGGGAACTGCCAAAGAGGCAGCGAAAATGGGTTGATCTGCGCACCACATACATATGATATACATGTACATGGCTAATAATATTAATACCTCCCTCTACCCCATGGATTAAAGACATACTTGTTCTGCAGAGAACTGTATTGGCATCGCTTCTTTCCTGAAATGTGCCCGTGCCTGCTATGGTCACAATCGAGACGTCGTAGGCTGTGTCGGGAAACAATCCACTGATGGTGTCGCTGGTTCTAGTTGAATCCAAAGGAGGCAAGAACTCGGTGGTGGCCTGGCTACTACCATCCTCGACATAGGATAGCTGAAAGCTATCAACAACCGATTGCAAATTATTTGGAGAATTCCACGAAACACCAAGTGATGTTGTGCCCGGGTTCAAAATACATTGCAGATTCAATGGTGGATCTGGTTCTGGAAGAATAAAAAATGAAAATAGAAAAATAAGAAACAAGAAATATAAAATATTGAAAATATCTTTAAAATTAAAATCAAGCTCTTTATCATTTCTGCTTAGACAGGCTTTCAATATATGCAAAATTGTATCATGTTCCGCTCACATCCTCATCTTAATAAATCATTATTGTTTTTCTTCAGCATGAACGTTCGTTCCTCTGTGCTGGTGATCAACATTGAGGAAATGTTGCACTATTCAATCAAGATCATCAAGTTGGATATAGCCTGGTGCTTTTTGTGCAGGTAATGTCTATAAACAGACTGGAGCTGTCTCTGTTTCCTTCGATTATCAAGACAGGGAAGAACATGAACAAGTGGGTTATTTATTTTTGAAGCTATGTGTGTTTTGGATCAAGAATACCCAACACAAGAAGCCTGCCCAGTCTTTCGCACTGTCGTGAAATAAATTCTCAACATTCATGGATAAAACATCACTCTCGTTCACAGATGCGTTAAATCTGTGCATATCAATTTGCAAAGATAGACTATCAATACCCATATTGATTTCCTATGTTTTTCTAACATGCTAGTCATACGGTGTGAGCAAATGGACATAGTATCAGTTCAACACAACATTTTAATAGAGATGATTATCACTATATTGAACATCTATGCTTTTTCAGAATGAATGTCACCCTACACTTCTCTATTTGTTTGGTGGGCTCACCGGCTTATAATATCTAGAAATCAATGTAAGAATATTGTATTGTTCTGTTCATTAAATAATACACATAGAGGATACCTGAGTAATGTATATAGAGGGTAACAGTGACAAACAAGTCTTTTTCTTATTCAATCTTTTATAGACTGATTGGACAACATCAATCAGTGGGATATAGGCGCCATTTTTAGTCCTTTCTGGAATAAAATAGAGGGGGTCTGTTTGATATAGACTGTCGTTATCTGAGGGAGACTGGCATGCCGGAGACACTCGCTGAATTCATGCATAAACTTACTTGTTCGCAGTTGCAACGTCTGTTCCTGGAAACCTTGTGCATTAACTCCACAAGTGATGGTGTACAGCCGTCCCGGGAAAAGATTGTCGAAAGTCACTAATCGATCGCTCCCATCATTATTAACATACTCCTCAGCGTTGAGAGGTGGGGATTGGTCATCGATGGACAAGATGTATAGGTCAAAATCATTTCTTAGTACCTCTCCCCACGTCAATTCAATCAGGTTTTTCTGTACATCTCTGATGATCACTTGGCATTGATTAGCAGCCACTGTAATAGCAAGAAGAGACACGGTGTTTACAGGTGACATATAACACACCTTTTGGTTCATCCTTCATGTAAGCTAAATTTCCTAAAGAACTATGCTCTATTTGGTCATCACGAGACAGTGACGTAACCGCGTATTCTACTAATTGCAGCACATAACGCGCACGACTACTCGCGGCGCTGGCGTATACACGAGCGTTGAAAGGCGGAATATACATACACTAGCGTAAAAGCTGCGCCTGTTAAGATACGTCACTGTCCAGAGGAAGCCAAATAGAGTATAGCTAGCCTAGTGTAAAAACTTCATTCAGGGATTATAAGCTTTATTCTGTGCAATCCCTAACTCTGGCTCTTTTACATGAAGGTAACACCCATAAGGTGAAAACTGGGGTGGGAGGTGGGGAGGTTACTGAGGCCTACACAATAAACTCTTTGAATGGTCTTCCCACCTCTTTCATTTTTGTATGTCTCATAATTAATAGGATATAACTAACCAAAAGACCTATCAATAAAGGATTTGTAATACTTTTTTACTTGGTTAATTCTTAAAATGCTCAAGAGATTGCAAAATAAATCCAAGCCAAAAATGTCTCACAAATTAAGAGCTTCAAAGAAGATGAAAAATAACTAAGAGGAAAATTAGATGAGTATTATCTTGTACAGTAACATTATTTATGACAATTTTTGGACAGACAGTGGAGGACAACCAAACAACATCTGTTATTTTGCCTTATGACATGCATCAATGTGAGAGACGTATTGATCTACACCAATAAAGATTTAGCTTTCAAATAATGATTATGATGACATAGAAAATCTATAACATTTTGTGGGTAAGACTCTTTTTCTCAAACGGGACAGTACGTACTGATTACATATCTGTTTGTTTGTTTAATCTTTCTTTATTGAGGGTAAACAGCTTCAGTGTCAAGCACTGCTTTCCAAGCAGGCCCTCATCATACAGAAAATAATACAGTATTTACAAAGAAATGTTCAACTATTTACACATAATACATGAATCAAACAGAAATAGCAAAATAATATAATTAAGAAGTACTTTGCACACAATTTAGAGTCCGTTAATCTTAGACTTAAATTGGTGCACGGTCATGTTCTCCAGTTCAATTCTGACTGCTGCTGGTAGGCTATTCCAGGCATATGCTGCCCTAACATGAAATGTGCGCAAGCCTGAATTGGATTTAAATTTTGGCACAGCCAGTGTATTACTGGTGTGATTTCTTGTAAGATGTGAATGGCTGTTACGAACAAATTCAAATTGGGCAGATATGTATGATGGACTTAAATTTCTCAAACATTTATACACAATAAGAGTTAGGTGATTATGCCATCTTTTATCAAGTTTTACCCATTTAAGTATATCCATCATATCATTTGTTGGTGTTCTAATATCAGCTGATAGAATTATCCTAGCTAAGTTATTATGAAGTACCTGTAATTTGTTATGAGATTCAGCAGAAAAGTTTGACCAAACAGTGCTTCCATAATCAAAGTGAGGAATAACAAGAGCATTTGATAGCATTACAATAGTCTGATATGGAAGAAAATGTTTCATACGTTTGATGATACCAGTTCTTTTACTTACATTTTTACATAAATAATCAACATGAGCCGACCAAGTCAGGTTGCTGTAAACTTTACACCCAGGTACTTAAATTCATCTACTCTATCAATATTTAAATTATTGTAAGTTAGTTTAACATCTTGGAACCTCTCCAAGCTTTGAGCTTTGTCTCTGAGAAAGGTTTCACTTAGTTCTCCAGGTATCTACAATGATTCAATTATGTAACTTTCCCCAGGGATAGGCTAAGGCCGCTAAGGTGTTGTTTCTTTAGCAACAAACAAACCTGTGTTAAATGACGCTGTCTGCACACCACTCATCGTGGCATCTTGCCCAGTGCCGGCCACTGCCTGCACCGACACGGTATACTGTTTGCTGGGCAGTAGGTTGTCAATGCGCAACACAGGCGGCATATCAGCTTCCACAACACTCGGGGATGGTGTACGTCCATCTTCTGGTGTGTAGGTCACGATGTAAGATGTCACCTCTCCGGGAGAAGCTTGCCAGGAAACTAATCCCGTCGTAGCAGTAGGAGCGATGCTTAAACTTCCTGGTGTGATTGGTACTAGGAAAAATCATATAACAAGAGAGATATTGCTACATTATTCAAATCGAGGGGAAAAAACCTGCAAACACTTACTGTAGGACAGGTGTAAAATGTTACCATCAGCTGATGGGTATAAGTAAACATCAACTGGAGTAAGTGTGGTAACATGTTTCTTTAGTTTGTTCTATGGGCACATTTATGAGCTTTGTCTCATATTAGCAAATCAACTCATCGTGCAGGTTTATACGCTACTTGCACGGTACAGATGGAACCATTGAAAGCGAGACTCTCCCCTCACCACGCACTATCACGCCACACTGCGTCGTGGTTTCACGCAGGTTTGTGCATCGCGTGACGCGGCTGGGCGCGCCGGTCCTGAGGGGAGAGCCTCGCTTTCATTCTAAAATGGCGATTGCGTGCAAGTAGCAAATAGATACACAAGTTACATTGATATTTTACTACACCTATGTAATGCTGTTTAAATCACTAACACACGTAATGAGACTCATCCACTTGCATATTAAACTGTAATGTATAACTCACTAGAAAACAGAAACAAAAACAATTGTTACCTACATTTAAAAACTGTTTGATAGCACATCTATTGGGACCCAAGAGTCCATACGGTATATCGCGAATCAGTAAAAATCCATTGATTATATTTTTCTGATGCATTGTGGGATAGAAAGGGGGAAAATGTTGACCCTTTTCAATCCCACAATGCAACAGAATAGGATAATCAATGGCTTTTTACTGATTCTCGATAAACCTTATACAAACCCATCTCTACCACAATCAACTCACCGGTTCTTTGCTGAGTCGCCAGTGGTTCCACACCGGCATTGCCACCGATAGCTCGCACTTCCGCTGCGTACAGGACACCAGCATTAAGGCCAGTAATGGTAAAACTATTGAATAAGCCATCATCTCTTGGCACAGATACACCACCTGACTGTGGTTTGCTCGAGGATGATGGCCAGCTGAGCACATTGTAGCTAGTAGCCTCATCAATGTTAGCCCAGAGAATTTCAATTCGATTAGTGGTGAAGTCCCGAACCACAACAGTGTTACTTGGTAGAGCTGTATTTAGAAGATATTTGAAGAGAAAAATGTTTAAGTGTATAAAAAGGAAAATAGTTGCTGTAGGTTTTTTTTGTCAAATATAATATTAATTTACTTTTTCACTGTACATTTTACCACAATGGCACCCATCCTCTCAACTGTGTGTTAATACATTGACAAACAAAAAATGAAGCAAATTCAGTGCTATTATTATGTTGTGTTTGAGGATGCAAGAGGCAGGCCTGCCATTTATTTTCAATCATTACATACACCAAAACAATTCAAACAAATAATTTCACAAATTAATTAGAACGCATTTCCCTGCGCTACCAAAACACCACCGTCTCTACACAATCACGGAGCAATGACAACGCAGGAAGAAGAATCTTGCCTTGTTTACAACGGAAACTACTTTACAGAATAAAGCGCATCAATCTACCAAATCTATCAAATTGTGTAAACTCGCCAAGATTCGTCTCTCTGCAATGACAACAGGCCGAAGAGCCACAAAGCTGTCGCATAACATAGAGAAGTCTGGGTGTAAAATGTAAGAGCCCGGGCACAGCCATTGGCTAATCAAACAATCGATTCACAGAACTGACCATGCGAGCAAAAACTCTGCACCCAGGCAGCAATGTTGAAATCTTATTTACACGGTGCTAAGAAATGTCTGATCCTCACTATCATTGTAACTGTGGACATTTTGATGCTACATTAATTTGTGTAATTTTGCATGTTAGTTGGCTATACCACGTAATAATAACTGTTGATCAATCTAGGTAACATATTTTCAAATGTTCAAATAAAATAAAAATTTAAACATTGGCAAAGCACAAAATCGAAAAAAAATACCAAAAATTCCCACTCAATACAGGATGCATTTCATACTTAATCAACGGCCTGAATTGTAGTAATGATTTGCGAATTTGTAAAGAAACAAAAACGGGAAGGAAAGAAAGAACTAATAATTGGGAAGTTCATGTAGCATAAATAGCAAACATATTGGAACCTCTTACCTCACACAAAGTCATTACAAAAATCTAACCCCCCCCCCCCCCCAAGCTTCATGCCTCCTTTCCGAAAGAAAATAGTACAAGCAGTTACTTGATGCGTTACTTGATTCAGTAACCACTGATTAAGAACTGTTTATACTCACGATCAGTTTCTATCTGAATGTCACTTAGTTGATCGCCTGTCTGCCGTAGAAATTCCGCTGTTTCCTCAAGAACTGTTTCTACCTCAATGGTGTACAGGGTAAAGGGGTCCACTCTCTCAAGCAGGTACTGACGGCTTTCGGCTGGGAATATTCTAGCCGCAGAAATACGCGCCCCAGAGGCGGGATCCCGGTAGAATACTTCGTAGTAGTCAATAGGAGGAGGTTGAATATTGGAGGAGGGAAGCCCCCAGCTGAATTCCAAAGATGTTGACGAAGTGGCAACCTCTAGGAGAGTCCCTGGTGATGGGGGATCTAGAGAAGTACAGGAGGTAAATTGCATTTGATTCATTAGTTCAGACACATTCTATGGCTCATTCTTTTCTCAAGTAAACAATAACATGGGGTAAATATTGTATAGCGAACCCCGTTGTTGTTTCTCCTCTCCCCCTCTGTTTCAGTCAGGATTAATTTTGTATAGTTGAATAATACAAGCGTTTAATCTTGTGCATATACACATTTTTGATTTACAAATACCTATTTGCAGAATGTGTGGGAGCTGATGGCCCACACATTTTACAAAGGTATTTAAAGAATACTGCGATGCAATTAATTTCCTACAA
The DNA here is from genome assembly GCA_035610835.1 of Ophiura sarsii. Taxonomy (NCBI): domain Eukaryota; kingdom Metazoa; phylum Echinodermata; class Ophiuroidea; order Amphilepidida; family Ophiuridae; genus Ophiura; species Ophiura sarsii. The sequence goes on along the minus strand of CM069443.1, from coordinate 38,480,516 downwards.
TTTGTTTACATTTTGTTATGCTTATCTGATTGTATTAACCGTACCCCCCCCCCCCCCCCTCCCATATCTTCAAGCGCCTGTGCAGATGGTTTTTGATGACGCAATCAACCAAGCCTAATAGTGAGCTTTTTCGTGACTTAGTGGGTGCAACGACAGGCCGATGTCCAGAGGGTCCCCTGATCGTTTGTGTTTTCTCTTCCAAAATTGTGATTGTGATCCCGGTTAAGGGGTTAGGGTTATGCAACACTGTAATTAAACTTTTGAAGAAAAAAAGAAAAAGGAATGAGTGGGTGGATGGATGGGGGGGGGGTGCATGGATGGATGGATGGACGGACAGACAGAATAACTGACAGAGGCAAGGACGGATAGATAAATGAATTATTAAGCATGAGCTAACGATTGAAAAACTCACTTGTTCGCACGTCAAGTGTAGATCCTCCAGAAGTATCCCCAATCACAGTCAGCTCCAGTGTGTACACAGTTGAGCTGGTTAGTGCTTCAAATGTCCATTTCAAATTGTCACCTGATTGGAAATTCTTGATGCCACTGGTTCCTTGCTCAGGAGGTGGCGCAATGGTAAGGACGTAACCTTGAGCAGAAGTTACAAGGCCAAAGAGAACTTCAACACTGCTATCTGTCACGCTCCTCACAAACAACTGGGCTGCACCAATTGAATCTGTGGAATGAAAAGTGATTGATTGATTGATTGATTGATTGATTGATTGATTGATTGATTGATTGATTGATTGATTGATTGATTGATTGATTGATTGATTGATTGATTGATTGATTGATTGATTGATTGATTGATTGATTGATTGATTGATTGATTGATTGATTGATTGATTGATCGATCGATTGATTGCCAATTTACACATTTTCACTTACTTGTAGCTTGTATGTTTTCAACCTTAGCACTGATCACTTCATCAACACCAGTTCCACTCACTGTGGCTACACTCACCACATATCGTGTATCTGGGTTGAGGTCTCGAATTATACCCTGCAAAACAAAGATGGAGCAACATTCAAATCCACACAAGACCTTGTTAAACCCTTGTGTGACAAACTCCTATATAATCTAAAGGGTTCAAAAAAAGTATGCCCCCCCCCCCCTAAAATTTGATCATGTTTCTTCGCATAACTCTACACACAATTAGATGTTTTGAGAGATTGAAACACTTATGAAAAGCAAAATCACTTGGCTACCCATAGAAAGTTTCTCCATTTCAAAATCATTATTACTTTTCCCAAAATATTCACAATTCACAAAAATGATGTTTTCACTAAAAGTGGCACTTTTCAATATTCTATACGAGTATATGTGTGCATAAATCCACACACAATTAGGCATTTTGAGAGATTGAAACATTGACGAAAAGGGGAAATCCTTGGCTACCCACACAATTTCAATACCATGTTTACTTTTCCTAAAACAGTCACATTTCCCCAAAATGATGTTTTTCCCCAAAAGTAGCACTTTTCAACGATTCAGGGAAGTTATGGACGTGAATGGGGGACACTATTGGCTAGTCATGCATGAAATAAAATATTTAATTTCAATTTCAAATAAGGACCCGCTAAAGGAAGAAAATACTTTCTTTTAATTGAAAATAAAGACAATTAAAATTAATTTTAAACAGCACTGGAGACATTTTTGTATCTTTTTTGCATAACATTTTGAAAAGTGCTACTTTTTCTGAAAACATCATTTTGGGGAAATGTGAATGTTTTGGAAAAAGTGAACAAGCTATTGAAAAAGAATGGGTAGCCAAGTGTATTCCCTTTTTATAAACGGTTCAATTTTTTGGTTCAATGTACATTTGTGTGTGGAGTTATGCTAAAAAACATGATCAAATTTTAGGGGGCGGGCTTACTTTTTTTGAACCTTTTATGACTACATGAACAAATATTTGATACAAAGCTTCTTTCCCCCACATTTAACCACTGTATATAAATCATCAGTGAATAGAGTTTATTTGCTATATTTATACAGTATTAACCCCAACTATTTCACATATGTTATGAAGTCCTATTTTCCAAGTAAAGGTTAGGTTCCTGCTAACAAGGGCAAGGTTCCCCTAAGGCCAAAAAAAAGAAGTTGTTTCTTTGTCCACGTCCGACCGACCGTGTACCTAGGTGCCGACCGTATTACTTTTTATTTTCGATAATTTTTTTAAAACAAATTTTTGAGCAATTTGAATGGCCAAACGGACCGTTTTATTCCTTATTTCGTATGATATCGTCAATCTGGTATTTGCAACACCATCCCCAATTCGCAATCCCGTGTAACATGATGTTAACTGCATGAACTTGGCGCCCGCGGCCCGCGGGGACTATTAAAAGGACTAAATGAAAATCAGTGATCGCACGTGCAAGTGATGTCATTTTTATACTAAAAACGCAGTGTGAGAAAATATGAAAAATCTAGTTACGGTTAATATTTGTTCCCAAAATGTTGCTCAACGGCATGAATATTAATTTCAACATAGTATATAACAATTTTTGGGGTAGTTAGTACGGGGAAATAGGTTCAGCAATACTTTCACGTATATATTTCTAGCAAAACTTCAACACAACGTTATTTCACATTGTGTAACATTCAGTCACAATGGCGGCGTTCTACGGTATCTGCGCGCAATGCAAACTCAGTACAAAAATAATATTTGATCGAGTTTGTAGTGTTGCAACCAATGCGACAGTATTGGAACTTTAAATTGACAATCTGCCCCAACAGGAGAAAGAGATCAAAATCAGCAGTGTGAAGAGTAAAGCAACTAAAATGTCGCAAACTTATGAAAAGTGAGGTGTTTTGGTGTGTGTTTGGACTTTAATTCACAGTATACATGCCGAATTTATATTCCCAAATACAATATCCGTATTAAAAAATATTTAAAAAAAAAAAATCTTACCTACCGACCCTACCTTTTGAGGACCAAACAAACACCTTTTTTTTTTTGGCCTAAGGAGGATAGTCATACTTGTAAACTCATTACAACCCAACCTAACCCCTTTCTCTTTTAAAATTGTTATATAAAGCCAGAAGCTTTTATAATTAGTACTATAGTGTAAAGCTCTTGATCTCCTCTTCCTATTCATACCAAAACAAAGTACTAACATTCCCCATATATGAAGTCACTGTGATGTCATAATGACCAGTGACCAAACACCACCCTCACTAGGACAACAATACACCCAACACTCATTGCCTTTGCCTTGTGTAACCAGTCAGCTGTAGAACGGGGCCCCGTTTCAATTGAGGGCGCTCTATTTAGTGACGCACTGTCGTTATTTTTTACACGGCGATTCATTAAGTGACAGAAGTCCGTCGCCCGCCGGAATGCGAACAAAAAACACTTTTCAATAGAGGGCGGGCTTGAGAACGGGACTGCGTTAGCAAGGGAACGGCCTCACGTCACAGTAATTTTAGAAATTCATAAATAGCCGATTCTGCCGATTTTAAACAACGAAATAACTCTCTTATCAAAGAGATAACCGTTACAAAGGCATCACTTCTAAATACTACGGGGCTTATATTTAATGTAAAAATTATCACTCTTACACTAAAAATTCTATAAAATGGTGTAATCTCGTCTAGAAAATGGTGGTCTCATCGCAGCAAACCGGTCAAAAAAGACATAATTAAAGCTTGTGTCGTGTGATGTTGCGGTTAAAGGTTAAATAATATCATCTTACTGGATGTCGCAAGCAGTTCTGATACCTTATGCTGCCCTCAACTCGATGGATAGTTACTTTTTATGCAGATATTTGGGTGTAAAAGGGGAAAATTCATTCATTGCGCGAATTGACGGGTGTGCGTTATCTTGGTTACGTCCACCCGTCGTTTTAGAGCGCCCTCAATTGAAACGGGCTCCCGTTCTACAGCTGACTGGTTACAGAGAAAAGTCAGTCTGTGATTTCCCATCACTGTGCTGTGGCATAGTATGCATGCAACAGGCCATATCAAAAGAGTGGTAGCTAAAGTTGCTGAATTGGTTATAGAATTTAAAAAAGGGGGGAGAGAAGAAGGGTTTTTAAACAAGAATAACAAAATGATTTTAATATTATTGTTATACCCAACATACCTTAGTAACTGTAGAGGGTACACGACTACCTGGCCCTGAAACAAGCGGGTTGCCTTCTTCCATAAAATTGAGCAAATACTCTCCGAACACGCCAGGGGGCGATGGCGCTGTCCAGGAACAGTCAAATGCCACAGGCCCAAGATTTTGGACAAGTGTTCCTTGTCTGAAGATGAGCAGTGGTATACAGGAGATACTTCCCGGTGCATTTGGAACTGTTGTATAATAAATTTAAGGTATATTTTTACGATCTCGAAAAAATATTAATTTTTATATTTCATTCAAAATCATTAAATACACTAAGAAATCACCAATGATCTATACCTTTTGTTCCAAACATTCATGATCATGGGAAATCACCAACATTTGACAACATTCTTAAAATATTCAAATTCCAGAAATTAAACAAATTCAAGCAAATCTTTAACAAGCAATTTTTACTGGTGTCTGCTTCATTACAGGGTACGATTTACCCAGTGTCGCGTCGCTTAACACTTTCCACGCGGCTATTAGTTTTACCATATACGAAACAGATTTTTCAGAAAACTTTCCTAAATGGCAAGGTCTATCTGAAGTATTATGGAACCAATACTAGGCATGTTTGTACTTATGTCAATGCATTTCTCATGGTGGTTCCAAATATGGGAATGAAATTCAATAATTTTGACATTTTTTAAACATTTTGTGAAATTTTGGAATGTCGTCTGCAGCCGCCTGCCGCATGGAAAGTGTTAATGCTCCACACTTTGCAGAATCAGCTATACAATAGAAAGTGTATAGCAGTTTTATAATATGCATTTCAATGTAACAGTTTATCATTTTCACCCAACGGTTGGAATTTGACGACAATTTGCTATGCAAATTTGTTCATGAAAATCGATCACTGTCAGCTTCATTCAATAGCCTTACACATATGATAACATGAAGTTTAGTGCATATGTTTCGTTTTAATGTCGTTAAGAATGCTGAAATGTTTGCAGGCAACCACATCAAATGCAGAACCTCTATTGATATAATTTTGTCACTATAGAAACGGACTCTTGAGGGTATGAAAATGCGTCTGATGTATCAAAGCGTGTTTATTTTTGTAACAGAAATTTAAAGATTTGGCAAATTAGCAACTTACTTGTCCTTTTAATCACACTAGACTGAACCGGTAGGTTATTATTGTTCTCACAAGTCACAGTAATGGTGTATTCCTGTCCTGGAGTCAGAGAAGCAAAAGTTGCCGGTCGAACGAAATATGTAAGCTGATTATCCAGTTGGGCTCTGGTGAGATCGAAGGCATCATCAGCCCCACCCCATGTGATCTCTATACTTGTACCGGTTATCTCTAGGCAGATAATCTCACAGGGTAATGGAGTCACTGCAATATACAACGGGGGATGTCAGTTCAGTTTTGTAACCAGACGTTGAGATTATTTATTGTAACGCAGACGTGTAGAAAAACAATTGGAAAAACATAAGAAATTGTCTTGGTTACTTCTATAAAATGAGATTTAAAGAAGAAAAACCCTTCACGAAGACCATATTATTCTACGCACTGCCAAAAACATGTCTTCGTATGGTGTGTACTATGTGCACAGTTTATACATGGATATATATATGGCGACGAAAATAACACCCTGATTTAAGTAGTTACTAAAAGATTTTTTCACCCTCTCAGGTAGGGCTGGTCAGTCTGGTTTTTTTTTTGTTGGGGGGTCAAAATCTTTGTGAAAATATCCCAAAATGTTCAATGATTTTCAAAAAATGTCACAAAAGTGTCAAACCATTTGTACAAATTATCTCAAAATAAAAAAGACAGGTCGGTAGGGGCTTGTAAGTTTTTTTAGCGCCTAATACTGAGCTGGAAGTCTTCTTTGAACACTTTGAAAAGGACAATCTAACATTTATTTTTAGTACTAAATATATTGTTTACCTGTTGATAATGTTGTTGTGAGCGCGGAGCTGGATGATACTTCGCTGGTTCCAAATCCCGACACCGCTTCGATATGCACCGTGTAGTCCATCTCTGGTAGTAGCCCATCGATAGTAACGGATGTCACGTCAATCTCCACTACACCTAAGTTCTTCTGCGGGCCATCAACCTCTACACTATAAGCAAGCCTGTAGGCATTGAATACGGTGCCAGTTGCCGGTGCTTGCCAGAAAGCAGTGATAGATGTCACAGTTTGAGGAGTTAGGGCCGAGGACAATACAGGCGGTGTTGGCTCTGTACATTGAAGTTAAAAATTTGAGTTTTTATTTTATATCATTATGTGAAGTACAAATTACAGAGCTTTCATTTAAAGACATAAACCACTCAAAAGAATTCGGACATTTTTTGTCCATTTGCGATATAATTTGTAATAAGGTCATGTTGTGTTGCGCATCAATGAAAAGCTAATCGTTCTTATGATACCAAATATGTAAAATAACTTATTTCAGTACTCGGCCAATTCTTTGAAAAAGTAGGGTGATCTCTCGATCTGAAATTCTCATTAACATTTTCTTACTTGTTCTGATATATTTCAGCCCTCCATTCTGTGGCACAGTGCCATCTGTTTGCACCATTGCACTGTACAGCTCGCCAGGAATCAGACCGGTAAAAGTTGCTAGCCACTCGTCACCTACCAAGACAATGTCTGTCTGGGACGCTACATTTAGCCTATCTGTTTCAAGGGACACGATGTAATTCGAGAAGGAGCCCTGAATCTCGCGCCATGTCACAGATAATTCTGTTGTAGTGCAATCAAGTAAGATGATTTCGCCGGGTCCACACAAGCCTGCAGTGTAAAGAAGCAACATCACATGCATGGTATTATAGGTACACAAATGTTGTCAGAAGTGAACAAATTCTTATGGTTAATATTGCAAAAAGTAAATCTAAGGCCTGAAAAATAAATCTAGTGCAATTCAATGCAAAATAATTTCAATGATGTCTCAAAGGTTTTTACATGTAAAATTTGGTAAAATGAATGCATAAATAAATGTAATATTGTCTAAAAATCTAATATAACCAAATTTGGAGCATGCAAAATATATTCAATATTGTCTGAGGGGTTGTGATGATTAAATTTGGTCAAATTCATGCAAAATATATCTAATGTTGTTGCGAATAACCAGGAGAGAGTTCTTTGTAAATCAAACCGTAAAATCAAATTTGGTACATTCATGCAAATTAAATTCAAGATTGTCTAAAAGATTTTGGTCCATGATCCAAGTTCCAAGATCCTATATCCCAAATTCCAGATCAAATCCTGAATATGTATCAAGAAAGTGGGGACAGTCTAATTCATCATAATAACCAAGAAAAATCAAACTGTTATAAACAAATAACACTTACTTGTCCTGAAGGTCTGTCTGCGTGCAACACTCTCTGTCCTTGTGAAGTCATTACCAGAGATTGCTGTGTTGGTAATGCTGTACTCCTTATTATCTGATAGATTCTCAATTTTGAGGACCCTGCTTGCTCCGCTCTCAATGTAAGTACACTCTGGTGTTGTGCCATCCACAGGGAAGTAGCACAACTTGTAGAAGTCCAAGTTGCCAGTGGACTGACCCCATGTTAAAGTCAGAGATGTACACGTACTGTCTGAAATGCTGAGAAACATTGGCTGAAGGGGTCCTTAGAGATAAAAACAATACAGGTCCAATATTAGGAATCGTTTGTCTACATTGAGGTATCTTTGATTCAGAAACGTACAGGTTCAGAGGGAAATGCTGAATCTCCTGACTGACAGACAGACCAATATTATAGGTATAACATTTTAATTGTCTGGCATGAATTTAGAAAAGTTTTACAGTAGGACAGGGTTATCTTGGATAAAGTGAAAACACTAATAGGTTATCCTGAATGAGTTTGTCCGATTCAGATACAAGATCAGATCAATATTAGGTATACAATTTAGTTGTCTGACATCCATAATTTGTTGGGAAAGTAGGGTCCATAGATTCCTAGATGTACAGATAGGTTGGTTATAAGGCGGAATACCTGAAATCAACAGATTGAGTTGGTCCTTTAAAAAAGATCAAATTAATTTTAAGTATACATGTACCATTTTAATTGTCTGGCATCCATTTTCAAGGGATTTATTTTAATGGATTGTCAAATAATAAGTAACATCTAATCAAAATGGTCCGTAGATAAAGTGATGTATTCAAAAGCATAGACATTTCTGAGCACAAAAAAAGTCCTTCCACAGTATGAAATGTCTAATTGTTTTTTTAATTGGGAATTTAAGACGACATATTCTATTGTACAGTAAAGGGTTAAAAAAAGGACAACAAAATATTGTGTGCCTTACTTGTCCTTTGTGAAATTGCACGGACAGCATACGCTGTATTCAATTGTCCATTAGCATCAGCCACGGCAACCTCAATGTTGTACAGGGTGCCTGCTGTAAGTCCGGTGATTTCAAAACTGCTATACTGGTTGTCAGAATTGCCCTGCACACTTTGCCTAAACGAACCCGGACGAGGTTGGTCCGCCTGCCAGTAGTTGAGGAGGTAGCGTGTATTGGTTACACCAGAGATGATAGTCTCGGCCCACAGGGCTGTTATCGCGGAGGTGGTATACTCTTGGATAATAATTGAGCTAAATGGTACACTGTCTGAAATGGCAAAATAAATCAATGGAAGAGTCATTTAGTAATATACCAGTAAATATATACCAAAATCTCAAAACAAAATCACATTTTATTTCAATCGCCAATATTTCGTTTATTTCATGATATGTTCATATATCACGTATGAAGATGCAATTTATGTTCATCAAAACCAGGTTTTACTCAAATAAATTGATAATTTTTCCTACAACGTTGGAGGACTACTTCTGAATGGTTTAGAGCCACTTTTACAAGAAACCTTGTTTCCTGAGAATGAAGGTCTTGTTAGGGGTCGTTTCCATATACTCTATCACAGCTTTCCCCAGCTTTACTGGAGAAAGCGTGACACACAGCTTTTCCCAGTAGAGCTGGGGAAAGCTGTGATAGAGTATATGGAAACAACCCCTTAGTGATGTTGTTGCTATAAGTGGATCATATATGTGACAAAGTTGGTATTGTGTTGTATATCAATGGAAAACTGATGTGTTTATTTATTTATTTATTTATTTATTAATAATCAAGCACATATAACAATGGCATAAATATCACAAATATATTCAGACAACCAAGTCTATAAGCCAGAATAACCCATAAAGTTGGCTAAATATGCCAACTTATTTCAAAGAGGGACCCCTTGAGTAAAAAACACTGAACATGTAATTAAGACGGAGTTGTTTGACTCTGTCATGGATTTTTAACAGATTGAATGAATCCAGGTGCACCTGACCAATATGATCTCTTGGAGACATGTTGAGAATGAAATAAGCCATTTTGTTTTGGATAATCTGAAATTTGCGCTGGTAGGATTTGTTGAGGCCTAAATACCAGGAAGAGCAACAGTAGTCAATGCGACACTGCAGAAGGGCAGAACAAAGATTCGTCCGTAATTTCTGGTTGAGGTATTTAGGATGTCTGTAATGAAATTTGAGTTTGCCCGTAACTTTTTTTAATGATCGAGTTAACCATTATGTCTCCAGAGAGGTTTTGGTCAAGTGTCACTCCCAAGTATTTGATGGAATTGTGGGCTTTGATGATTGTTCACCATTCTGATTATAGCCGCTTAAATTGCTCTTCAAGAATATAAGCAGGTCTTTATCTAGATGTACAAAAATCACCACTATTTTGTCCTCAAAGAGTCAATACAGTACACACTGGGATTGTCAATATATAACACTTCATTGAACACAGGACAGATTTGTTCTTTTCTTTTGTGATATTCCAGGAAATTAAGGCCATAGGGTCAATCATTTATGAAAAAAGGATTTATGAATCATACATGAAATAGAAGTTATTTTAACTAAATCAAGTATTTCTGGGGATAAAAACTATCTGAAGGATCAAAATGGGTCAAATTACCAACTTAAAAGAGTTAACCCCATTTCTGTTAAAGGATACAATGTCTTACCGGTTGTCTGCGAAGTTCTCTGAGTGATATCTCCCTGCAGGGCTGGTAAGAGGTCCATCCTCCTGAGCATGGTCTGTACCTGTATAGTGTAGCTGGTGGAAGGATCAAGGTTACCCACTGACAGACAAGGTGTAGCTTCGGCAGGTACGATGAAATTTAAGTTGGAACTGGTCTGACCACTAGGCGGAATGAGAAGGACGGTGTACTCCCAAGTTGGCGAGTCTACAGCTGGGTTTCCAACAGCAGGTTCCCAACAGAAATCAAGGGTAGTCGGTGTGACGTCAGTGACAGAAATTGCTCCAGGAGAGGCCGGATCTGAAAAGATTATTTAATTAGTAATAATAATAAACCTTTCCAATGATAATAATAATAATAAAGGTATATTGATAAAGCACCCTCAACATTATGTATGTCATACATTGCCAATAAAAAAAATAAGATTTATTATTCTGAAGATTTTTTCTTTTTTCTTGCTCAAATTCCCAAGGGAAAACTTGCTATTTTCAAAAACAAAAAACACTCATATTAAAGAGGAGAAATGTCTACAAAATATTATATTTAATATGAATGGGCAGAAGCAATAAAACAAATTTATCAACCAGGATAATTTACTCTCTTTGACCACTTTATGTCAAGGAGATGTTTGTCAAGGACTGACCAATGGAAGAACTTTGACAATGATTCTAAACCTCAAGTCAAGTCCATTCCCGTCACTGACGGAGGTCGATTCATTAAATCTTGAGTTACAGGTCAAGTCAAGTCACTGGCTGAGGTGACTCGGGTCAAGTCAAGTTTTTCTAAATTTTCACTAATTCTTGAGTCACAAGTCAAGTCAAGTCATTGGCTGATAAGTGTTTCTAAATTTTAGTCAAGTCAGTCAAGCAAGTCAATCCAATAGGTCAAGTAAATTCACTGGTTGGCTCACGTCAAGTCATGTCTAGTAGCATGTGTACCGGCATAGCCCGATACCGGAACATAAATACGTTTCAGTATCGCTCGATACTAGAACAAAATTTACTGTTCCAGTATCAACCAGTATCAACCGATAATGGAACAGTAAAATCATACCAGTATCGAGCGATACTAGCTCATTTTATGTTCCAGTATTGAGCGATACTGGTTCTGTGACCTAAAGTACACTTTTTCCAGGGTATCTTACGTTACGTAAGCGTAATTATAGTACATACTTGTCCTAAATGTTCCACTGAAGCTGGTGGTTAAACCAACCACATTGACCTTTACTGTGTACACACTGGCTGGCGCTAGTCCAGTGAATGTGTAACGTTCTACACCATTACTGACGGGGTCAACGGTGACATCATTAATTTCAACTAGATAACCCTGCGTTGCACCTGAATGACTATACCATACTACAGACAGTGTGGTTTCTGAAACAGCCTGTTGGTTGACCTGGTTGAAAGGAACGGCAACTGAAAGGATATAAATAGGATCACATTTTAATTAAAAGTGGTACTACAGAGGTTAGTCAGATTTGTTAATTAATTCCACCTTCTTTCAACAAGAAAATGAAAATATTATCATTTGTGTGCTTCATTTTCATATTTTCTTTTATTAAATAGATATTAGAATTTGCATTTGTTATTTAGCTACTGCAGCACGAGAAATCTTCCACACAATTTGGTGGTTAGGAAGATGGTGAGCTGCAAATTGAGTTGGCAACACTTTGGCTGGTAGTAAGGTCAGTCACACCCCTGCAGGTGGCGATGAGCAGCTCCCGTGATGGTAGGATTTGTTCCCTTGGTTTGTTGTTTGAGTTCTATTGATTTGTGTTTCTATGTTGATGTTGTTCTATAAGCCTATTATAATAGGTAGGTGTGTTTATCTTAATTATTATGTCACTTTCATTGGCAATTTAACTCCAACCCATTTCTGTTTCTTGTAAGTAAGTACTCTGAGTAGCAGTGCACCAATTGATTGGCCCATCAGAGCTCAATGTCGAGGCCCCAGTTTGATTTCTAACCACTCAGTGTATTAACTTGGGTAATGTGTGTTGGGACTATCATTCATACATACTTCTCTTTATATACAACAACAACCATTATAAAAAATAAACACATCTGGGAAGTGGCAATGGTGATTCCCATGCGATTTCTTATTACTTCAAAATCATGGTTTTAAGAGGTTGAAAAATAGATTGTCCCGGAACCTGGACAATCTATTTATCAAAACTTACTCTAAATTCACTCTAAAACCATGATTTTGAGGTAATTATGAATCGTATCTCTCTGTAACTTGGAATATATTCATGATTTATGATCAGAAATGTAAATCTGCTTCCAATTTTTTTCGAGGATTGAGGAAAAGATCACATAATATACCTTTAAGAGAGTGTCAATTTTGAAATCCCAATCTCATTATTAGTTGTACCTGGGGTTTGAATAAACATCTGATCCAAGGCTGATTTGGAGAAAGCCCACAGAGAAGTACTTTTGGCCATTTTAAATCTTAAAGACTTCACAAGAGTTAAATATAATTAAACTGTATTGTATTATACTTTATGAGTTAAGAGCTTAACTGGTTCGCCGTCGGACAAGTTTTAATCTGTCAAGCTTTCGTCAGGATTATTTCTGACTTCTTTTGGACCAAAATATTATAATATTAAGCAAAACATAGAGATTGCCACTTCTTTATTGTTATCATCATTTTGGCTGCCCCTTCCCTGATGTTTTGAGAGTAGGTGCCCTTTCCTACTTGTGAAAGATTAGTGGCTCTGAAAAGAGCAGTTCAGATTGATTGCTGCTTTTCCACTGAACAGAGATGGTGAGATTTTGGGATAAATGGTGCCATCAGGACCTGCAGCACTAAACTTTACCGCAAATAAATTGTAAACAAAACTGGACACTTATAAGGTATACTTACTTGTGCTGTCTGTAACTGTCCTAACCTCACTGAAGGTTGTTCCTGCATCCACTCCACTGGCAGTTTCTACGCTTACAGTGTAGGCAGTCTGCGGTTCCAATTCAGCAATGTTGACGGGAGAGGTGGGCGAGAAAACCTGCTGCTGATTTCCGTTGTTGTCAGTTGCGGTTATTTTGAAGTTGGTGAAATCACTGCTGGTGCTCGCTGGAGCAGTCCAGGCCACCTGCAGACTGGTAGAAGTTCTTTGGGATGGTACCACATTCACATTGAATGGTGGTAGAGGAACTACAAAATAAATAAAATGCAATATAAGGCCAAGTAAAAAAAAAAAAGTTCTATGTGCCAGCCTGGCACACTTTTTTGGAATTAGAATTTTGTTTTTTTAAAGGTTCCAACCTGACTCACTTTTTTGGAATTTGGATTTTTTTTTTTTTTTTTAATTGGCAAAAAATGGTGCAATTTTCTAGAAATTATTTTAAAGATTTTTTTATAATTTTTTTGAAAATATTTGATCATCTTGAAAATATGAAAAGAAAACCTGCCCATCTGACTGACCGTATCTGAGAGGTCTGTGCGCCCGGAGAATTACTCACTTGTTAAACCTGATTAATTTACTTCGCTAGTTTTTACGGTCACTATAACCCATATTTTGTATGATGCCTGGAAAAGCTGCGATGCTTGTGCTTTTTTTTTATTAGATGTTGTTTTTGTAAAGTGCTGTGATAAATTTATCAATTTTGGAACAACACTATACAAGCACTATAATTATTCTAGGATGAAAGTTACGCTTAGTGTACGTCAACACCTCAATATAATAGACTGCGCCCCAGATTTCATCCAGCACCTAAACACAACACCAAAAGTAAGTCCCCCCCTAAACAATTCGTCATAACATCGTAAGGTAAAACATTTTACATATAAAACTTAGTTAGAAATAATCCTATGACTGTTTCCTAAGTGATGTTTGAAAATGAAAGATGTCCATTACTTCATGGCTGAATGAGCTCAAATGGAAGACAAAAACTGCCCTTCTCAAAAGTCACAAAAGTTTATGAATTGCTTCTCAACTAATGGAAAAGTACCTGTGGCTGAGCAAAAATTACTTTTGAGAAGGGCAGTTTTTGTCTTCCATTTGAGCTCATTCAGCCATGAAGTCATGTACATCTTTCATTTTAAAACAACACTTAGGAAACAGTCATAGGATTTTTTCTAACTAATTTGTATTGGTAAAATGTTTTACCTTACGATGTTATGATGAATTGTTTAGGGGGGACTTACTTTTGGTGTTGTGTTTATTATAAAAAGGGCCAAGTGACACTTTTAAACCCTCGATCTGTCTTACTTACTTGTTCTTTGTGTGACCTCATTGCCGTCTAGTGATTGCCCATTTGGGTAGTCTGCAATTATTCTGAAATTGTATTCCCTGCCCGGTTGTAAATTGAAGATTTCAGCCTCATTATTTAAAAGGTCTAATGTCGGGGTTCCCTCAATAGGTGTTCTCTCAAGGTCATAGGTCACGCCCTGCGTATTCACAGAACCCCAAACCAGGGCAATGGACGTTGTCTGCACATCTTTGATTGCAATCTCGGCAGGGTTAAGAGAAGCTGCAAAATAAGGTTTTAGTTTTAGAAAGAAAGAAAGAATATTAAATATTTCTCATATGTAACACATTCATTCATACTGAGTTTGATTACTTTTAAACAAGGGATTATAATTTTATTTTCATTTTTGAATGATTTTCTTTTTCTTCAAGGTTCCAATCTATCTAATCCGGAAAACAAGTTGTCACAAATTCATGTTTAAAGTACAAACAATCTTTCTGATATTGAGAAATTTTAATTCTAACCTTATCTATCAGAAAATCAAACTTGCACTGAATTCAGAGACACATTTCTTCCCAAATTTACAAATTGTTAATTCTCCAGAAACATGAAAAAGAACCTCACTATGGTGATAGAGATGCTATGATGCCTATGCAGGCTCCAGTGCTCAACAACTATGGTTTCACGGATATCTTGTGGTATATTCATGCTGTGTTACATATAAATTAAAAGCTGATGTGCTCATCATTCCAATTATATCAAATGGGTATGTGTTTTAGTGGGCTCTTTTAAAACCACCGAACTCATTTTACAGCACTACCCTAACCTGTAGTTCCTGATGCAATGACAGGGTCACTCTCTTCCTGTCCACTCCTGGTCCTCACTTCAAAATCATAGTTTGTATTCGGAGATAGGAGAAAGATAGTTGTTGAACGAGCCTCTTTAGACAGGTCCTCATAATCAGCCTCTCCATAGTACACTCTGAATCCGCTGAATGTGGTTGGCCTCCCCTCAAACAGTGGTGGTTCACCCCATGATACCACAGCACTGACGGCTGTTGAGCTGATCACTTGGGCAAAATCCGGTTCATTGGGTACTGCAACGAGGAAGAGGAGGTGCAAAATTGAGGTGGAAGTGTAAATAAATGTGCAAACATTTGTAACATTTATGTCGAGGTGTATCAAATAGAGATGAAGGAGTGCAAATAATTAAACTAGGGGAAAAGTGAAAATAGAGTAACAGAAAAAGAGGCGGGAGGGTGCAAAATAGAGTTGGAAGAAGAGTATAAATAGAGGTAAGAGGAGTGCAAACTGTGGAGTGGAAAATAAAATAGAGTGAAAATAGTGGTGGAAGAGTGGAAATAGAGGTAAAGGATTCCTAATAAAGATAAAAGGAGTGCAAAATGGAGATGGAAGGCCATAGGATTGCAAATAGAGGTTTAGGGTGTAAATAGAGGTACAAGGTGTAAATAGGGGTAGAGGGGTGCAAATAGAGGTAAAGGAGTGCAGATAGAGGTAAAGGAGTGCAAATAGAAGTAGAGGAGTGCAAATAGAAGTAGAGGAGTGCAAATTGAGGTAGAGGAGTGCAAATAGTGGTGAAGGAGAGCAAACAGAGATGCAAATATAGGTAGAGGAGTGCAAAGAGAAGTAAAGGAGTGCAGATAGAGGTACTACAGGAGTGCAAATATATGTAAATGAGTGCAAATAGAGATATAGGAGTGCAAATAGATGTAGAGGAGTGAAAATTGAGGAAGAGGAGTGCAAATAGAGGTAGAGGAGTTCAAAATGTGGTGAAGGAGAGCAAACAGAGATAGATGAGTTCAAAATAGGTAGAGTAAGATAGAGGTAGAGGGATGCACATAGAGGTAGAGGCATGCAAATAGAGGTAAAGGAGTGCAGATAGAGGTATATGAGTGTAAATAGAGGTAGAGGAATGTAAATTGAGGAAGAGAAGTATAGAGGTAGCGGAGTGTAAATAGAGGTAGAAGAGTGCACATAGAGGCTATAAGAGTGTAAATAGTGGTAGATGAATGCAAATATGTACATGGGTAGAAATAGAGGTAGATGAGTGCACATAGAGGTAGAATAGTTCCAATAGAGGTAGAGGAGTGCAAATAGAGGTAGAGGCGTGCAAATAGAGGTAAAGGAGTGTATATAGAGGTATATGAGTGTAAATAGAGGTAGAAGAGGAATGTAAATTGAGGAAGAGGAGTATAGAGGTAGCGGGGTGCAAATAGAGGTAGAAGAGTGCACATAGAGGCTATAAGAGTGTAAATAGTGGTAGATGAATGCAAATATGTACATGGGTAGAAATAGAGGTAGATGAGTGCACATAGAGGTAGAATAGTTCAAATAGAGGTAGAGGAGTGCAAATAGAGGTAGAGGCGTGCAAATAGAGGTAAAGGAGTGTATATAGAGGTATATGAGTGTAAATAGAGGTAGAAGAGGAATGTAAATTGAGGAAGAGGAGTATAGAGGTAGCGGGGTGCAAATAGAGGTAGAAGAGTGCACATAGAGGCTATAAGAGTGTAAATAGTGGTAGATGAATGCAAATATGTACATGGGTAGAAATAGAGGTAGATGAGTGCACATAGAGGTAGAATAGTTCAAATAGAGGTAGAGGAGTGCAAATAGAGGTAGAGGCGTGCAAATAGAGGTAAAGGAGTGTATATAGAGGTATATGAGTGTAAATAGAGGTAGAAGAGGAATGTAAATTGAGGAAGAGGAGTATAGAGGTAGCGGGGTGCAAATAGAGGTAGAAGAGTGCACATAGAGGCTATAAGAGTGTAAATAGTGGTAGATGAATGCAAATATGTACATGGGTAGAAATAGGGGTAGATGAGTGCACATAGAGGTAGAATAGTTCCAATAGAGGTAGAGGAGTGCAAATAGAGGTAGAGGCGTGCAAATAGAGGTAAAGGAGTGTATATAGAGGTATATGAGTGTAAATAGAGGTAGAAGAGGAATGTAAATTGAGGAAGAGGAGTATAGAGGTAGCGGGGTGCAAATAGAGGTAGAAGAGTGCACATAGAGGCTATAAGAGTGTAAATAGAGGTAGAGGAATGCAAATATGTACATGGGTAGAAATAGAGGTAGATGAGTGCATATAGAGGTAGAGTAGTTCAAATAGATGTAGAGGAGTGCAAATAGAGGTATAAGAGTGTGAATAGAGGTAAAAAGGAGTGCAGATGGGGGTTTATGAGTGTAAATAGAGGTAGAGGGATGTAAATTGAGGAAGAGGAGTATAGAGGTAGCGGAGTGCAAATAGAGATAGAAGAGTGCACATAGAGGCTATAAGAGTGTAAATAGTGGTAGAGGAATGCAAATAGGGGTACAGGGGTGCAAATGGAGGCAAAGGAGTGCACATAGACATAGAGGTAGAGGAGTGCAAATAGAGGTAAAGGAGTGCAGATAGAGGTAAAGGAGTGCAGATAGAGGTGAAGAAATACAAATAGAGGTAGAGGAGAGCAAATAGAAGTGAAGATGTACAAATAGAGGCAAATCAGTGCAAATAGAAGTGAATACAGTTTGTTTTGAAATGTTATCTATTGTCATACTTACAAGTTCTTTGAGTTGCCTGAGTCTGCAAGTCAATGTTCGCTTCTTGCACCTTAAGAGTTATAGTATATTCAACACCGGGATCCAATGAGTCATATGTAACCGTCGTCTCAGATTTAGGTATCAAGTTGAAACCGTTGCTTCCTTCTGGAGGCGGTGTGATTTCAAGCTGATAGTTGCTGAAGATCCCAGTCACAGGAGCCCATGCCATCCTCATGGATCTAAGACCAACTTCCTTCACTACAATCTCTCCTGGGGTAGAGACTAAAGCATGGAGGCAAAAGGATTTAAGTGTGATAAGAAAGTCCAAGTTTTAAATCTACTAGTCTTCGCATTGTGCCGCTCAGCGTGACTAACAGTGAACAACCTGTATCTGCTTCTATAATGCGCCTGGGAGCGTGGTGTGAGTGCTATGCAATGGATCGAAATAATAATACGGTATCGCCAAATTTTGTCCTGAGATGTTCTCCTCTTTCCGCACCTTCGATTGACTTCATATTTTCTGTGCGAGTGCAAATGAGTCCCACGACGAACCAGTTTATGTTTGATTTTCTTATTTTGGGTTAGATTTCGTGAAATTTGAGGTTTTTTAGCCCATTGCTATGTTATTGCTATGCGCCATGTATACGCTGGGCACGCCATGGCGATGGCCGGCGCACCGCACACGTAATCATGCAATAGAACTAGTTTATGTTTGATTTTCTTATTTTGGATTAGATTTCGTGACATTTTAGGTTTTTTAGCCTGTTGCTACGTAATTGCTACTATTGTCACAGATATCTGAAACTTTTTTGTTTGTTTGTGTGTTTTTACATTACATACCTGTTGTAACATCCGTCGAAATAGGTTCGCTACGGGTTCTTGTATTATCATCTGGTCCAGCGACGGCGCACACCGACAATGTATATTGTACTCCTGGTGACAGGCCATCAAACGTAAAATCTCTAGCATCAGGGGCAACATATTTTTCTGCAGGGGTCCTGCCATCCGCTGGGCTGTACTTCACGATGAAACCGCTGTACTGTCCTACCAGTGGAGCCTCCCATAAGATGGTAATACTACTGGCATCAAGCTGAGTGGCAAATATATTACGAGCTAGGGAAGGGCCTAGTGAGAGAAAATAATAAATGGCATTAACACTCACAAAGAATGGCTACTGTAGTAAATTAGTAATTATACACAAATGTATGGCACACAAGAGTCGTATTGATTGGAGAAAAATATTAGCTTTACGCTCATACTTGAAAATACAGAGCTTGCGATCGCAAGCATGAATGCAACAGGCACACTGTACGTACATCACATGCGTGGTGAGTGCATATGCGAAAATAGTACAAGTATGCATGAATTACTTTTGAGCACGGCGAGAGATAACTACATATTTCTCGCCAGTTTGGAACTGATTAAGGTATAATTAGCGTGTACACAAAAAAATGTGTACAAGAATGAGCAAGCTATTATAATTTGGTGCAAAACATAAACTACTTCTTTCTTATTATTTTCATTACTAGGCAGCGTGTGTTTGTATGTAATTGTCCTTTTATTGTGAATAACCATACAAATGCAACACCAATTTAGTGTGAAACACAGTGTTGAAGTATGTGTGGGTTACCCATGGCTGTCATATGATATAGAGGGACAAGAGGACCCAGTCTAGAGGATGGTTTGTGATAAGCAAGACTGAGTACTACTTACTTGTCCGTTGCATTGCTGTCTCTATCAAATCAATGGTCGCATCTGCCTGCACTCTAATGGTATATAAAGTGCCAGGTGTGAGATTAATATAGGTCACTTGACGAATATCAGGGGAACCTTCTCGCGATCCGTGTGTTGGATCGATGCTGACCAGATACCGATTAAAACCGGGGGCACTAGAGGCATCGCCCCAGGTGAATTGTATTTGTGTATCCCCATAGCGACGAGTTACAATCTCTGGTTGACCAGGTGTCAGAGCAGCTGTGTTGGTGTCAAAATATAAAATTGATTATAAGTTAATAAATGCTTAACTTGATGTAAATGTGTGCCATTCACACATTTACATTGATGTAAAAATGCGTGAATGGCACAAACCCAAAGCGGACGTCCAAAGGGGGCGTGGAATTATGAGGAAATCAACATCAGCGCAAAGGGTATTGATTTTTCTCATTTGTTAAGAAACAAGACATACGAATGCATTGACATAACTCATACAATACTATACATCTCATGCAGGTGTACTTTGGATATGAAATTACAGGGATATGCTGCCATATTAGGTCTTATTTTCACTTTTTTATACCTATTTTTGGTAAAGCAATGGGTCTTATTTCTTGAGATTTACTTCTTCTTTTATTGTCAAAGAAAATGTGGCAGCATTGGCAAATCAATAGGTCTAATTTCCTGAAATTGGACTTGTTTTGAAAACATTTTCAAAATCTGTCAAAACTGGGAGAAAAATTACAGTTCTCAGTGAAACAACCCAGTGAGTTTTTTTTCTTCTTCAAAACTGGTAAACTTATATGATTTTGCTGGTGGCTTATCCCTACCTAAAAATTATCTGAGATACTCCAGGATAAATCTCATGCCTTTATAATAACAGAAACTATGATGGACTTGACTTACCTGTATTCACAGACGCCAAGGCCGACTCACTAGTCCGAATTTCTCCGGTCTGCGAATTGATCACATACGATTCAATGTAGACCTTGTACTCTGTGTCAGGGTTTAAACCAACCACCTCAACTTCCCTTGGGCTGTCAGCATCCACATTATTTATGGTCATTGGTTGACCCTCAGAAGGAGTGTATTCTATGGTGTAACCCTCGAAGATACCTGCTGGTGGCTCTGTCCATTCGCCAATGAAAGCGGACCGTGTTACACCCCTAAAGGTAATACTAGTTGGTGGCAAAGGATCTGAAAGAGTAAATGTGTTAGGATTACAGTAAGAAACTAATAAGCAATTAAAAGTGACCACAGTCATCTAGGCACTCTTTAGGCTAATGAAAGTCAATTACTAGTTTTCCGTTACTTTTTTTTGCTGAGTGATAAGGTGACTTTTTCATTATTCATTATTCATTATTTGATCAGATTTCATAATTGACATATAAATGCATGTTTGATCAACTGATATTGATACGGGGGCTTCACGAAAGGTATTGACAATATAAAAGCCCTGCTTTTGGGCATTAGTTACCAGTTTCATATTTTACGAAGTGAAAACTATGTTTGAAATCGCTACAATGATGTCTTGAAAATATATATGATTTTTTTTGGCAATCAAGACATTTTGATGCGGATGAAAAAAGTGACGCGGGCGGGTAACGGGAAACTCAAAATTGACTTTCAGGCGCCTTATACCTCAATGATATTTATAGGCCTACTTATTAATCTATGTGGTCTGTGTATATACTAGGGTCTTAACAATCTCACATGGCAATTGATTCTCTTTGACAACAATTTAAAATTTGGCTACAGTGCAGAATAAAAATTGTGGCTTTATGCCAAGGAAAAAACACTGTTCAAATGGTCAGACCAACTTCCTTTTTTACATACAAACATCACATCTGAAGATGAGTAGGGTTACACATCACGTACCAACATAATTATAGATGATAGCATAGGCAATTCAAAAGGGAACTTGAACAACGTAAATAAATAATAACAGCGAGGAGGCAGCACAATACCACAAGTTCCACAACCCAAACAAACATAATAAGGCTATATTAAAAAAATCTTTTGTTTCAAAACCTAATGCGGAATGCGATTTTTTTAAAGTTTTTTTTTAATTTTTTTTAAATATAAAATATTGAAATCCTAGTAAAAGTGAACTTTTGTATTTAAAATGATGTGATCAATGAAAATCTGAAAAATCTGTGAAATGTTGGGATTTTTTTTTTATTTGGACAATGAAAATCTGAAAAATCTGTGAAATTTTTGGATTTTCTTTTCTTTCTTTTTTTTTTTTTTCATTATTTTTTTTCTTCTAACGCGCACCAATTAACTAACGCGCGCGGGAGCTTTGAGACAAATGATTTTTTTAATATAGCCTAAGCCTTAGAAAGCAAGGATGCCTGAGCCGGTGCAATATTCACACAATATTATTTGCATTTATGGTCTGTAACAGGTGATGTTTGTATACAGATGTGTCATTTCATTTTCCACATTTGTATAAGGATATTCATTACTTATCTCAGGAACATTTTGACAAAACCAATTATTCTACTCTGCAAATCCCATTTGAAATGGTAAAAAGGACTTATAAAACTTATTGCATTTTAATTATTGATCAGTCGATTTATTTCTTTTTTGCAGAAGATGAAGTAAGGCCTAACAAATAAAAGGTTTGATTGGCGTAACCCGACCGACCCTATTTTTACTGCCGACCCTAAACATTTGTGTGTTTTTTTCTTTTCATTTTTTTATTTTTTGTGTGTGAGAAAAAGAAAAAAAACGAGTGAAAATGTGTATTTGTGACATTTGTTTATGTCTGTATGGTATATGTGTGCTGGTATATAAAATTTCATAGACATTTTATAGATTTTAAAAAAAATTAAAAAAATTCTGACCTACCTACCCTATTTTTTTTTCTATGTTACGCCACTCAAACTTTTTTTTTTTAGGCCTAAATTATATAAGCTCTATAAACACAAGAATATTTTCATGGTTCATAGCAAGGTCAAGGGCCTTTACAATCAATACACATCATTTGATTCACCCTGTAAAATCATTCATTCGGATTTCTCCAATTTCAGAGCACAATTATAATTTAATCTTTTTACTTCTTTTTTTCTTCTATTTTTTGTACATTTATTTGCTGATTGGTTTTTAAATCCTTTTAAACAAATTTAAAATTTGAAACATTTCATTTACATTTTCAAAATAAAATATTGAAATCAATTTTGTGATTCTCCTGGCCAAAACTACTCACCAATGACAATGGTTTCAGTTGCCTGTAGTTGAGTGTTACCAACAGTAATTAAATCAACCACACACTCAGCCCCAGGTGGAGCTCCAAAGAATTCATAGGCCAAGCGTTGGTCAATGCTGAATGTTGCCGTCACTAAATCTGATGATGGGCAGTCAAGGGTAAGTTGGTATCCATCGACTCCACCAACCACTACAGGACCCCATTCCACACTGATAATGACGTTGTCACTAGCTCTACTGATGATATCGATGAAGAGTTCGAGAGGGTCAAGTGGATCTATAAGAGAAAATTGGTGCGATTGCTAAATATTATTATATAGGGTGTCCCAGAATGATTTATACTGTGTTTGAAAAAAATATGAAAAATATTAAAACAACATCCAAATTTAATGCCTGCAATGCATAATAGGGAATGTTTTTCCTACTCACTGTTAATTTCATCAAAATATCTGTATCCGTTTCGATATGGCCTGACAATCGGTGAAAAACCTGTTTTTCACTTTCAGCTTATTTCAATTGATAAAACCACACCAAACTTCCGCTCAATGGTTGCAAAATATATTGAATGGAAAGGATGCAAAACAACAAAAATTGTAATTTACAGAGATGTTTTAAAAGTGTAGCAGCTTGATACCAGTGAATTATGTTTGTGTTGCACGGTACACCAAGTACCAAGATGGGAAATTCTACACCAAGATGTCTATGCAGACTAATCGGTATGGCCTACAATATATATGCGGTAGATTAAAACAATAGACTCTATTCACGCGGCAGCCATTTTCCAAAATATGCCACCCAAGCCTCGTTCCCGTTTGGTCTATCTGCGCCTCGCGCTGCACAATAGAACTGCGCGAGACGCGTGGTACCAAAGCGCACGGCGTACGCATCCTCACGCAAGTCACGCAGGCGCAGGTATACGTAACGAGAACGAGGCTTGGGTGGCAAATTTTAGTAAATGGCTGCCGCGTGAATATGGTCTATTACAACATGTTTTATGTCAGGTAAGTACTATGTATGGTGTTGGATAATGTATACACAATCATCCAACACCTCAGAAGAGTCCAAAGTGGACCTTGTGATATAGTTTCTATATCACACTCTCAGGCATTCAATATACTGTCAGGAGAGTTTTGACATGGGGACTAATATCCATGATATTAAATCTTTTGTGTATGATAGGGGGTATGCAACTGGTTTTTATGTATGCATGGTATACGATACATGTTTGTGTGAAGAGGAATGACATCAAAGAAGATTTCTTATGCCACTATGATTATGTATATCCTTGTTTGTAAAACGAACCATGAAAACAGAAGATTTTCAAAACAATAAGTAATATAAAAATTGTTTTAAGATAGTAAGAATATATTGTTCGAATTATATGAACTACATAATATGTTATATAACATATTATTATTAATATGTTACTTTGTATAAATGACAAGAGTTAATTAAATTAAAAGCATGAGTGCTCTACGCACTGTGGAAAGAATAAAAAAGGGGAAAAGAAGAAGATTTCTTGTGAAGCCTCAGCACGCCTTGCATGACTGTTGCCCAAAAGGGCATTTAAAAAGAAAAAACAGTATCCAACATTTGCCAAAGTAATTGGCAGCTAAAGGTTGTCTGAATTCCACCTTCTAACACGTGGTACAGATAGGCATAACTTGGCCACTATGAACAAGAAGTTAAATTACAACTAAAACTAATAAAGTCTGTACTATATAACCACACATACCTGTTCTTACAGTCGCCGTAATAGTATCACTTTTGAGGACGTCCCCATTGCTTCGCCGAAGCGTTGTGTACATCTGAATATCATACGAGGTATCTGGTTGTAGATCACAGACAAAGTACGATCTCTGCTCGCTGGGCAAATAGACTGGGGGTTCTGTGGACGGTTGCCAACTTATCACATAGAAATCAAAATTCGCTGGGTTTGGAGGATCCCACATGACGGCAAAATCAATGTTTTGACCGTCTGCAGCACGTTTACCTACTCCCCCACCAAAGTTTTGAATATGTAGTGTAGTGGGTACACTTGGCTCTGGAAGAAACAATCAAAGAATAACACAGGTTGAAATTTTCACAAATCACATACTGTTCTTTTTCTTTTGTTACGTAGTTGTTAAAAAATGTGTTAAAATATTTGTTCGCAAAAATACCATCCTCATACAGGGTGTATCAAAAAAATTAGGACACTTTTTGATGATGGTTTAAATCCTTGTTAAATCACTGAAGCCTGACCAATTTTTATTTCAATGTAAAGTACAACCGATAAAGATAAAATCCTGAAGAGATGAGAAAAATCCATAATTAATTAAGGAAATTGTGAGCTATTAGGCAAGGCAATCTATTTTGTAGTATGTACAATGGTCATTCACACAGTAACAGTAGAGTAACATGAACGCGCACACTATTTATGCCAATATCATGGTAATGAACCATCTACAGTGGGTTCGATAACTTTTTTTAATTTGCACAGAATATGCACGCATGTGGATTATATATTTAGCCAGTATTGATTTGTGCCAGAATTAAATGGATTACCAAACTAATCTTTGCTATTGACTGATAAATTATTTTCTATGTTTATAATTATTGTAACGTATTGAAACGTAAACCATGTTATTTACTGGTCTATACACGTAAATCCCATTGTACAAACCAGTAAATGACATGGTTTACGCAAATTATGCTAGTTTTCTTATTTTTCATCGGTTTGATCTCACATTTTCAGGATATCATAATAATTAATTGGGCTTTACATTGAGACTAAATTGGTCATGGTCCAATGATTATAACAAGTATTACACCATCATGAAAAAGTGTCCTAATTTTTTTGATACACCCTGTATACAGCATGTAAATGATTGCGTCAATCACTGATATAGTAACATTTGTTGGAGGAAATGAATGGTAGTATTTAGGTCAGGGATTCTACAATATGGGGATTGGGATAGGGGACTCCCATACCGTGCATTCATAAATGACCGATCTCTTTTTATTTTTTGAAAATAAGTTGTTGAACAACACCATCTGCTCTATACTCCCCAAGAAGACATGGTTACATGAGAAGTGGTTTGTCAACAGTCTTCCAATAATATGCAAGGAATTTATGGTATTTCTAGACTTTCTTGAAGGTGGTCGGAAACAAACAGCAATGCTATATGGTGCAGATTCACCAAAAGAAGTGGCAAAATGAATTTAGAATGTATACAAAACAGTGAATTATAAATTGCTCATTTTTCAGGCTTGTAAAAATGTCAAGCACATAACTTTTATAGTACTATAACTTTCGATGCAATGCAGTTTGTTGGGACTTTTTCCTGTAATTTGTGCTCCTTCAATTAAGTCTATAGCAGATAAGACGACAAAAGTCACCAACATTCCAAATACAGCGTCATCTATCAGTATCATCCCCAACAAGTTAAAAGTGGCTTCTCACGATGGTCAGGCAAAGTGTCACAGGCCCCTGCTCAGGTGGCATGAAGAATTGTGGACAAAATCTAAGAAATTTGTGTCATCACAATTTCAAAAATAATCAAAAATTTCAACGAGATATGGTGAATCTTAACATTTCAAATATATTTACTGGACTTACTTGTGGATATACAACGAGAGGCACATATAACAATGGAATCAAAAGCTGCCTTGTCAATTTTGCAATGTGTGCTTAGTGGAGGGGGGAAAGGGTCACATATATTCAGATCAACCAGACTTACTTGTAGATACAATGAGAGACTCGTACGTAACAATTGAATCAAACGCCCTCACGCTGATCTCGTACTCGGTGCCTGGCGAGAGGCTTCCAGTACACTGGGAATGGTAGTCCTCTATAATCACTATCAGGAAAGTTCCCTGACTGGTACCAGGGTTTCGTATATCGACCCTCAGCAGGTACCTTGGCAGAGGCACGGTTGTAGCCGCTTCAGACCAGGACCAGCAAATGATAGTATCAGAACAGTATTCCAAAGTCACACTAGGATCAGAGGGGGCAGGACCTGAACATGTAAGGATGTTATGGAAACAAAAATATGAGATACATTGTATTAGTGTAACAAAGTTCTGTAAAACCAAAATAGTTTACTTAAATCTACTAGGATGACAATCCCCTGTGGGTCAGTTGCAAAAGTGGTACTGCCAAGTGACTAATGTGATTTGAATTGAATAGTTAAAAACAACTTGGAAATATTAAGCTTGAAAATAAAATCATTTTATATTTAAAAACATAACAAAATCAGATATCAGTGTATATATATATCCAAATATGAAATATTAGCAACTGAAAACATATGTTATAACTCATATTTAGAAGGGATTAAAACATTTTTAACCCCACCCCAACCAAATACAACAATTTACCACAGCATTGCTGCGCCGATAGACCACACTTCCTGCGTAATCATGGTAGGCTATAAATGGTAACAGAAACTAATTTTCTTTGTAGAGTTATTTGAAGGTGATGCAGTCACATCATGCATGTTTCTCATTAAAAAGACCCTAGTTCCAACCCCAGCAATATAATGTTTTTGCCACTTTTTCCTGATTGCTTCCACCTTGCTTTCTCCCATAGTTGTGCCCCCACCCTCATTTCAAAAATGTATAATTAAACCAATGTGAACAAAAAACATCACACACATATATTTTGACATGACATGGTTGAATCAGTTTATTCTACAAGTTCTAAGACAAAATATTCAACTTGAAAGAGTATTAGTAATTCTACAACTTTGTATAAGAGACTCCTAATACCGCGCATACAAAAAGGACAGATCTCTTTTTCATTTATGATAACTAGCTGTAAACAGCCATCTGTGCTATGCTCCTCAACATGTTATGGTTACATAAGCGGTGATTCATTAACAGCCTACCTAAAACATGCATGGAATTTATACAGACATGCCTGGATTCTATCAGAAACAAACAACAACACTGTGGGGTTATATATTGAATGGACCTATGGCATATATCCTTCTAGCCACAGGCCGCGACACACGTGGGGACTCCGATCAGCTCGATGCGCATGCTTGAGAATTCACAAAATTTCGCTAACCAATCAGAGTTGTGAGGTCAAGCTTACGTTGCACACCAAAAATGTATGTTTCACCGTTTTGGGAGTGAGGTTGACCTTGCACACTTTTACGCTGTGCGAGGTCAACCTCATGAGACAAGGGTACATCAAAAGTGACAAAATTTCAAATGTATAAACAATGAAATAATAAATAACTCATATTTCAGGCTCTGTAAGAAATGTCACAGACCACAATTGTTATTATAACTTTCGAAACCACACAATGTTTTGTTTTGAGAATTTGTCCAAAAGTGACAAAATTTCAAATGTATAAACAATGAAATGATAAATAACTCATATTTCAGGCTCTGTAAGAAATGTCACAGACCACAATTGTTATTATAACTTTCGAAACCACACAATGTTTTGTTTTGAGAATTTGTCTCAGTGATTGCGGGTTAACTTCAATTAAATCTATATTATGAAAATAGCAGACGACAAAAGGCACCAACATGTCAACTACAGCGCCATCTATCGTGTGCATTCTGTACCTGTTGATGCGATTAGATCTCTGCCAGAATCATACTGGCTCTGGGCATACAGCAGAGATGTTCCCACCAATGTTCGCAGTGTTATCTGGTAAGCTGTACTTGGTTCCAACCCACAGATTTTGAACTCTCTCACGTCGTGACGTCCCAACTTTACCCAGCATTCTGGGCAGGGGTTCAGCGAACCAGACACCTTCCATTCAATATGGTAGCCGTCATAGACTTCTGAGCTAGGGGCATCCCATACGATTGTTATGCATTTCTCCGAACATTTCTCGGGTTGTGAATTACACGCTGAGGTTGGGGCCGGTGGCTGTGGGGGTACTGAAATCAATGTAAAGTAGAAGTAGAAGTAAGCAAAAACAAAATAAATCAATAACAATCTTAACGCCATGAGGACTGACTACCTGCCTATCTAACAGTGTTTCAGATTGATTTATAACAAAACAATAGTCATTTAAATAACCAATTAAAAGACTGCTTCTAAACATTTTTACTCAAATTGTTACCAGTGATACATTTATTCTAACATTGTCTCTGATTGGTGCAATGTATCCATCTCTCTGACAAATCGGCAGGTAGTTCTCAGGGGGTTAACAAATGGGGATAAAAGATCAAAAAATAAATCTTGTTCTATCCATCAATCAGGGGGGGAGTGGGGGGCACTCTAGCATGAGATTAATACAGTTGTAAGGCTGGCACATCCAAACCCTAGGGGAATTCAGTGACAAAAACATTTGGTATTGAATAATTAGAAGTATAGGGCTGTATTCTCGTACTAAACACACGTTTAGCCTAAAACCTTCGCTAACTAAACTCGTGTTTAAGTTAAACGCAAGTCTATCTTTTAGACTATGCAAATATAGTCCCCCAGGGAACATGTAGGGTAATTTCATGCAAGTGTATGATATATAGTGGCCCAGATAAGACACCGTAGTTAAAAATCAAATGCATCAAATGCACATGTATTTTAGCAATACCTGGCCTATCCGTCGGCTCATGCGGTTGCCGGTCGGGTGGGTGTTCATTATTTAACCATTATTTTGTCAAAATAAGGACTATTGCAACATAACAAACAATATTTATGCAAGCGGTACATGCAAATATCGCATGACCATGGCATCACGATATGAAAATCACGACATACACTTGATCCAGAAGTTTAGTTAAACGCGAGTTAAACTTCCCCCATACCCTTGTTTAAAGTCAAAGTTAAACACATGTTTAGCTTAAAACCACATTTAAATACGTACGAGAATACGGCCCATAGTGTTTAGCACTCACTATAAGGACAGGTTCCGTCTTAGGCAACAATAAAAAAGAAACAATATTTGATTGTCTATAGAGTGTTTCTGAAAGGTTAAGTTGCTAGGTAGAGGGGGGGGTTCAATGGGGGGGGGGGTTTTGGGTTTTTTTTTGTCTGTGCTTACTACTGTAATTTAGATCTATCACAACAGGTTATTTGTTGTTGAAACAATATTGAATCATGAGAATGAAGGAAAAACAGGATTAAATTTGTTAATACGGGACTAGGGGGACAGTCAGAAGAGAACAAACTTGCAGAAGGGGCAATTGCACTCAGATAGAAGATTGGGGCCCCTCCAGGAATAGTAGTAATCTAAACATACTGAATTTACAATGGGCCATTTGAGAGTATATGCTTTTACCCTTGAGAGGAGCATGGTATAGCTGCTGCCAACCCCCCCCCCCCCCCTCCCCCTCCCACCCCCACCCCAGCTATATAACTTCATACTCACAGGTATATGTCAATATGTTTCCCAATATGGTAGTATCATACGATACTTGTATTAGGTATAGTCTCCCAGGCAATAGACCAGTAATTGTAGCTTGCACTCCATCAATCGTTAAGGGATTCTGCACATTTGGTGAAAGATCTGGTGAATGTTCTACTTGGTAGACGTTAATATTGGGGACGGCATCCCAACGCACAGTGATGCTGTTGCTGTCAGTGCTGATGGTTCGGACACTTGATGCAGCTGTTGTAAGACAAATCATATGTATACAGTTTTAACATTTTGTTTCCAAGACTCTGTCTAATATTACAGGAAAGCGGCAGGCCTGGAAAAAATGTTGATTTCCCGGCAAGCTAACTCAAATTTCCCTCCAAAATGGAAAATTTCCCACTATTTCTGAATATGGGAGAGCAAAATTTGTAACTACTCAGCGTGTATGAATTAGAGATTAGAGAATAAAGGTACTCTGTAGTTGTTCTACGCAAAAAATAATACTACCGAACAGGAAGGAGAGTGACCATGGTACCGGGTATAAGAAAAAGGCTGTGTGTAATATACCAATTTTGAAAGCAGGATCAAATCAGATATCCTGATTAAAACCTGAGAGAACAAGCATAAAAACTGCTGTATAACTTACGCAACCACCCCACTCACTTACACTCAAAACTGCTGTATAACTTACACATCCACTCAAGGTGCGTTCATACTCGCGTCGACGCGTATCGGTCGACGTCGACGGACAAAAGTTAACATTGCTTCAACTCGCGCACCGATATCCGTCGACGTCGGCTGATGCGCAACGACGTGAGTATGAATGCACTTTCACTCTCCCTAGCTTACAAAACTGCCGTACAACTTACGCGTTGTCGCAGTTGCAATAGCGGGTGCACTCTCAGACTGATCCTCCATACTACTGGATACCGAGTAGACAGAAAAGATATATGTTGTATCTGGCTGAAGATTCTCAATTGTAACGTCTGTTGTGAAGTGTACCAAGCCATACTCGTAGCTGACGCCACCACCGACATATGTGACACGATATGCAGTCGGCACACTGCTGCCTATCCATGTCAGAAGAGCTGTATCGGTACTGGGGGTGCTAATGGTTAGATCAGTTGGACTGTCAGGCACTAAAATAACAAAATGAATAAAAAAAGAAATGATTTTTAGTGGATTTTTTTTTTTGGGGGGGGGGGTTAGTGGATTTTTTTTGGAGGGAGGGCAGAGTTGGTTTTTAAGTTTGTATCATATTCCTAGAACCCTTTCACAAGAGCACATACAATCTCAGCATTATACAGTTGTAAATTATAATAAAGTAGGACAACCTGACTTTAACTCTACTGAGTTGGTCCATCTTTAATTATACCCACATAATGTCATGGTCCGTACAGCTAATGAGACACAAATATTCTTTGTCTTTAATTGTCTTCTGTATCTTTTATTTAGGAGCGATCGGCAACGCATCACAAGATGCTCCCGGCCTCAAGAAGAATTAGTATTACTCCATTCTGCTATTCTATAACAAAGCTCCTCCAACTTCTGGTCAGGACTAGAGTGTTGTCTCTCTAGTGTTGTCTACCATCAACTCCTCTTGTCTAAGACCAAAACTTGACTCTTCTCTAGTTGGAGACTAAAACACTACAGACCATGAAGTATTGCACTTTGTTAAGAAGTACCAGAATGGGAGATGACAGCATCAGTCACTGTTTAATACCAGTGACTATAATAAGGGTCTATACTGTATTGGATAGGATGAATTGTTATGTGTGATCAACACTGCCCTCTTGAGTCTCTTACACAGTACAGTATGTTTTAAACTGTATAGCTTAATTAGTTCAAATTGGCGAGGAATTATGTGGGTTTTATCTCTCCAAGTGCAAAAGCAATCCAAGCATACACACACAAGTTTGGCATACGCACCTATCACGCATTTGATGCACAATGCGCCCTGTTGCGCAAGGTCTTAAACATGTGCACATTCTTATTCACTGCTGTAAGGAGGCTAACCAATTTTGATTTATTGACTGAACTAAAGAAAGGCAGTAGTTGCCTTGGCATGTCATGTTGTGTTTGTCTTGTTATTGTCAATGTTATTCATGTTTTTCCCCTTATCCCATGAACTATTTGAAAATATTATGTAACATTTCCCAAACATTTTCAAAAACAATTAAATTAAAAAAATGTTCACAACATGTTCACAACATTTGTAAAACAAAAATTGAAAATGAAAATGAAATTGAAAAAAGAAAATGGTTCGCTTTGGGCCATAGAACAGGATTTTTGAAGTCGCTTTAGCTACAAACAAACAACATAACTCACATGTTCGGAATGTTCCTGAAAAGACGGATTGCAACAAAGATGAGTACAACAATTCCACAGTGTACAGAGTACCAGGAGAGAGGTTTGGCCAAAACTGACGGCGGACAGTCAGTGAATCTGGGCCTGCCACTATGATGTTGTCCTGGTGTCTGCGTAGCGTTACGATGTAAAGTTGTGACGCTTGATCTTCAGAGAAAACGACCTCCAGAGTTGTGGATGTACTATCCCGGCGGCTTATCAAGCCGGGTCCCCGTGAGCCTGTGACAGAAACGGAAAGTTATTGAAATGATGAGAGAGACTGTGTGCACTACCGCAATGCAATAGTTTTTGGTATAAGCTATATACTTTGTGGCTAATTTAAGAGGTTCTTAATGTACTTTGTAGTATACGCTAGTTTGAGTGCTAAAACAAAAGAATTTGTTTGTGGTTCCAAGTGTTTTAGGCTCTATCTTGGTTATATTGAAGAGTATACCATGGGTTATTGATTTTGTTTTTTCAATTTGAAACCCTTGTTTTGCACAAATTATTTTTGTCAATTTACCAGTCTTTGATACAAAAATGACTTGTATGTTTTAGTAATTCTTAATGTTTTTCTTATTTTTAACAGATTTTACTTACACAAAAATCAGAAGAAAAAAAAGTAAATTTCAGATTTCTAGAAAAAATGCCAAACCTTAATCAATTTACACCAATTGATTACCAAAATAGGTATGAAAGTAGTGAATTGTGTCCCGCATTGTAATTAGATTATGCATTTTATTCAGTCAAAAACTTGAGTACGCTATTGTCTTACGTAGAGTGTATGTTGTAACTGCATCATCACTGACTGACGTCCCACTGTGTACTCTGACTCTGAAGGTGTATAGTGAGCCCGGTATCAGACCATCGAATACCACCTCTAAAGGCGTGGTGAATTCTGAAAAGGTTTGCATCTCTGGCTTGTATCCATTAGCCTGTGTGTAGATAACGCTTATAGAATCAAAGTCTGAGGTAGCTGGGTCTGGTCCTTCGACGACAAGGGTGATGGTTGTCTGGTCATCGTACTCAGTACTGCCTTGATGGGTTGTGATGATTCTTGGTGGGAGTGGTACTGTAATTACAGAAGGGTTGTTCATAGCATGTCAAATGATGGAGAAATTTAGTTTCCTTAACACTTTCCACACGGCAGGCGTCTGCAGACGACATTCCAAATTTTTACAAAATGTTTCAAAAATGTCACAATTATTGTATTTCATTACCATATTTGGAATCACCAAGAGAATAGCATTGAAATAAGTAAGAACATGCCTAGTATTGGTTCAGTAATCTTTGAGATAGGCCTTGCAAGTTGGAAAAGATTTCTGAAAAATCAGTTTGGTATATGGTAAAACTAATAGCCATGTGGAAAGTGTTAAGGATATGATATAATCAATCAATATCAATAAAGATTATTTTGCCCTTTTAGTCATCATAGCGGGGACTTTAATTGATGTGCTGATTGTAGGTATAAGGGGATTGTATTATTTGATAACTACTGAGGTCACAGAACAAGATTAAATGCTATACTATTTCATAGCGTAAAGCTTATTCAGTAGAGCAATGGGTCACCAAAATAACAGCAAAGAAAAGAGACAATGGCAATCTATTTTTATTGTACAGAAATAATCATACCTGTTCGCAGAAATATTTTATCTAGAATTCCATCTGTCAATGAGTTCTGGAGTGTTAAGGTATGCAGTCGACCTGGGAACAGACCTGTCAAGGTAAGTGAATTGCCTACAATGTTGACTGGTGAGCTCTGCGTGCCGATGGGGGAATAATTCAATTGATTATTCGCTCCTGCCAGCCCAAATAAAGAGATTGTACTCTCGGTGACAGAACCAACATTTATGATGATGGGTCCTGCAAAGAAGGTAAAAGAGGTAAATAGTTTAGGTGTTTGTTTGTTTGATAATAAATTAGGCATTGTCAACAAGATGATAAACACAATAGCAACAGCAAAAACAAAAAACAAAACAAACAAAATCTAAACAAACAAAAAACAAATTATAGAATAGTTTATGTATTACCTATTGAGTAAGCTATCACAAATTAGCCTTGTCGTCCACAATTTGAGAAAAATGAATTGAAAACAAAGTTTTTCCATAAATTTGACGATATTAATTGGTATTCGAACCCACAATCATGTTCAAAACTGTTGGGACACTTCCTGCAAGTCCTGTGAAACGGTGGTCCTTCCCCCTAAACTCAATGTTCGTCCATATAAAAGCATCGTCCAGCAACGGGCTGTGTTTTATATATTAGCCCCAACATTGGTTCGGGGGGGGGGGGGGGGGGGGGGCCTGAAGAGGGATGGCAGCTTTACATAAACTAGTTTTGACTATCATACTTTCAACTGACAGCTTTTTACTCATTTTGAAAGATATTTGATGCGCACGTGTATAGTGTCCAAACAGGTTTTGAACAAGATTGTATTAAAGCATTGAAAAAATAATGTACTAAATTCATATAAGTCCTTGTAACTGCATTAAAAAAGTTCCAAATTATCTCATATTTGGCAATATTAGAGAGCGATAATGCACCATTAGTATCGTTTATTTAAACAAAGAATGGGTTAGTAATGTCTTCAATTTAAAGGGGCATTCTCTGAATTACGCACCTAAATGGTACTTTTTAATAAAGACTTATTTCATAAGATATAGGTAAAACAAATAATGTCTTTAAGTAAACTAATGATTGTGTTATTGTGGTAGGGTGGGGTGTTGTGGGGCTGACCGTTTATTTCGGATTAAAATACTCTTAATTGAAGCATGTTAATTGAGACGCCATAATAATTAGGATTTGTATTCGTATTTGTATACAGGTAGATGTCAACAAACACAAAATATCCATTTGACAACGTAATACATTACCTATAAATCGTGTGTTATTATTAAACATATTATACCAATTCGTAAGATCCGGGGAAAAGAAATCAACTTTAGAATGAAAAGTTACAAACATTTCCAAAATAAAATACAAAACTAAACAAACGAAAACAAAACCATAAAAACAAGAACCTATCGAGATTCAAACCAGCAATCTACTTATTCTAAGACAGGAAACAAACCACTGAGCTATCTGGAGAGTCAGCTTTTTGAAGAGGCGTTTTGCTTATTAACTCTAGCACAGTATTGATCAACCACGGTCAACCCATCAATTACAATAGAACACTATTATGTACGGTCTACCAGAATGAATAGAAAAGAAGTATTGATCATCTTTTAAGATATTATTGGTAGACCGTGGTTAATCGTATTGAATTCGCAAATATGATTATTATTTTGAACAGTATGAAAGTGTATATAATGTTAATCGTGGTAGACCGATAATAATAAGTGTATTTCCATACTTAATCATCTCAGGAAGAATATTAGTTTAACAAGATAAATTGTTATACCCTATCTACTGATACTAGTACAACGTATTGCCCTACTAGTGTAGTGGTTTCGACTGACACCGCATACTCTGTCCATGGGTTCGAATCTCAGCGCGGCAGTTAAGTTACATTTTAAATTTTACTTCAAATGTTTCAACAATTAAGATTTGAAATAAACGAGTTGATCAGGTTTGTACAACATGTTGTTTTTTTCGTCGCCTTGACGCACCGCCACTTGATGCAATCGTTTGAAACACCCGCCGCTGTAAATTAGATACTTTGAAACTATGACACTTTATCAAAATAAACGTTATTTATGTATTTCATTAAATATGTATACGTAATTAGACTATGAAGTTTAATTCGAAATGTTACAGAAGCAATGTTCTTCATTTCTTAAAAAGAATGGTTAAAATCGAAGGTACCGTTTTTCGAGATATAGCGATTTTTGTATTTTTTTATAGCTCACTTTTCCACTCCCTTAATACAATCATGTTCAAAACTGTTGGGACACTTCCTGCAAGTCCTGTGAAACGGTGGTCCCTCCCCCTAAACTCAATGTTGGTCCATATAAAAGCATCGTCCAGCAACGGGCTGTGTTTTATATATCAGCCCCAACATTAGTTCGGGGGGGGGGGGGGGGGGGCTGAAGAGGGATGGCAGCTTTACATAAACTAGTTTTGACTATCATACTTTCAACTGACAGCTTTTTACTCATTTTGAAAGATATTTGATGCGCACATGTATAGTGTCCCAACAGGTTTTGAACAAGATTGCAGGTCCTTTTGGTCCCAAAGCGAATGTCATAACCACTAGAGCAGCTATAGGCTGTCGGTGCCAGGTTAGCGATTATAATCCTACAAAAGAGGTAGGAGAGCCCATAGGCTATGTGTATTTTGGAATAAATCTATACAACTCGTACAATAGAAATCTTTGCACTAATTTATGATAGCTTCCTTTGGTGATAGCTTACTTAGGTTGAACCAAAATTTAGATATAGCTGCAGTCAAAGACCATAGATCTTTAAGTGAGTTAATCTTTGACACTGCAACCAAAGCTCACAGTGAGACATCATTAAACTAGAGATGCATAATAAAACTTAGCTCTTTTGGCTGTATGAAACTATTTTATAATTTGAACTCCTTCCTGACCTTTGACCCAGATATTACCAATCATAGACACTGTAAGAAAAGTGGGTTTACCTGTCGTCATGGTGACTTCGTTGCTAGGCCCACTGGGATTCTGCAATTCTGATGATGGGTGCTCAGCCAAGGCAGTGACAAAGACCTGGTATTCTTTATTAGCAGATAGTCCTGGCACATCGGTCTCTACAGTAGGGGCGGCAACTTGCACTGTGACATCCTCAAATGAATCTAAAATAAAACAGATAACAAATATTATAACCCAAGTCCAAAGACAATTATTATATTGTTTGTAAAGCATAAACCAACTTCCAGCCCAAAAAAACAACTTCCAAAGGGTATATTTTGACAAAGGCGGGTTATCACCTAAATAAATATCAATCCATCATCACTGTTCGTACCCAAGCCTATAGTATGTTTGTCCATCACGAGACAGTGGTTGTAACTGCGTCATTCGTTAATTGCAGTACATAATGGCGTATACACTCACACATAGAAAGGCAGACAACACAAAGGCATGCGTAATTGTTGCGCCTGTTTAGTTACGTCACTGTCTCGTGATAGACAAATAGACTATAGAGTTTTGCATTGTTGGCGAAACTGGAACGCCCTCCCTGGTGATCTAACGGGCATTCCGGGGAGCTGTTGCAGCACATAAAGGCTGCTTTGTTTTACTCGCACAACTTTGTATTCATACACCGCAAAATTAAGCACTGCATATGAGCTATACTCCTTATCATCTACATCCTGACAGAAGGACTCTGCCAAATATCCACGTAAATGTATATACACTGCCCCTAGGCAGATAAAGTTCTGTAGGTTACTGCCTCTACTTAATGAGGTTTACTATGATCAGGAAAAAATAAAGAGCAATTGCTACTGAACGAAACCATCTAAAACTATATTTGTATAACATGGCAACTGAAACACAGAAACTTTCCACAAATTTTTGTT
Organism: Ophiura sarsii; assembly: GCA_035610835.1. Classification (NCBI taxonomy): domain Eukaryota; kingdom Metazoa; phylum Echinodermata; class Ophiuroidea; order Amphilepidida; family Ophiuridae; genus Ophiura; species Ophiura sarsii. The sequence continues at coordinate 38,442,651 of CM069443.1, read as the reverse complement.
TATCTCCAAAGATTTTGGCATTCAAAATTTTAAATATAAATGAAATGTGGGCAATCCATCACCTGCCCCTCACCCTAAAAAAACAGTTGTACTGCGGCATTGTTTATAGACAATTCAGTACCATTTATTCAAATGAGGGGACATCAAACCAATACCAATGTAGGATGTTGGTTTGTGATGGTTCTAGACAACACCATGAATGAGATTTTGCTTTAAACACTTATTATTGCTATCACCTCATAACGTGTAACATAATATAACAGTCAATATTTGTAAGGCGCTATCCCAAATGGATTCTTCCTACTTAACAAAATAAAGCTCCAAATTATGCCAGTCCATAGGTAGGGCCAATGGTGTGATACTAATAGCTAAGCAATACCATAAAAACAGATAATCTTGCTGTGTACACCTACCTCTTATTTTTTACTGTTACCTCGTAATGTGTAATTCTAACAAACACGGTCTTGAATGGATCAAAGAACTGGGGCAGGAGGTCAAAAGAGAGGACTAAAATTGTTGGTCCGTGGCCCCCTAGAATTGAACCCGGGTCGCCGAACCCGGCCCTCAACTCAACACAAAAGTTGGTATTTATGACTGTTCTTCATTTTTTCAAAGTACCCCTTTTTTGGCAAAAATGATAACAAAATTGGGGTGAAAAATACCCCCTTTTTTGGTTTTCAAGGACTATCATTTCAAACACCCCTTTTCAAAGACACTTTATACATCTTTTTTTACATTAAATAGATAAAAACTTGTTGCTCCCAACAGAAACAGGCGTTTATGGTCCTGTGTTATAAACTTACGAACCCCAAATGGTGTATTTGGGTTGTTATCATGTATCATGTATCGTATTCTGTGATGTTTTTTTGTTTTTACTCTTTGTAAAATACCCCTTTTTTAGAATTTCGCGGAGACTAATTCATGAAATACCCCCTATTTTCATGATTTCGCTGTCCGTGCTGACAATCGAAAATAATCCCCCTTTTTCTGTGATTTTTAGAACAGTCATGGTTACCAACTTTTGTGTCTAGTTGGGGGGCCGGGTCGCCGGACTGGCAGGCAAGTGACTCAACCACTACACCACGAGCGCTGGGCTGCCCAGACTCAACCATCACACCACGGGCACTGGGCTGCCCAGGCTAAATGTTCATCAGTGACTATCTATACTCGGGAGGTATTGCGTGCGGCATGGGATAGACTTGTGTGTCCACCCAAACAGGTGCTGCTGGTCATATGATTTTGTATGGTGTTGTGGTGTTATGGTTATCAAAGTAAAACTCTAAACTAAAAAATCAAAACCCATACATATGTAGGACCATGGTACAGTATTAATAGCCAAGCCCATCGTGAATCCTGAGAATCTTGCTGTGTATACCTACCTCTTGCTGTCACTGTATAACCTGTAGCCCCACTGGAGCCTGTCCATCTCACACGGAATCCAGACTGGTAGTTATACACCAGAATGGGGTTGCTAGGGGTGCCCGGAGCTGGAATAGAAACCAAAATCACAATATGTTGCTAGATTGTAGGGCAACAAAGATCGATAAAGTTTTCAATTTTTGTCTAGGCATTGTATTTGTTATTTTTATAATATCTAACTAATTAATTGCTAGTTTTCTGTTTCACGCTTGTGTCATAAATTGAGAAAAAATCTGCTACAAAATTACTTCAATGACTTCCATTTGGTACTTTTCTGACTTTGATTATATCACCAATGTTGATGAATAAACAAAGAACATGATTGCATCACTACTTATGTGTAAAATAAATTATATAGTTGTAAAATAATTAAATGTGCAGTCCCAGTCAAAAGGGTTGATAATGGTTGCAACCACTTGTTTCAAAATAAGTAATTAATTAATAATTAATCAATTAAAGTTGCATCGTTCCTTGTTTGATATAACAATTTTTTTAAACAGCACTTATGGCTTAAAGCATTTCATTCACATTAAAAATAAACCTCTGTAGTGAAAAATAAATTTTATTTTCACAGCCAATTCAGACTAACCCCCTGAACACTACCTGCCTATTTAACAATGTTTATGATTGGTTAATTTCCAGATATACTCATTTGAATGGCCAATTAAAAGACTGCTTCTAAAATATATTATCCAATTGTTACCAGGGATACAATTATTGTAACATTGTCTCTGATTGGTGCAATAAATGATGTATCCATCTTTCTGACCAATCGGCAGGTAGTTCTCAGGGGGTTAATCAATTTAGCAGGACATTTTCAATTCTGTCAGGAACCATTAGTGTGTGAAAAATGAAAACTCTATGCACATCACATTGTTATTTCTTTTTAAAAAATAGCACGATGGTCACAAGAAGTCTCAACTCTTCTTAAGGCGATGATACAATTTTATATACTACTACTACATGAATGCAGCACATCATAAAAGCAAACAAAATTTGAGTTGAATTACTCTAGTATTTCTCATGATAGAAACAAACATTTACTTAAAATTTGCCCACAGAACAGTAACCACTTTGGGGATAATTAATTATTAAAATAACTCAGTCATGTACAATCCACTGTTTATGGCCTCTAGCATCAAGGTCTCCAAAACAACATCAGCTAATCAGTTGCTTTGAGAATGCTGGTCGATGAGTAGCAAAAGTGTCAGCACAAAACAAAAGTAAGTTTTTAAAATCTTATCTGACTTTGGTCCCATCAAATTACATCACTCTCTGAACCCACAACTGAATACTCACATGTATAGAAACTCGCACTTTGGTCAGGATAACCGGCCAAATTCACAGAGACACGAATCTCGTACAACGTAGCGCCTTGCAGGCCTGTGAACGTGTAGATGCGGGGCTCAGTATCGGCCCGATTCAGTGCAGTGCCTACTTCCACATTGCCCCTGAATATCTGTAGAGTGAACACGGTGGGCTCTGGGGCTTTGTTGTACTGGATACTGATAGTACTGTCGCTCACACTTCTAAGGTTGATACCGCCTGGTTCTCCTGGCTCTGTTTAAAGACAATCATACAGGGTGTTTTTAATTAAAACACTGTCCCTGATTAAAGGCACACACACACAGTCATTTGGTTTGGGAAAGCGCCTTAATTCATCTAAAAACAGGGTTTTGTACTGATTTTTCTATTGCCTTTCTATGTAACACCTCACAGCTTGAAGGATAACGCTAGATGGTATTGCAAATAAATGACAATGTTAAAGGTCCCAGGTAAAGCAATCTAGCTGGACTTCAATTATTGTGCAATACCCATAGTATTCCTATTTGTTTCCAGCCAAATTTCAAGTAAATGTATACAATTCAATATTTGTCCCACTTTAACATTTCATTCATCTTGCGGGCTTGTTCAGATTTCAAGCCGCTAAATAGGTTTCCCTATGCTTTTACACGTTAAAGGAGTGTTACAAAACATCAATTTTCTCGCTTATAAAGCGACTGGGATTTTCAAATTTACAGTTTTCTTCAAGTTCATGATATTTGTAATCATTGAAGTACAAATTTATATAGGGTAACCCTGAAACTCCCGAGAAATAAGCCCCTGATTTTGGACAGCAGGTGTATGCTCTCATTTATCATCAAAAAATTGAGCAATATTGACTGAACATATACAATCAAAATCACCAAAAAACCTACAAATGGACTGAAAAGATTTCTTTTTGCACTTTGGTAATAAATATTAGGATTAGATTCCAACTTTAATCATTTATAGGGGCAATAAGTACTTTTCCTGATTACTTATAATTATGATTGCAGGATTCTAAAATAGAAAGAAAATCTAATTATTTACTGGTGAGGAATCTTCAAATAAGTCAAGTCTAGCAATTTTCCTGAATTTTAAAATTCTAGTGAACAAATTATGACATTTCTCGATTTTTAACTAAATGTTGGCAGTTTCTGCTATTTTGAAACGTTATATCCTTCATTTTGAAGGATAAAAGATGGCTATAATCCTGATGAAATAAACTTGTGTTTACCAGTTGTTCCGGTCACTGTTGCAGAGGGGCCCTGTATCTCCTGACCCACGCATGTTCCATCGCTCATGCTGAACGTGTTCAATGTGATGGTGTACGTTGTACTGGGAACGAGTCCTTCCAATGTGAAAGATGTCTTGCTCGCATCTACATAAGATGGGGTTACCCCAGAATCTGGGATGTAGGTCACTATTACACCAGAGTAATAACCAATAGGTGGTTTCCATGACAACGTGATCGTTGTCTGTGTAGTGCCATCATTGGTGATATCGTTAGTTGCAAGTCCATTAGGAGCTGTGGACAAGCAAAGTATTAAAAAGGTTATTTGGATTATGATTTTCCAATTTCCTGTTGCCACAGAACAGAGTTGCCAGTCTGAGGAAGATCCTTAGCGATGAAACGTAACTCAAAATCTGAGTAAATAACTCTTTAACATCTTAGAAAGCTGATGTGTTCATCTTTCCGATGATACCATCATTAGAAAGCTGATGTGTTCATTTTTCCAATGATACCATCATTAGAAAGCTGATGTGTTCATCTTTCCAATGATACCATCATTAGAAAGCTGATGTGTTCATCTTTCCAAATGTATCACTTGCTTGTTTCAATGCTCAGTCACTTGCTTGAGAAAACAGAAAGGTCTAAATCTGAATGTGCAAAAACTCTCATCTATTGATCAGTGGAGTGTTATATTGACAACTATAGCGTAATGTGACACTCTGTTGACTTTGAGGACAAAGTAGTGGTGATTTTGGCACATTCAGATTGAGACCTCCCCTTATTTTCAGGACGTTGCTGAGCACTGAAAAAAGTAATTATTGCAAATTTTGGTATCATTGGAAAGAAGACCACATTAGTTTTCCATTGATATGCAACACAGCATATCACCAAACAATCAACAACAAAATGTGATTGAAAACTATTTCTGATTGCCTTTCTAGAGGGGCTATTTGCGGGGCTTACATGAAATACAGGATCAATTACATTAACAAGTTAATAACAACAAATTTAGTTGTCATAAGCACTAAGCAGCGTTTAATATGAATGTTTTGAGCCCTGACTTCAAAATATAAGGCCAAATTTAATTGACAGAGATCCATTGATAAAGAATTTATGATAGTTTTGCCAGGGGAGATGTCCCGGGGGGGGGGGCACTGACATTTGGAAAGGGTATAGGTATGTGCCGCGCTGAAGACCCCCTTTTTCACCCTCTGCTGCTAGTTCTTATGACCCCCCTTTTGAGCCTGCATCAGTTCTTAAGACCCCAATTTTATTGAAAATTCAAAAATCGCGAAATTTTGCGTTCCAAAGCCCCAATTTTGTGTTCCAAAGCCCCAATTCTTCGAAAATTTTGCGTTCTTAAACCAAAATAAATCGAAAATTGAACTATAGACCAGTTCTCAAGACCTATTTTTTGGAAAAAAATCAGTTCCTAAGACCCTATTTTTCGTCTTAAAATCCACTCAGTTCAGTTCTGTAGCCCCCCTTTTTGAGACCCTGGGCGGCACACCCCTACCCAAAAAAAAGTTGAGTGCCCCCCCCCGGGGGAGATGTCTTTGTCAGTAAGTGACTGGGGAACTATCATAATTACCCCTCCCCTGGGGGTCAACACTAGATTATTCCATCATAATGTTAAGATCATTCATCCATTTACACGTACTCCCGTTAAACCTACAACATCAATTTAATATATGGAGCGCATGTATATACTTACGCGGACTAGCTAGGAGAGAGTCGATGGTTTCAAACTGATTATTAAGAGTATTGAACTCATCAAGAGTTACATTGTAGAATTCACCCGGTATGAGATTGGTGATGGTTTGAAGAGGATTGCTATATGTCGTGCGTGAATCAAATAGCAAAGATCCTCCGGGATTTCCATTCCATGTCAGCCTCAGGAGACTAGAGGAGAAGGTGTAGTGAGAAGGAGCCGTTGGAAGCCGTATTGATAAACTGTTTGCTGCCGGCGATGTTATATCCAATCTCACTGTAAATATAGACATGGAGTATATATATATAAAACCAGTTGAATAAGATGTGTTGCATTGATAGAGGCTTGTGCTGTTCTAAGCCTCAATATTTGTGCAGCAGGAGGGAATTTACATCCAGGGGAGGTACTCAACGTATTCATATAAGGTATATGGGAATGTGCCGTTCTAAGGCTATCGTTGAAACCTTGGGGGGTTTCTTCTTTTTTTTTCTATCGCGCACCAATTAACTAACGCGCAGGGGAGCTTTGAGACAAACCATTCTTTTAATATAGCCTAATAGGTCACCTTTTTGCACGAATTCCCTAAACATGAGGTATGATTTGTGCTGGAAACCCTAAACAATTACAAAATCATGAAAAGAGACACACCCTTTAAAAATTAATTAAAATAATCCCACCCAGGGAATTTGCAACATTGTTATAATTAATTTGTTTGTGTGTAAATTTCCAAATTTCCAAATGAAGACCGTTTAAGAATTTGCAAAAGCTATAACACTAAAACTCTAGTACACCACACGGCAACAGATTTGTTTTCCGACCCTCAAAATTCACCAGAAAGGAACCCAGACCCCCCCCCTGGATTTGAACCACGGACCTCCAGCACCAGGGCCCAGATCCTAGCCACTACACCACGCCTGTCAGTCACACTCGGCTCAGTATATTCGCCTCGTTATATAGCTTAGGTCCATTTTGTAGCCCAAAAACCTGCATGCCGAGTTGTAAAAACATTTTTTCCGCCCAGTTGCCTTGTGGTGTAGTAGGTGTTGGATTTGGGGAAAATTCATACATTTTTTTTAATCCTTGTAATCTGACAAACAAGCTTTTTTTAGATTAATTTGAGGCACTGTTTGGCGGACATTTTCAATATTATTACTGAGGGTATGAAAAATGAGAGAGAACTCCCACAGAGTCTCAATTTAACAACCGTCTGCAGACAAGATGGGTTTGTAGATCCATGATACATTTCTGAAGATTTTAAACACACTAGGTTGGAACTTTAAAAGCGGCTTAGTGCATTTAGCTATCAGAGGAGTATGATTCAGTAAAATAATAAACATTATTAAGCATCCTCTCTTGCTCTGTTGGGGGGAATTTTACATTTTCTTTTTTCTTCTTGATTTCAGCTATAACTGTGTTGCAAAGTTGTTTTAGAAGTTCAGATGTTGGCAATTGATTGGCTTCTGCTCAGTAAAGTATGTTAAAGCAGGCCTCTACTGTAGAAATATCTCAGTAGACCCTTGAAAAAACACTGTCTAACAACATGAATTACGACTGACCAAGTCACGATGAAATAATTGCTTGACGAAAGATTTACCAATAATTACTCTACTTTTGTATCATTGCGGTTAATTGGTTTGATGAACAGAATATTATTCTTAATTGAAGGATACTGACTGCATAAAAGGTGAGTTTTTTTCTGACTCCCTGTTACTGTGAAGAAGCTTAGCAGTCAGTCAAATATGTACAAACAAACAAATGTACTCCCAGTCAAAAAATACCCCTTGTCATCATAGCTTAGCTTATGGCTGTGTCTGCTTATATTGTTGTGAATGGATCATTCTTCTGTCTATATGTGTGGTGGTATGGGAAAACCCGTCGGAAGTCGCTAGTGTTAATATTGAGATATCTGGATCATACCAAAATATTCCTAACAAATGAGTTCCAAGTCAATTTTCCAACTTTGGTCCCAAATAGAGATTATACCTTGAACTTTAGTCTCCAGGAGTTTTTTATGCACAATTCCAGATGTTAAGTTTATTTTAGTACTTTTCTGAACCTTGTTTATCAAATTTTATGTGTAAAATGCTATGTTTACGTAAAATGACATTGTTACCATGGTAACCACTTGTAAATTCCGACAATGCATTGTAAAGATTTTGAAAGTGAAGAACTTACAATTGTTAATAATATTGCAAAAAACTAGGTTCATATCAAAAGTCCTTTTCATATGACAAGCTATTCTGTGTGATATAACAATGTAGTTCTATTATTATTAGAGCATTTAAAAGATTTTGTGTACACCTTTGAATTGTCAGTTTCAATTTTAGCGTTGCGTTTAAACTTGCTGACTTTAAAATACTATAACTGTAGTTCTAGATGGAATTTCTGAAAAATTTAAACAGTCCTATACTCAGCAGAGTATGACGCTCTCTGCCAAAGAAAAAAACCAAGTTGCTAGAAAATGACCATGTGAAGGGTTTCCCATGCCACCACACATATATCCATAGACATTCATAATCAACCGCTGCAATAAATGAATCAAGCTTAAGTGGCAGTTCCTTACGATAACATACGAGTCAAAATGATGTAGAGAGATTAATGTTGTTCTCTTTGTTGGGACTTCTGTGCACCATGCATGTACGCAAGTCTGTGAAGATTACTGCCATTCTGTCATTGTGTTTAATGATTTGGAATGTCAATGCATAGAGAGATTAATGTTGTTCTCTTTGTTGGGACTTCTGTGCACCATGCATGTACGCAAGTCTGTGAAGATTACTGCCATTCTGTCATTGTGTTTAATGATTTGGAATGTCAATGCATAGAGAGATTAATGTTGTTCTCTTTGTTGGGACTTCTGTGCACCATGCATGTACGCAAGTCTGTGAAGATTACTGCCATTCTGTCATTGTGTTTAACACTTTCCACGCGGCAGGCGGCTGCAGACGACATTCCAAAATTTCACAAAATGTTTAAAAAATGTCAAAATTATTGCATTTCATTGACATATTTAGAATCACCATGAGAAATGCATTGACATAAGTACAAACATGCCTAGTATTGGGTCCGTAATCCTTGAGATAGGCTTTGAAAATTGTGAAAGGTTTCTGAAAAATCTGTTTTGTGTATGGGGAAAATAATAGCCGCGTGGAAAGTGTTAATGATTTGGAATGTCAATGCACAATTCCACACAAGAAATTGATGATAAACCATTTACAAAATTAAATAAATGTAGCTATATTTTAGGTGATAATATGCTACGATGTTGTGGGAGGGGGGGGGGGGGGGGTTGGGCATTTTTCTGGCCGGAAGTATTATATATGTCCTTACCTGGAACAAAAGGTTCATCAGTTAATGATGTTCCAATACTTTCTTGTTTCACTGCTCCTTTACCAACCACACAATGTGCAGTTATTTGGTAGCCCTGATTAGATTTCGGAAATGCCAATACAAATTCTTGGTTCCCACCAAAATCTAAGACCTTTTCAGTAACATCGCATTCTCCACATATGTACTGGATCACGTATTGATCGCAAACTCCAATTAACGGCGGTGTTTGCTGCAGTATTGGTTCCCCAACATTGAATGTGTACATATCGCCACAGAGGTCATACGGTAACCTGTTACGAAAACTCAGTTCTGATGGCGGCGCAGGCACTGCAAAGTAAACATGAAATTTGGTATAAGGTGATAAGTCATTCAGGCATTTTGATGCCATTCACTGGCAGGCAATAATTCTTTTGACCCTCGTTCAAGAAACACCAAATTGTACATGTGTGGTCGAGTGGATAACATGCAGGCTTCACGAGACAAAGGTTGTGAGTTCTAGCCCCGCTACGGGCAACGTGTTTGTTTGTATCCTTGGGCAAGGTACTTAGTCTCAATTGCCTCGTCGACCCAAGAGAGATTGGGAAGCTGTTAGAGGATATTACAATCTAAGTGCTGATACATTGTGTGCGCCGTGTCGGTAGCCTGGTAAATGAAGCCAAGTAATTGTGAAGATTTCCTAATGGTAGCAACAACAAAAAACCAGTGGTTCGGAAGTCACATAGAAATGGTGGTCCCGTGCATTGGAAGAACAATACCAGAGCATGTTAAAAAAAGGTTACAGACTCTTTCGTAAAGATTAGGGAATCATCCCGGTCTGTATCTGTTCATACATCAAAACGGACCCCAATGGAAATAAGCTAATACGCTTATTGGGTTATCCAGGGTTGTAGGACCTAAATAATATCAAATCAAATCAAATACAATCAAGAATCTAATTTGAATTATCCTGAATTATTGTTTAGGGGAATCTCTGCAAATTTAGCTTCTGGGATTGTCACCGAAATTCTACCCATGATATATCAGCAAAATATGACGAACACTTAATAATCATGCAATAAAAATATAGCTTGCATTTTATAATACCATGCTATTTTCATAACAATCCTCCATTTACTTGGTGTATAAACCTAAAGATTTTACACTCTATTTGGATATGTTGTTTATGGAATCTCTGCAATAATAGATTCTGGGATTCTTGCAGAAATTCTACCCATGATATATCAAGACAATATGATGAATAATTAATATCATGCACCAGAAAATATTATTTTATTATAATACCATGCCACTTTTACCTGTCCGTTCCAATAAATTCACAAATGTGTTATCACTCAGCACAAAGCTAAGATAATACAATGCACCAGGGGTCAGCCCATTGATATAGAAATTGCTAGCAATATTCCCACTCTCAGGTATAGTAGAATCTATGCGTTCATAAGTTCCGCTGGTCACAACTGCCTGTGTATCAACAAGAAACAAGTAGGTAGTTCCTCTCAAGGCAGACAGCACTATTCCACGGTTATCTGCAAAGTGAGCAATCACAAGTCATTGGAAGATTTACTGCATTATATAATAGGCTGATTTGTTGTGGAGATTATTGAGAGAAACTAAAATTTGGACATAAATTATGATTCCAAACTAATTTTGTAATTTTGTAATTTTGTAAGCTACAGTTGTGGAATAGTTCACAAAACTGACAATTATAATTGTAATAATAATAGTAATAATAGCAAAGTTATGAGGTAGGAGGTAGATCATATTGAATGACCCTCGTATAGACAAACCTGCTGTTTCAAAACTAACTTTGTTTCTTATGTTATTATTTTTACATCTTTTATATTGTTGTAATTATATATTACACTGTCTAGACTTTGGTCTTCTCAAGAAATTGGTACGTGACAGATTATCTTGATTTGTGTATGTTATCAAGGTGACATGTTGGCCAGATCTCTAGATACTATCGAGGATTGATCTAAGTTTCTACAGAGCGTCTGATATTTACTGGTGAAAAAGTTACTTGGCTAGAAAGGCTGATGCACTTGAATGGTACTGTTTCTACAGACATGCGTTTGTAGAAAAACGTTTGTCTTCGAATACATCAAATCATATCTACTGCTTCCAATATCATTACCATAGTAACAATCTGTGTTGATTTCAGGCACATGAGCATACTTCTTTGTTTATGTGAGTAAGGTAATATTTGATTCCCCCATTAGTAATTCAGGGGTTAGTGGCACTACTAAGAAAACAACTGAACACATAAAATATTGTTTTTCCCCATTTCATTCCAGAGTTGCACATTTACTGACCATAAATGTGAAAGGAATTCTTTTGAATTTCTTTTGATCTTTTCTTTTTAACTAGGGGATTGATTATACTTCAGCTCAATTTATGTGAATATGAAAGTGCTTTGAGGTATTCGGTCGACAACTATTGTAATCCATTAGGGCCACAACAAAAATAAATACCTGTATACACTAACGCACGACCACTTTGGGGAAGAGATTCACGGAGTTTAAAACCGTGTTTTGTCAAACGTGTTGTTTAAAAGATAAACTCGCGTTTAGTTAGACACACGTTTAGTTAGACACTGTTTTAAGCTAAAACCGTGTTTAGTACGAGAATACGGCCCTGTGTCTTCACTATACTGATAACCAAAAACTTATGATGAAAAACAAAAACGACTAGAAATCAAACTGACCTTTTGTTGTAACTGAAATAGTTCGAGGTTGACTGACAACATTTGGTGTATTCCCAATAGATACCACACTGACGGTATGTGCTGTGTTGGGTCTCAGGTCAATGATATCAGCTCCGATGGCGTTTGTACCCACAAAGTACTCACTTACTTTAGATGGATCCGCTGTCTCGCTGACCGTTATCTGAAACATTAATATGTCATTAGTAGCAAATTATACAACATTGCTTGTGTGTGATTCGCCCTTTTCCAAGTCAAGCCAACATTTGGAACAGAACACATTTGGTCAGCTGCTTGTGTGATACAAAACATACAAGGATATTCAGTGAAAATGCGCATAGAAATAGACAAGTGAATGACATATTTGTTCACTCAAAGCTCACTTAAATCGAACCAGTGTGACTTTGCCATACTTACTTATATGTATTCCCTCCATATCCCCTTTGTCTGTCCAATCCATCTCTTCCCCTCCTTTCTTCTTTAACCCTACTTCCACCTCATCTTTCCTCCCTCCCTCCATCCTCATTCCCTCTCCCTCCCCCTGTCCTCTCCTTGCCATTCACTTCACTAACTTTAATAACTCACCCCATATTGACTGGGATTATCACCGGATGTGGGAATATCCCATTCTAAAGTAAATCCATAGGTCTCCACAAGAACAGGTGGAGCGACTAAGTTGTTCACAGAGGACACCTGACATTCTGAAGGCTGAAATAAACAAAAAATAGAAATTGGTCATGCATGTTACTATAGATAAGTGTACTTGTATTTCAAAGATGATCAATATTCCCATTAGATGAAAATGAACAAAACTTGCCCACATCTGCATTTCTCTTTTATGTAATTTGTTTATAACACATAATTGCAAACAGCCATCCAATAATTCCAAATAGTACCTGTTATAACTCAAATTATTTCATCTGAAGCCATATGCCAGTTAAAAGTCTTTATTATACAATAAGGTTTTATAGTGCAATTACATCTAGAAGAAAGCGCTTTACAAAAAAGATACAACGATAAAATACATGCATTCAAATGGCATAAAATTCAAACATCCTGGATGAATAAATACTAAAGGAACATCAATTAATTTGGAAACAGATTAGTTTTTTAAATATAAGTAATGATGGCGAAATTTTAACATGTATATCGAGGGCTTAGAAACACAAGGCCTTATCTCTATTTTTTCAAAAATGAGATTTTGGTATCAACATTTTCAGAAAGAAATTCTCTTTCCAGCAACACAGCCTTATCTCCATAACACAACCCCTTTCTAAGATATAGCCAGTATCACAAAGCCTCATCTCCATCTCCCAATGTGTTTAAAAATCTTCTATAGTCTTTTTCTCAAAATGGTCAAAATGGAGATAAGGCCTTATGGTTCTGAGCCCTCGATATAATGGTGAATCATTCCACAACGTGGGTACAGCGACCGAGAAATATTTTCCACCAAGATTTTTCTTCAAGATATTGGGAACAACCAGTTTAAGTGTTATCAGAATTTGATCTTAAATCTGAGCGTCCAGGTTTGTACTTTGAAATGTTTTTGGTTCTGGAGTTGATAGTGCTTCTCAGATGGGAAGCATTGCCCCCCCCCCCCCCATCAGATCAAGCCCCACCCCATTTTGTCCCCCCCCCCCCCCCCCCCCAAACAATCGAAAAGGTAACCATCAACATGCACGTTTTCAAATATGATAATATTAGGCTTGTATTGTATGCATGTTGCCAGTTTTTTGTATCCCATTGCCAAATTGCAAACAAGTTTGCATCCCCTTTTATCTGAGGACGAGCCATCTAAGGATCATACACAGCTAGCATGCTTACAGACCAATTGCATTCTGGCCTGAGCATTGCTGGAGTCTGGTCCCATCAGATCCCAAGCATGTGTCTGTACAGAAAGTCAAAATATATATCTTCATCTGGCATTTGTAGAGATAATTTGGTTTGCAAATTACGTTCCTCTACAAGACTACAAATATAGGCTTGGTTTGATCCATTACTTGCGCACACAAATTACCACCAGGTTATACGTTCATAACTCTAAAATTATCCAACTTAAAAATACCAAATTATAAAATTATATGTATTTATTTCCTCTTCAATTTGAGATTGAAGGTTGTTTGCGAAGAACGTTTAACTTTAATAAAGAATGAGAGAAGATACAATTTTCAATTTTGCACTTGGGTTTTGAACATACAGGCTATTGTGTGACAGGCTACAGGCTATTGTGTGAGCATTTATGTCTTTAAAAATGTATTGTGTCTATCATCCCAATTTGGCATCCTAGATGGTAGGTACATAGCATCTGAGGTCATGAATATCTCATTAGCAGTTAGCACACAATTGCTTAGGCCTTCCATTTTAGTTTCTGTTAAAGGGGCACTAAGAGATGTGTTGGAGGATGCGCCCTCAATTATGATAAAAACTGGGATTAGTATATTTTTATAATTGTATTACATGTATGAACTTACACCTATAAGGATTAAGAAAAATCCTATGTACAAGAAAACGTCGATTCAAAAAGCAGTACGCGTGATACATAACGCGAACCATATTTGCATAGAGGGCGTTTTTCAATAAATAGCGATGATATTGTTTTAATCAAGTTTTGCTGTGTTTTTGCTAGTAGAAACAACAGTAATGGCCATTTTTAATGTTCATCTTGAATTCTGAAGTAAATTTTTAAACATTTAAAATTTTCAACACCACTTAATGTGCCTTTAAAGCATTTGTGTTACATCAGGTTATGATATAAAATATAAGGCTGGGACTTGATAAACACAAGGTGTTATCAGGAATTTTGGGTTAATAAGGTTCCACTGTATATCATACTTTGTCATTATGACCAGATGAGAAATAAACAAAATTGGCAAGCCTGTACCTGACCATACTTTTTGGAGTCTGCACCAGGGTTGTCACCAGGCCGGGCCCACCCGCCACTGGGCTAGCTCGCCCGGCACTGGGCTCGGAATTGGGCTGGCCGCCCGGCACTCTAATTTTTTTTACAATTTTTTTTTTTTTTTACAATTTGTGGATAAAATCATTACACTGACTCATAAAACAAAGAAATTATGTGGCAGGAACCCTCAAAGTGCATTAAAAAAAACCTAAAAACATCCCGGCCGCTGAGCCGTGAGAGCTCCACTCGCTCGGCTCGCTACGCTTTGGCCAAATTTTACCCGGCACTAAATTTGGCCTGGTGACAACCCTGGTCTGCACCTTATCCCAAATTTAATTAGCTCTGACACAATTCTATTAGATACCTAAATACTAACTAGTCTCACTTCTGAAAATGGGTTATCACCTCATTCCAAATGTAATTTATTCTGAAAGCTACAAGGACTTTATTCTGAAGGGTGCTACATATATTCTGGATTGAACAAATGGTGCATTACTTTTAATGTATAAAGGCTCGCTCGTCCATATTAGGCATTATTTAATACTGCAAATGCAATGCGGTAGCCCTACTTCCGCTGCAGTGTACGGCTATTCATTGCAGATCGCACAACTGGGTTCCCGCATACAATGCAAAAATGTGATGCATCCCAGATCGTAAATGGCAGTTAAATAATTTTAAACAACATTACCATAACCCACCGCATTGCACAGTAAATAACTCAGATGATATGAACAAGCCTTTCTTCTACGCTGCATTTTACATTAAATACCCTACCTACACTACTACAGAACTTCCCATTGACTTTTCACGTTGCAAAATTCACATTGAATGAGAAAACTGCTGATTTTTCAACTCAATATTTTCTTCAGGCATGACATCTCTGGTATCCTGGTATCGCTTTCATCAAAATTTATGTAATCTCATAATATTATAAAGAGTACCAAGAACAATATATGTGAGTGAAATTTGCTTGAATTTCATTATATTTTATGTGAAAATGTGTATTTAATTTTCAAAAGTAATTTTTGCACCGTCGGAAGTCAATGAGAAGTTGTGTGACTCTATGGAGCTCCGCTACGGAGTCACTATTGGGACTACCTTTTACAAGACGTTCAAATGTGGTTAAACGTCCCATTGATATTGGATGTATACAATAGGCACCACTTAATATCTTTTGTTTGCTCGGCCACTCCAAACCAACGCTACTTGACACGACAGTGGATGTCTCATTAGACAAGTGATCTGCTATAGGTCACTTCAATTCAATTGTTTCAAAAAAGGGATGATCGTATCAATCAATACTGTTGAAAGAACAATCTTAGCGAAGCAATCAAATAAGTGATGGCACCTCCCGATATTTGAAAACTTAAACCAGTAGATTGCGAAATAAATATTTAATTGAAGATTCCATTTCAATCAGTTGAAAATTAATGCCCGAGTTGGATGGACATGACGTCGATAGGACTAATCGATAACCAGACGATTGGTACCAAGTGCGAAAGTTGAAGTGAGGGTCTAAACGATCAGAGCGTGTGAAGGGCCCGGTTGAAGGGGTTTGTATGACAACAAAGGACAATTGGTGCCTATTCATACTATTGTAATTTGTATCCATTGTAATATCAATCAATCACTGTCAATGGGACGTTTAACCAAGTTTGAACGTCCTGTTACCTGTTACGCCTGCGGCCATTTGTCATTACTGACCAGACTAATTTTACTCAGAAAAGTTGAAAAATATTGACATGGAGTAATTATACAAATGTGTCTATAGTAGTAGTAGTTCTGAAATCCCGCCTTACAATAGGTGCACCCCTGATTTACAGGGTAAAAGTTCCTTAAAGTTACCCATTAAAAAGTACAATTTTGAAAACACACAAAGTCACAAATTATGGCTTCATCAAGTGCACTGCGGGAGAAGTCTCCTCGGGGCAAATGTCACAAGTCACAGAGATGGCATTACATCCGGGCAATACGGCTCGCGTCGAGGTCCTTTTTCAGGATCAATCGTTACTGCTAGCTGCACAACATTGTATAAATCACCGGTAGATTAAATGTACTTCACAAGGCACAAAAACATGATATCAAAACGTTATTTACAGCTATATACAAAGTTACATTAATGAGGCGAATCATTGACTGATCTTGCCGCAAGAAGGGCGATGTTTACTCCAATGTTTCAATCGGCAAGTATATACAGCAGTTGAGCACCTTGAGTTTGTGCATCTAATAAAATTACAATAGCTGAGCTCTGATTCGCGGATTAGACAGTTAAAACAATGGGGATTAGACTCCTCCAGGTCATTGCTGACGGCAAAAGTTGAACTTGGTTGATGCATTTCACACTCAGACGGAATTTCCAGTCTTGCTTCACTGATTTCAGAAGTTGCTGATTTTGAAACTTGCATTTTACACTCAGAGTCAGACGGATTTTCCATTCTTGTTTCACTGATCTTGGATCTTGGATCTTGGATCTTGGATGTGGTATCCTCCAAAATACTCTCATTAGAGAGTTTTGACTGGAGGTGTGGAGAGAGTGGTTAATATATGTGGAGGCGAGAACCGTTTTTTATAGTCATTTGTCAGTGTCTTTTTTGAGGGGGTCAAGAAGAAAAAAAGAAGTCCACTGGCTCAATTTTTTCCAACCACCCCCATGGCCCCACAGAAGTATTTATGAAATCTCTAAGTGATACGCATACACACAACAGAATACACACAATAATAATTGTAAAATATGGAAATTAATAATGGGCGCAGCCTCCAATACATCACTCTGAATAAACCTTTAAACATAACCATGGGTGTAAAATCGTGTCAATAGCAGAAACACTTAAGACGAGCCAACAAATAATAAAATAATAACTTCTTTTCCCTGGGCTTCTTTTATGACCGAAAAGAGCCCGACATATTCCGACGTTAATGATTTTAGTGCGTGCCCACGTCTCCAGGGTTGCCAGTTCATTGCAAGTGATGGCAATTCTGGCGTACGTAAACAAATTAATTCACAAAATCGTCAAGCAGCGTCCGTTAACAATGGGATAAACTCACTATTTCTACATGGTCACACAATTGACACACAAAACGAGGGCAATTTCACCGAATTCACTTCATATTTTGTGAAATAAGGTAACTTTATTGAGAACTGTTATATATTGTACTACTATGAAACATATTTGTAAACACGTAGCTGTTCACTGTATAAAAGCGTAAAGATTTTTCGGCCGTAGAAATAACAACCATAAGCTTGTGCAGCAGGATCAATTTCATTTTGTTGAATCATAGATCCAATCCAACCAAATGTAGTTAGTTGTAAGCCTAGGATAGGATACGCCATCATACGGGCACATTTTCGGCCGCCTTAAAGGGGCACTAAGAGATGTGTTGGAGGCTGCGCCCTCAATTATGATAAAAACTGAGATTAGTATATTTTTATAATTGTATTACATGAACTTACACCTATATTAGGCCTAGTAAAAAAGTTCCATGTTTCCCGTCTCCGCCCGCCTCCGTTTTAGCCGCCGCCTCCTTTTTTTTACTATTTGATATTTTTACATTTTAAATTTTCAGAGCTTTAATTTGTCACCTAAACAGCCTCGATTGACCCATACCTCATTCCTGGAGTGACCTATATCATGCCCAAGTATAATGTTATCTTGGTTTGTTGAAATAATTTAGAAATCCTTTCATTAATTCGAAAAACATTTTCATTTTTTTAACATTTGAAAAATACCTAAATTCAGTAAATAATCATTAAATAGGGAAAGAGAAGTGTTGACTTTAACATAATAAAACACTGGTTTGTAAATGTTTGTATATATTTATTTCATTTTTTGTTTATTTTTGAAATTGAGTTAAACAAATTATATTAAAGGTAGATGACCCGATCACATTCCGATTTTCAACTTGAAGTTTTCTATTCTACATGAAAGGTCATCCTTAAAAAAGTTGTGTTCCAAAGTTTGAGTTGCATAGCTCTTAATATGGTTCTTATTTTAGACGCACAAGATGCTGTGAACTGTACCCATTGAGTAGTACACAAACTATATTGGTGGTTACCACCATTCGCGGTAATTCGACGTTATTTCATCGATTTCTCCGTAATTATACTGATTTAGGCCGTCAAATTTCAGTATGATGATGAGAAAAATACGAGCTTTCATATGATATGAAAATCTCCGTATGTTTGAAATAATTCTGTGTTACGAAAATGTGATCGGGTCATCTACCTTTAACTGCTGTTATGCATGTTAATATGTTGAATAGCATTCAAAACCTATTTGTCATTTTATCCATCATTCATAAATGAAACATCTTTCTTTACCAGATCACAGGCAGGCATAGGCTACAAACAACAATTATAATTTTATTTGACCCAAATTGAAGAGAAAAAAATGTATATGCAAACATTTAGTTACAAATCTTTACAGTGTTACCGTATATCATTTTACAGGCAACACGTCTATTTAGATGGGGTTTTTTTGTTTCTCTGGCAAGTATAGTGGAAAATCTGTTTAGGAGTGTCCCCGACACAGTCAGTTGGTCACTTTTGACTTGTCGGCCATCTTGGAAAAAAAATAGCAAAAATTTGGAAAATAGTAAATAGTAAGACCCCCCCTCCTCCTTTTCTTAAAAAGTCCGGACGGGAAACATGTAATTTATTTTACTATGGCATGCCTTATAAGGATTAAGAAAAATCAGCTCTCTTTGGGTTTGTACTACAAGTAAACGTCGATTCAAAAATGCTTGTACAGCCGGGACGAGCATTTACGTCAGACAGTATCCCACTGCAGTACGCGTGAACCGTGATACATAACGCGAACCATATGCATATTTGCATGAGGGCGTTTTACAATAAATAGCGATGATATTGTTTTATTCAAGTTTTGCTGTGTTTTTGTTAGTAGAAACAACAATAACAGCAATTTTTAATGTTCATCTTGAATTCTGAAGTAAATTTTTAAACATTTAAAATTTTCAACACCACTTATAAATGCATAAAATGTCCCTTTAATAAATAGGCCCCGATTTAGGCTTTATTTAGTTAAATCATGAAATTACTGCAATGACATGACATACAATAACCAAAAAGATTGCTTTCACAGACTATCATTTCTATGGAAATACTTAACCTCTTTTGATGATGGATTGGTTAGAAATATCAGAACAAAAGGCTGTAAATAAAGCGCAAAAACGTACACTTTTTGGTACCGCAATTTTGTTTTAAAAACTGTTATTCGCAGCCTGTCTTCTATTAGTGTGTTCTCATTTACACAATGCTTTTCTCCAATTATGAGAAACCCACAGGCGCGGCGGGGCCTACGAGAAATGCGAGTATTGCATCTATTCTTGATTTGGGCAAACCCCGGGGCAAACTACTTGATTCATGAGCCCAATATCGGTTATGCAACCCCCCCCCCCACCCACCCACCCCCACAAAAAATCACCAATCTATCCCCCAATGCCCTCCCCCCCCCCCCCCCGGGCAAGTTTTACTGTGCGGCAAATTTGAGATACCAAGGAGTTATTATATTAATTATTAAAATTATGATAATTCCTTATACTTGAAATGAAGTGTTGATCATGTTGTAAAATGAAATATATATCTAGTTACAATAATACATTTTTCTGTTATAGATGGTGCAAAATTGCGATATAGACCTAAAAAATACAAATCTTTCTACTTTAGTAATATTAATACAGAGATAGGGCCTAACCTCGATTCTCGAAAAGTCGCTACAAGTCAGTCAGTACAAACGCCGCATGGCTCTTATTCCATTGTATCTATATACCTGAGACTTATTCAACTCGGGTAGCTCGGGTTTGTACATTGTTAATCTCCCGGTTAATCTTAATTCAATTAAACCACTTGCCCAGCTTTTAAAAGGAATGCATAATTTACCCTAAATACACCGTCCAATGAATTATTCAAGCGGTGTTTTCATCCGGGTATTATAGTAATCAAAATTCCCTTTAAAAGGGAAATCCCCGTTTCAGGTAAAATTCTTGCAATGAGGTGAAGTCCCACTTTGGGGACATGGTGAGAGTCTCAGCTGTAGCTTCGTCGGGTTCCGCTATGAAAGTCTAATGTGCTATAATAGTGTTACATTTATATAGTATTTTTCAGGTATATATTATAAGGTTCATTAACCCTAATTTTCGAGGCATATTTCCACAGATTTATTTTGTGGCCAAATAGCGAGGGGAAATCCCTGACTCGACACAAGCACACTGCATGACATTTTATAGAACTTATTAAAAACGGTATAGTTTTTGACAGTGGACACTCTGGTTCAGGCTACAGCTTTAGACTATACGTTGATATATTTTGGATATTAGATTGTAAATCTTACCAATTGTTCTTACTAGTCATATCATTGTTTACAAATAAATGTATGCATTAATATGGAACTAATTTTGTCGGATTAGTGAACCAGAAAGATGTTACCTATACAATGTCGTCGTGTAGGACATTTTAAGTAAGATACCTTTTGAGTGAGACTTCTCGTTTTGGTTTAGCTGAGTTGATAGTGTTATATAGAATAGTGTTGTATAGGATTTTCATATCATAGAGACATTGAACTGGGGCTTTGATGTATTTCAGAGAAGTTTGGGGTATTGAAGTTTCAGTTAGCACTTATGTTTTTTGTAAATAATACAAAGAATACAAATGAGATAGTAATTGTAATGAATTTATTTTGTTTTATAAATAATCTTTGCAGACAGTAGATAAATATAAGATCTTTTTTACAAATGTTACACTAGAATACAATGACTCACATTTAACGTTTAGGGAATTGCATTGGCAATTCATACCGTAAAAAACAAGTCGGGCTATAGGCGTTACATTAATGGTTGAATTCTTTGTGCATTGCTCTTTTTGCATGATACACTACTGGCCAAAGGCTGTATGCAATCCCTGAAGGTACCTATTTTGTAGAGACAGTATGGGTTTTTTCTGTATTCCTCAATGCCAGCTTTTAAATAGCTTCCAACAAGTTTGCATTATAAACACTTATATAGATAGAACAGTGTTCCAAGATTGTGAAAAATTGGTATTATTTTTTGAATAGTCGAAATTTAAAGCAATCATTTTGTGAATGCTTATTGACTTTAGGCTCTTGTGCATTTGAAGTGAATGCTATGTTTGGAATTAGTTCTCTAAAGTTTGGTATACTGGCTGGCAAAGCTCAAGATAACAGTTTTTCTACCGGGAGCTACTTTTTTTCAAAAGTAGCGCCCGGATCATGGGATTTATTGAGAACCAGGAGCTACTTTCAGTCTACTGGGAGCTAATTTTTATTAAATCGTATTGTCAAATCGAAATTCGATGTCTTAGGCAAGCTTCCCGATCATCAACGGGCGCTGGTTTGGACAAAATATCAGCGCTCGGTTGTTTATTTTTCAGCATTACCGGGCGCTATGGCAGGAGGACCGAGGGGTAAAAATCGCCCAGCGCCCGCTTATCTTGAGCCTTGCTGGCTGGTTGGATGAGTATGTAGAAATATTAGTATTTGATTAAAAATTGATCAGTAGTTCTTACACAATATGCAGTAGGGTAAAGTCGCCTATTTCGGTCACTTGGCCAAAATCGTGTAATTGCATCGGTTGTCGCCATTTTAAAAGCAATACCGGCATCAACATGATCAACTATGCAGCAGTTTTTTATCCGTCAGTTTATAACGACGAGGTCATTTTCATTACACGATTTGGGCGAAGTGACCGAAAATAGGCGCTGACCGAAAATAAAATAGGCGACTTTACCCTATTCACTTTAGATATAATGTTTACACTTTCCATGCGGCAGGTAGTTGGAGGCGACATTCCAAATGTTCACAAAATGTCACAAATTTCAAAATTATTGAATCGCACTACATCTTTGAATCCCCATGAGAAATGCATTGAAATTTGTACAAACAGTCTTAATATTGTTTCTGTAATTCTTGAGATAGGCCTTGAGTTGTGAAAGGTTATTGCAAATTTGCTTTGTAAATGGAAAAATCCAAAAACTGCGTGGAAAGTGTAAGCGTTTATAAATAATCGTTGAAACTTGGTAAAACTGTCCATGTTAAGAAAAAAATTCATGGCTTAAAATGTTTACATCATGATACTAGTTTTTAACATTATTAACCATG
>CM069443.1:38376197-38419832 GCA_035610835.1 Ophiura sarsii | reverse complement strand
CATTTATAAAGATTAAATGAATATTGAAGAAGTTACGGCAGTTTTACGGAGGCTGTACCTGAGAGTCCACAGCCCCCTTAAGTCGTTTTAGGAAAAGGCATGAGGCGTATAACATTGAATAGGGTTTTAAAAAGATAGATATGCAATATTTTTGTCCAAATCTATGGGGTATGTTAAAATATGTAAGACATTTAATACATATCCCTGCGGCGTATTGGTTTAAGCAGTGGTGTAGTCAGGGAGCAGAGGGAGGGGGAGGAGTGCCCTCTCCCCGAAAAAAATTGGGGGAAAATCGGGTTGAAAAGAATACAAACTCTGCTAAATCCGTCCAGTTTGGACCCTTTTCACCTTCCGACCTGGACATTCTTCTTTAAATTTGTGTCTTGCTCCATTTGAATGACCGGACTGGCTACGCCACTGGTTGAGACAATCAATTTCAGTTCAACAACAGTAATCTGCCAAAAATTCAATGATACCGATGTCCAAAAATGCACCAAAAATATTCAAAATACGAAGTCATTTTGTTACCAAAGTGTACAGCATGCAATGCATGAATGCCCATTATTATCATTTGAATTATGTCACCAGAATTATAGTGGTATTGTCGATTGTTTGGGCGTGCCGTTCTGCGTGAACTACACAGTTGATAATTTAAGGTCAGACGCAGGTAACTCTATTATGTTTGGTGAACTTGAAATTAGTTGACTGTGAAAAAAGTTTTGTTGGCCTTTTATGCCATAGAATAGATATACGATGTATACAGTACATGTAGCCTACAGGCAAACACCCATCAGAATGAAAAACCCACATACGGTAGTGTACACCGTTTCCGTAATATTTCCACATGTAGGCCTATATTCAGAATCCACTTCAAAATAATTCGAGTGCACTCCCTTTATCATGTCTATTATAACTTGTGAGCTTGCTTCATTAGTGGTTTGCTCAGAATGTTTAGAATTTGAAGAGCAAAAATGAACGGTACATAAACATAAGAATACTTTCCCTCATTTTCATATCAAGATTTCTTCCTTATTTTTGAAATGTTGATATTTTGAATTGGGAAAATTTATTTTTATTCTTGTTTGGATATTTTCCACACATTTGGTTATTTTGTTAACATAAATCAAGTAAAAAGAAGTAAAATAAACATTAATACCTGACACAATATTTAAAGTGAGAATAAAAACTACAAAGTAGGTGTTGGTTTGAAGATGCACACAATTTTATTACAAAATCCGACGCTTCGGTCGACAGACCTTGGTCACAGAGTGGAGAGTGTATACAATATTTAAAGGCCTTTTGGTCAGTAGTACCATGGTACTACCCATTGACAATCTGTCCATCTGCTTCTCCTCTTGAGGGCTGTACATAGAGGACAACCAGAGGCCCGGAATAAACATTAATGCTAATGTCACGTCTAAATGCCAATGTATATTATAGTCATTCTTTTATTTGTTAAACTTCAAATCATGGATGTAGGCCTGCATTGAACCTCCCACTATTTCGAGATCAATATTGGAATTATTTCTGTTACCTCTAAAATTAAAATAGAATGAGTGAATATTCATCTCCACGTATTATACCATCAACTCCTCATAGGAGGTAAATCAACATATAACTCCTCATTGGCTCATTTCTTGGCACTTAATTCAATATTGGCATGTTTATTGGGATGGGACGTAATCAGATATTCAATATTCAGATGCTCATATTGGAACATAATTAGGTGCTCATATTTGATAACTAATCAACTATTAAATATTCGGGTTCTTATATTTAGACATAATTCAATATTCAATATTCGGATGTTGCTATGGATTCAATATTCAATATTTGGGTGTTAGTTGGGACAATTTGACATTTAATATTCGGATGTCCATGAACATAGGCCTATTATCAAATAATTAGGTGCTCATTGTTTGGAAAATTGTTAATATTTAATATTCAGATGTTTGTATTGTAACATAATCTCTATTATTACATCATCTCTGTTATCTATTCAATAGACATAATTAAATACTAGTAGTCAATATTTCGATGCTCATGCATAATTGGAACATAATTAATTATCGAATAATGCTCATATTGGTAAATAATCAACTATTCAACATTCAGTTTCTCAAAGAAGAATAAGATATCAAATATTTAGGTGCTCGTATTTAGACATAAATAAATATTCAATAATCGGATGTTGCTATTGGATTCATTATTCAATATTCAGGCGCTCGTATTGAGACAATATTTAACATTGATATTCAGATGCTCATATTGGAACATATTATAACTATCTATTCAATACAATATTTAGATGTTCATATTGGGACATAATTAAATACCATGTAGTCAATATTCAGATGCCCATACATGTATTGGAACATAATTAATTATCACTGAAATAAATAGGTGCTCATATTGGCAAATAATCAAATATTCAATATTCAGGTTCTCATAATTATTGGAGAATAATAAGATATTCAATATTTAGGAGCTCATATTGGGACCTAATTATATAGGGGATGATGGGGCAACTGGTCCAGTTAAGCATGTTCATGGTCTAAAACATTAAAAGCGCGTGTAAATATTTATCGAATTGCTATGAAAATATCACCCATGTCACTGTTTACATAATATATAACATATAATCAATGTTAAAAAATATTTGAAAAAAAGTCAATTACCACTAACTGAAAATGTTACTTGGCATGGACCAGTTACCCCATCACTGGTCCAATATGTTCCAACGGTTAGAAAACTCATCAGTGAATGACAACACGGAAACCATGCAGGCAGTATTTTCTTTACAAACACATTTACATGGCAATGATGACCCAATGGTTAATATACACAAAAAGCAGTGAATAGAATTCAAAAATCATGGTATTTCGTCATTGCAAAATTTATGCAACCGTTTATCGTAAACAACCTCCTATACCTTATACCGTATAACGCTCATCCAATTACATAATTACTTGACTGCAATAGAGTAATATTTTAATTAATTGTACATGTCACTTGTTCAAAAGTATCGGGTCACGCGTTATGAGCTCGCCTCCCAATAGTGGTGCTGTTACACTTTTTAGTTTCATGCTGTCATATTCCTTAAATATTTTTAAGACCACAAACGCTATCTCAACAAATTTGGTATCATTTTAAAGCCTTAATAACAAGCTATCTGCTTGCAAAATAGCATTGGTATAGCTAATACAAAAGGGGAGATACAGCTGTTTGAGGGACCAGTTTGGGGACCAGTGGTGGTGCCGCGGAAGGTGCCGTCGGAAAGGGTGCCGCCTGTACAAACTCAATGGGGATAATCCCATGTTTTGTTCTTTTTACAATCCCTAAAGTTACAAACACCATTCTGGTCCCATATTAAAGGATATTTAGTAGTCTTTAAGTACGTGGTTCAACAGACTTGTCAACCATTTGTAACAACTAATTAGTTATGGATAAGACCATGATCATCAGCTTTCTTCCTATTCGCTACACAGTCAACATGAATAATCAGCCTCAATTTACTGGATTTATAAAAATGAATATAACAGAAAAAGTTTTCAACCTATATGATAGCAAAAGTATACATTATTTGGAAAGCTTGTAACTATAGAGGAATTCAGAAATGCAGTTTAGATCAGGGAAGGGTACATCCTTTATAACAAATATTTCTGAAAATTCTAAATATATATTTAAAAAATTGGAGATATTCACTAGCCGGTATAATTACCTTACCGACGTAGTAACCTTTGACAATTATATATCATCTGATGGGTAATTTCATGAGGAATTCAAATATGTAAAGTAAATAATAAAAATTAAAAAACTCTGATATTTTTCTGAACATTGTGAATCGTACCATTTTAGTCCTTAGTCGTACTCTAATTTTAATGGCATATTTGGTTTTCTCATGCAATTTCCCTTCAAAAACGTATATCTTTACTCCTCAGGGTGGTATACAAGCAAACATAAATGTGTAAAGTTAAAATCATGTCGCGAAAGCCAAAATCCGTGTGTAACGCGAAAGGAGGCGTCAGGCGAGCTTATAACACACATGACCCCATAGTCATATTTGCTTAAATGTTGTTCAAGGAATGGGTCAATTGCATTCTTCAAGCGGTTGGTTTCTTCACTTCTACAATTCGCTCTGGGAGTTTGTTCCATAGTTCGCTGAGAAAAGCAGTTTTGTCTTATCCTCTCCTTGCTGCGGTTTTTTTGCACCTTGTAGATGTGGCATTTTAGACTGTCAATTCTCCTTTCAATTCGAAAAACTTGCTTGGTTGGACATCAGTCAGTGAAGTCATGCATAATACGGTATACTTGGTCGAGGTCCCCCTGAGTCGTCTATATGCCAGAGATGGAAGGTTGAGATTTTTCAATCTTGCTGAATAGGAAAGCTTCCTCAGGGTCGGTACGATTTTTGTGGCTCTACGTTGAA
Organism: Ophiura sarsii; assembly: GCA_035610835.1. Classification (NCBI taxonomy): domain Eukaryota; kingdom Metazoa; phylum Echinodermata; class Ophiuroidea; order Amphilepidida; family Ophiuridae; genus Ophiura; species Ophiura sarsii. Next base: position 38,415,403 of record CM069443.1, on the reverse strand, counting down.
CTTTTCCAGCTTATCTACATCGCCTTTCAGATATGGACTATCCAATTTGCGTACTCAAAGGTGAGGTCTGATCATGAAATTCTTGTAGATTGTCTTGAACATTATGCTATCCAAATAATATGGTCTAAAGATCTCTTGGTGATTCCAACCACAGGATTGGCTTTGTTGACAACTTCTCCAACATGCTTGGTAAATGATAAAGCTTTGTCAAAAAGGACGCCAAGATCTTTTTCTTCCTATAACTTTCCTAGCTCTCTTCTGTCAACTCCCTCTGTCCTCGACTCCTTGTATAATCATGTGTACCTCTTGGTTTGCCGTAATGCGCGACTCAGCATTTCTTAACATTAAACTGGAGCTGCCACCGTTTGACCATTCTCCTAGATTGTCCAGGTCATCCTGAAGCTGATAACGATCATCCTGACTGTGAACTTGAGGGGAAATATTTGTGTCGTCTGCAAACATCCTAATGAGACTGGATAACATAATTATTTGGTAGGTTGTTAATGAAAAAATTGAACAAAATGGATCCTCCTCCCCTGGTTACGCCACTGCTGCGTAAGCCGCGTAAGCCAACATTTTGAGAGCACCAAACCGGGGTAAGCTCCTACTAGGCTAGTAACTTGCGAATAATGTACGCTAAATCTTACACCTGACCTGACCCAAGAGTAAGTTGAAGCATAACAGTTTATGCTGTAACTAAATTATAATTTCTGATTTTCCCGATGGACGATTACATAGATATATATGCTGATCAATGGGAGACTTCTATCATGCAATTCATTATCAATTTGTGTATTTTATAATTTACTCTATCATACATTTAAGATCAATTTAATATTTTAAATCTATCCACAATCATGCATACAAAATTGTAGAAATAATCTCAAACAATCAATCAACCAATCAATCAATCAATCTATAATTAATTAATTAAATAACATGAAATCAAATAAATAAACGAATACATAATCTTAAAGATAAATGCATATGCCTATTTATATAAATGAATGAATGAATAATTAAATATTATAAATAAATAAATTTAAGAGTAAATAAAAAAGATGAATACAAAATAATAACACATATACATTTAATAACTCAATTGATTAATAATAGATAAATACTAAAGTATGTCAATACCTCGGCCATCATATTGTAGTTCATAGAACTTGACATGAATGATTTCATTAAAGTCACCATGTTTTGAGTCCGTTTTGGAAAGAAATCATTGTGCTAATAATTATGAGAACCTGAAAATTAAATATTTAATTATTTTCCAAATATGATCACCTTATTTATTTGAAGCATCCGAATGTGTTAAATTGTCTCAATACCAGCACTTGAATATTGAATATTGAATCCAAGGAATCTCCGAATATTGAATATCTAATTATGTCCAAATATGAGCAACTAAATATTGAATATATAATTAGGTCCCATTATGAGCACCTACATATAGTAACATTATATGTGTTTATAATTGCTGGTATAAACACTATTTTGATAACAGTTAATAAACGTATCATCGCGTTGTAGCGTTTATGCAACCGTTTATCGTAAACAACTTCCTATACCTTTACATGTAAACAACAATAATAAACGTGTTGTAGTGTTTATTAATAGTCAACGTTTGTTTTTACAGTGCAGGTACACAGGAAAGGGACCTAAATTATCAATGAAGCTTTATAATTTGTTTTGCCAAATACCAATTCCTATAACATGACGTGAAACACGCGCACATGAACCCGGAGGAACATTTTATGCCTCTCCATGCCTGTGTAAATTCCTATATAGTAAGTCTAATTTAACACACAAACTAGAGAAGAAGTGTCAGTAATTTGCATTCTGTAGACAAGAAGTGTCAGTAATTTGCATTCTGTAGATAAGAAGTGTCAGTAATTTGCATTCTGTAGACAAGAAGTGTCAGTATTTTGCATTCTGTAGACAAGAAGTGTCAGTATTTTGCATTCTGTAGACAAGAAGTGTCAGTAATTTGCATTCTGTAGACAAGAAGTGTCAGTAATTTGCATTCTGCATATAGGAATGCCAACATAAAGGTTAATACTTTATTTAAGTCAATACATTTCACAGATAAAGTGAAGATTCCAGTCTGTGGTGTAGATCTATTGGATATTATTCTAATATAATTTTTAACAATGAAATCTACCCATATGAACATGTATTTATCTTAAGGGAAGGGACCGTTCATTATTTATGCTGGAGGGGGGGGGGGCGGTTGGGTAAACTATAGGGGGGTCATGTAACTTTCATATGTTGAAATAGGGGGGTTATGTAATTTTTTATTCTTAAACAGGGGGGGTTGTGTAACATTTTTTTAAACTATAAAGATGGTGGTGATTGGGGTGATTTTAGAGGTTATTTTGGAGTGTAAATGCATTTTTTTCCTGCGCTTCGCGCATATTTTCTTCAAACCTATCGACTTCAAAAACGTTTACTATGAGACGAATTCTGGACAGCAAATCTTTTCTGTGCATCGGACGATATGGTGGAAAAACATCTATATAATCACCAACGGTCGAGAAATTAGAGCCACTCGGGTGTATAATGTAACAAAATCCAATTTTATGATTTAAACAAATGTGATTTATTGCATGCTTTTCTCCTCGTCTCAGCTTTGCACCATGCTCACAAAAGTAGAACGTTTTACTGGATTATACGTTTCTGCTCAGAATGTATACTATAGGCTAAATTGTTGGGGTTATAAAGACTCACAAAACCACCCAAAATGTATAAATATGACATAATTTCCGCTCGCTACGCTCGCCATTACTAATTTCACACAATAACAATATTATTGGCCGTTCAGATAGGGCACAAACAGAATTTGCCAACATATCCATGAACAAAATTCCAAAGGTAAAGACAGCCCCCATAAGTATGTGACAACAGTGGCGGATCCAGGAAAATTTGAGGGGGGGGGGGGCCCAAAAAGCTTGAGTTTTAGACAAGAGAATCTTTTTCGAAATATTTGAAAGACCAATCCCATATCAAACTAGTGCTCCGGTAATGCGATTTCGTAGAAATTTGGTATACGGTTAAACAGTTATTAACAAAACATCCCCCAGTTTAAAGTGGGTGTGCATTGACAACATCCAAGAAGATGTCATTGCAAAGGGGACAACGCGTGAAGGGGGAATGGATGTTTCGGAATGATGGTAAAACAATTCCTTAATACAAGGTATTGTTTAAAACTCACGATTGCATGTCGCCGATATCGTTGCCCATTATCAAATTTAACGATCAATTTCGTACTTCGGTTTTGTATAATGGCTAGCCTTGTCGCCGACCAATAAAGCTGCAACTTTTTGTTTACCATTCCTATCATAAAGACACCTCTGTTCTTAGGGTAAAAACAGACGAAGTGCGACAAATGAATGAATTTACCTACCAATTAAAGTTTATCACCTGAATCTTTCATCTTAATCTTACGCGTGTCGCTACATTCTAGAAGAAAAAAACAGAACTAATATTGTTCCCCGGGTAAAATGTTGCGTTACATATTTACATTACAATTTTGTCTGTAATATACGACTTACCTGTAATATAAGCACCAGACAGCAAAATACTCCTAAAAGAAGTAGTTTATAGTCCTTCATGGTGAAGATTGCACGAATAACCCTTAATGTGACAGGCACAATATTTATTTTTGGGCGTCAGCTCCAAAAAATGGAGCACGCTTGCGATTAAATCACACCCAAAGTTCAGTAAAGTTTTTTATATGATCCAAACGTAAAAGAGAAGAAATCACGCCATTTTAATCCATATAACATGCCAACGTCGGCGTCTTAAGCTTAAAATCCTCCTATATGGTCCGGTTTTTGTGTCGATATATCTTATGAAAATAACAGTACTCGCAGTTTTAGGTACCTGTCGTACGGTACATAAATGGCGACGATTTCAACTTGACCCCAACTAGAGACATGTATCACGGCTATTGAAGATAGCAAAATATATGAAATTCACGCTTGATTTCATATTTACAACAAAATACCAAACTGGTTAAGGGCAAAATGGAGAACAAGTTGCCACCAAAGGGCAAACGTCTATTGTTAGAATCAACGCATCAGTGATCAGCTTATTATGAACTAAGGACAAACTTGGGCGGATTGGCAAAAAAAGTAATGCATTCAGATCATGATTCGCTATTTTATTGAAACTAGTATTCTTGTAAACGTTTCATTTGAGTGTAAATATTGTATCTGCACATAGCATGTATATAATATAAACCAGGATTGGTGCTGCAGTAATGCACTGATTTCATTTTGTTTAGAGGTAACTTTCTAATTGATGTGTGTTTTAATAACATGCTAATCATTGAATATGTACGTAACAAGTCAAATCAAGAACATGGGGAAATATGCGTTAAGTGAACTACTCCTGGCAACAAGGTACACGCCTTCGAATCAAGTCAGAGTTCTCAATAGAATCACCTTTGGTAATAATAAACATGATCACGTGACACCGCGAAACTTTTTATGTCATCCATAGGAATGGCGAATCGGGTTTTTGCGACAAAAATACGGTTTTTAATAACACTGATTTTATATCATCGACAGAACGACCGAGCGTTCCTTTAGGAAATAAAGAAATACTTCGAAATTAAATTCGAAGATTTAGAATAGAAAATACAAAAAATTGACAACTTTAAGCTTGAAATATCCTTTACAACTTTAAAAAAGCAGAGAGCAAGGAATTTACATTTAAGGTATCATTATTATGATAGGAGATAATCTAAAAGGTCAAAGGTTAAAAATGTAACCCTAAAATTAATTCGGATCCAAAAGTTTTAAGAGCAAATTTCTCTTCCAATGTGAGAGGTTAATATAGAATATTTGCCGATTTTCATATTTTAAGAACCATTGAGGATAGTGGAATGCGGTCTTTAGGGCGGCGGCACACACTAATTTTATTCAGACAAATGGGGGTCTTATGCGGCGAAAAAAATATGTAGTCAAAAATACCCCAATGCCGTTGGTGCAGTAGTTGACCTTCATTTAAAAGGGCAAATTTGAACAATAAAGGGTTCAAATTAGTCAACTGTGACCGTTTAGACCTATTATTAGTCAACTTTGACCATTTAGTGGTCAGATTTGCCCTTAATGAGGGATATATATGCCCCGGCTGCAATAGGGTCAATTTTGACTACAAATATTTAAGTGTGTAGCACTTTTCGGTGTAAAGTCCCTCTCCCGGATTGGTGGTCCACAAACGTCCTTTTTAATTACAAAGATTATACATGATCGCAATTGAGCAATGGTTTATACTTATTTGAAACTAAAGAAAGCTCATCATGAGCAATGACGACATTCGTTGTCTAAGCCACGGCTAAAAAAACCTCTTTTTTTGCGTTGATGAGATGCTAAGCAGCGAAAACTGGGGAAATGGTTCAACACGTACTTGCACATCAACAAGTATATTTCGAAAGTTGCAAAAGCCCCATGGTACTCGGACGTAAAAACTTAAAAGGGGGGGGGGGTGGGGAAAGAGCAAAAGGGAAAATAGGGAAAAAGTGCAGAGTAGGTCTTCCCTAGCCCTTGGTAACGAAGAATCTTACCTCAAATATTGACATTAGTATAGGTTAGGGTAGGGGCTCGCCTCCTTAACTTGAATCTTTGTTGTATGTGGTCACAAGTCACTAATAGGTATATCAAATAAGGTGGGGCCGTTTCAAAAAATCCTTAAAATCGTGATACGTGTCTCTATTTTAAATAGAAGTTGTCAAAAAAACATAACATTTTTGGTATCATATTAAAGACAATTTATCCAGCTACCGAATAAAAAAAGGATTAAAGCCACATGTTTAGCAACAGTGAAGTTATCAATCTAAACGTCGAGTGAGTCAAGGGTGGAGCCGGTGGATGAGGCGCCGGTGGATGAGGCGCCCATAGGTTTCTACACAAAATAGCGGAAAACTAGAACTTTTGAAATTGATGCCATTTTAAAAGTATACATAGGAAAGTTTTAAAACTTCTCATATGTGTTAATAACATGTGCCTGCTACTATGAATAATAATATTGAATTGTTATCTAGACATTCTCTACTAGAATATGATGTTCAATTCAGGGAGTGTTTTAATGTAAAAAATACACAGTTTTATTCATTTTTATTGATTAAACAATGGCCAAATCGCAGTCTCTCTATTTCATTTGTGTGACTCTTCGGTTCTTTTCTACCCTGGGTAGTAAAACATTTAACTAAAAAAGCCAGAAGTGTTTCTTCACAGAATTGTTCATAGATTTATGCAAAATTTGCTATTTATACCTATATTGGACCACCCGGTATTCAAAATAAAAGGAACTTTAATGATATTCATGTAGTTCATTTTGATAACCATTTTTCCTTTAAATTAAATAGTCCATGCTAACTAAATTTCATAGAATATTGTATACAAACCTTCATTTTATGCATTATTTCATCATAATTTTAGACACCCTGTACTTTTCCTGTGTACATTTTGGGCAGGTGATTCTTAGCAAATTTGGTAGCACCTTCTGCGGTTGTTCTGATTTTGGTGACTATCTTCAGCTAAACCCTAATTGTACAAACTATCAAAATATTTTGTGAGGAGCAAAAACGATCAACTTTTTTATGTTTCACCCTGTAAAAATGTTACACACCCTGTATAATTTGATTCTTTTTTGCAAAAATGAAAAACCTTGAATCATAAGCTTTCCAACAATATATATTTTGTGGGTCATTAAGTACGTAAAACTTAAGTTTTGTCCCGTTTAATCAGAATTGGTGCATTTCTCAACATTATTAGAAGTGAAACATTTTTTTGGACCAGTTTGTGACTTCTGACCATGTGTTCTTTTATCATCTTGCTTCCTTGGGCACTGCCACTTGATATTAAGACAAAAACACTCAAACAAATAGAGGAAGAGAGTCCCTGGCACTTAAGCCTTGGTTCAAGGCGATTAGGGGTTTAGATTGATGATATAGGAATATGGTTGGTTATGGTTCTGAAAGAAACCCATTTTGATCTTTTGGGAATAGCTTCCACCTTTTTGTAGTCCGTCGAGAAGTCCCCTCGCCCAGTGAGCTATAGAGCGCCCCCACACGAGAACCGACAGGCCCGAGCCGAAGGCCTTAGCTCACTGGGCGAGGGGACTTCTCGACGGACTACCTTTTTGTAGTGACCCTAACACCCCATAATCTAAGTCTATGCCCTACACACACAAAAATGGGCAATGTCCCCCGGGGACTGGATAACTCAACTTTAAAGGTGAAGGGGATGATTGGAAATTGAATCAATCTTTATTCAGTAAGAATTTTTACACACAAAAGCGGGTCAGCCAATGAGAAGCCCAACAACTAGAGAGTCGATCATTAATAACCCCACAATTGAACCAAAAACGCTGGATAATTACATTACATAAATATACATAAACATAAACATAAACTTACATACAGACTGTAACAATAAAAGTAATACAATTGCAATTTCATTTTTAATCCAATTTTAAAATCATGCAATTTCAAAATCTTTCACACTCTGTAATAAGTGATGTGTTGACTACCAGAAGAATTTTAGTTGTTTTTTAACTGCTTTTTGTCTCAAAATTATGACCAATCTACTGATTCGTCTAGAAATCGGGTTGGGCCACTTTCAGCATAGACTACAATATTGTTTGTTGAAATTAAATGGTTAGGGAATCATGCAGCGATCATTAAGAGAACTACATACTTATTTGTCAACTAATTTTATTTCATTTTAATAAATAAATTCATAAAATGTAATTATTAAATAATAATATCTTGATAAATTTCTTTGAGTTCATAATTGAAATTGCTCATTATTCCTTCTGACATGGTTATCCTGAAACCACCATAGACGAGATATGAGCCAATCTGGTTCAAACTCAGGTATCACCGTGTTGTCAAACAGATCAAGGTAGCGTTTTTAAGCATTCATGTTTTGTTCCTATCTATGAAGATATGTCCAATCAAAGTTCCATCACCAAAGATTCCTGCCCGAACAAACAGTTTCTGTCTGATTTTGGGCTGTCCACTTAACATGAACCATTGTCTCACAATGAGATGCTAAGCAGCGAAAACTGGGGAAATGGTTCAACACGTACTTGCACATCAACAAGTATATTTCGAAAGTTGCAAAAGCCCCATGGTACTCGGACGTAAAAACTTAAAAGGGGGGGGGGGGGTGGGGAAAGAGCAAAAGGGAAAATAGGGAAAAAGTGCAGAGTAGGTCTTCCCTAGCCCTTGGTAACGAAGAATCTTACCTCAAATATTGACATTAGTATAGGTTAGGGTAGGGGCTCGCCTCCTTAACTTGAATCTTTGTTGTATGTGGTCACAAGTCACTATAGTATATCAAATAAGGTGGGGCCGTTTAAAAAAATCCTTAAAATCGTGATACGTGTCTCTATTTTAAATAGAAGTTGTCAAAAAAACATAACATTTTTGGTATCATATTAAAGACAATTTATCCAGCTACCGAATAAAAAAAGGATTAAAGCCACATGTTTAGCAACAGTGAAGTTATCAATCTAAACGTCGAGTGAGTCAAGGGTGGAGCCGGTGGATGAGGCGCCGGTGGATGAGGCGCCCATAGGTTTCTACACAAAATAGCGGAAAACTAGAACTTTTGAAATTGATGCCATTTTAAAAGTATACATAGGAAAGTTTTAAAACTTCTCATATGTGTTAATAACATGTGCCTGCTACTATGAATAATAATATTGAATTGTTATCTAGACATTCTCTACTAGAATATGATGTTCAATTCAGGGAGTGTTTTAATGTAAAAAATACACAGTTTTATTCATTTTTATTGATTAAACAATGGCCAAATCGCAGTCTCTCTATTTCATTTGTGTGACTCTTCGGTTCTTTTCTACCCTGGGTAGTAAAACATTTAACTAAAAAAGCCAGAAGTGTTTCTTCACAGAATTGTTCATAGATTTATGCAAAATTTGCTATTTATACCTATATTGGACCACCCGGTATTCAAAATAAAAGGAACTTTAATGATATTCATGTAGTTCATTTTGATAACCATTTTTCCTTTAAATTAAATAGTCCATGCTAACTAAATTTCATAGAATATTGTATACAAACCTTCATTTTATGCATTATTTCATCATAATTTTAGACACCCTGTACTTTTCCTGTGTACATTTTGGGCAGGTGATTCTTAGCAAATTTGGTAGCACCTTCTGCGGTTGTTCTGATTTTGGTGACTATCTTCAGCTAAACCCTAATTGTACAAACTATCAAAATATTTTGTGAGGAGCAAAAACGATCAACTTTTTTATGTTTCACCCTGTAAAAATGTTACACACCCTGTATAATTTGATTCTTTTTTGCAAAAATGAAAAACCTTGAATCATAAGCTTTCCAACAATATATATTTTGTGGGTCATTAAGTACGTAAAACTTAAGTTTTGTCCCGTTTAATCAGAATTGGTGCATTTCTCAACATTATTAGAAGTGAAACATTTTTTTGGACCAGTTTGTGACTTCTGACCATGTGTTCTTTTATCATCTTGCTTCCTTGGGCACTGCCACTTGATATTAAGACAAAAACACTCAAACAAATAGAGGAAGAGAGTCCCTGGCACTTAAGCCTTGGTTCAAGGCGATTAGGGGTTGAGATTGATGATATAGGAATATGGTTGGTTATGGTTCTGAAAGAAACCCATTTTGATCTTTTGGGAATAGCTTCCACCTTTTTGTAGTCCGTCGAGAAGTCCCCTCGCCCAGGGAGCTATAGAGCGCCCCCACACGAGAACCGACAGGCCCGAGCCGAAGGCCTTAGCTCACTGGGCGAGGGGACTTCTCGACGGACTACCTTTTTGTAGTGACCCTAACACCCCATAATCTAAGTCTATGCCCTACACACACAAAAATGGGCAATGTCCCCCGGGGACTGGATAACTCAACTTTAAAGGTGAAGGGGATGATTGGAAATTGAATCAATCTTTATTCAGTAAGAATTTTTACACACAAAAGCGGGTCAGCCAATGAGAAGCCCAACAACTAGAGAGTCGATCATTAATAACCCCACAATTGAACCAAAAACGCTGGATAATTACATTACATAAATATACATAAACATAAACATAAACTTACATACAGACTGTAACAATAAAAGTAATACAATTGCAATTTCATTTTTAATCCAATTTTAAAATCATGCAATTTCAAAATCTTTCACACTCTGTAATAAGTGATGTGTTGACTACCAGAAGAATTTTAGTTGTTTTTTAACTGCTTTTTGTCTCAAAATTATGACCAATCTACTGATTCGTCTAGAAATCGGGTTGGGCCACTTTCAGCATAGACTACAATATTGTTTGTTGAAATTAAATGGTTAGGGAATCATGCAGCGATCATTAAGAGAACTATATACATACTTATTTGTCAACTAATTTTATTTCATTTTAATAAATAAATTCATAAAATGTAATTATTAAATAATAATATCTTGATAAATTTCTTTGAGTTCATAATTGAAATTGCTCATTATTCCTTCTGACATGGTTATCCTGAAACCACCATAGACGAGATATGAGCCAATCTGGTTCAAACTCAGGTATCACCGTGTTGTCAAACAGATCAAGGTAGCGTTTTTAAGCATTCATGTTTTGTTCCTATCTATGAAGATATGTCCAATCAAAGTTCCATCACCAAAGATTCCTGCCCGAACAAACAGTTTCTGTCTGATTTTGGGCTGTCCACTTAACATGAACCATTGTCTCACAAGAGCGCTCTATTTCTGTATTCATGGTTTGATTCCATTCGTATACTGTTCTTTCCATCCAGTGATTAGCCCAGGTGATTTCGCACCTATCTCTAGACAATTGATCATTGCTCTGGTTCCTGACCACCCGTCGCCTCACACTGCTATCTACTGAAGATAGCTACAATTTACTAAAGATAGCTACCATACCGAAGATAGCTATACAATCTACTGAAGATAATGTTGGTTTTTTGAGTAAATATGGCCTGATATTAGCTTAATGTGATCTGAATTATTCATTCCAGACCAATTTTAAACTAATTGTAAATAATTTGTACATTAAAAGTCTATTTTAGATTATTTTGAGGAAAACAAAATGGGGTGGGGCTTGAGCTGACTGGGGGAAAGGGGCGTAGTGTCGCAACTGGCTACCATCAATTATCTTTTAAGCGCTTCTATCTACTGAAGATAACTACCATCAATTTAATGCACATAGAAAGTGCCACAATGTATCGTAATATTCCAAAATAAACTGCTCAAAAAAAGTTTGGAATATTTTTTCTAGCACAAGATTTTCATATATCGCGGGATATGTTCATCATTAAGTGTTATATATCCATGTAAAGCTGGTGTGTTTATCTTTACAATGATGTCCAATTTGAAGCAATCCATTGTTCCAGTGCTCAGCCACATGCTTGAGAACAAAGGGAGGTCGCAATCTGAAAGTGCCAAAATCAACACTATTTTGTGCTTAAAATTCAATAGATCATCCACTACACTATAATAGTGGTCAATGTCACTTTTGAGCACGAAATAGTGTTGATTTTGGCACATTGAGATTGTGACCTCCCCATGTTCTCAAGCAAGTAGCTGAGCACTGGAGCAAGAAATTGCTTCAAATTTGGTGTCATTGTAAAGATGAACACATCAGCTTTACGTGGATATATAACACTTAATGAAAAATATCCCGCAATATCTAAAAATCATGTGCTAGAAAAAATATTTCCAAATTCTTTTGAGCAGTTTAATAGCAATTCTATAGTCTAATATTCACTGATTTTTTAAAAAAAAGTTAGTTATATAGCCTACTCTCTGACACAACATCAGCGTTTTAAAACAATAAAGAATTAATATTTTAATATTAATTGGATTTTGTGATAATGTTGGCTATGGATCAGATAATATCACTTTATCCCACCTGAAGATGTATAAAGTCCAAATGATATAATAATGATGAAAGTTGATATTTTGTTGAACAAATCCAATAAATGTACTCACATTTAGACGGTTTCGTCAACCAGTTCGGTTGACTTCTTCAGTAGTAATGGTTTGATCCACTTCTTCTTTTTCCCGCGAGAGATGATATTCTCGTTCCCAGGATGCATACGAGAAGCGATGGATACGAGAAGCAATTTGGATACGACGACAGGGGCCTAACATACTCAACCGCGACGAGGGCATTTATTCTCTGAGTCACGTGTTTGATCCACTCATCACAACAACTTTGCATCCTGGGAACGAGAATATCATCTCTCGCGGGAAAAAGAAGAAGTGGATCAAACCATTACTACTGAAGAAGTCAACCGAACTGGTTGACGAAACCGTCTAAATGTGAGTACATTTATTGGATTTGTTCAACAAAATATCAACTTTCATGTATATCTACAATCCTGATGAACTTATTCAAAGATATAATAATGAATTTAAAAAAATGTAGTTTATAACAAGAGTTTCTATGAGTAGCAGTTATTGCATTTGTTTAGTGATTCAAATAAGCAGATTGACTTGGGTATACCAATTTACCCAAAATGTATTTTGGATAAACTTTTCGATAATATTTGTAATCGCTTTGTTTATTTACAGAGCGTATCGAACACATAATATAATCAGTAGGAAACTTTGATATTGGCTATTATTAAAAAGATGATCCATCAACGTTATCATATTAAACGTTTTAAAAATAACACTAAGGATAATACATTGGAAATATTAATGTGTACATGTACATTACCGTTAACTTTAATAGTTTTGAACATTTCCTGTCTATAGCCACACATACGGCATTGTACGCCGCAGATATGTGGGACATTACCAGAGGGGTATGCGACTCAACTTGCCGATCTGAAGCTACTTTTAAGTTAACTTTGGTCGTACTCATTTGATGGCGCTGTACACAGAATTTTAGGTACAAGCCCTGGTAAAATTCCAAACAAATTGTGCGGTTTTGAATGTTATGATAAAACGTACGTGCTGGACGGAGTTTGCAAGTCTGAAATATCTGATACTTCACGTTTCATTATTCATTTTATGTATTTGAATTCATTTTCTCATTTTACACCATCCCGTCATTGTTAGTGTCCTACAGACTTGATGCAAGTCTATAAATTCTTTCGAAATTCCAAACAAATTGTGCGGTTTTTAATGTTATGATAAAACGTACGTGCTGGACGGAGTTTGCAAGTCTGAAATATCTGATACTTCACGTTTCATTATTTATTTTATGTATTTGAATTCATTTTCTCATTTTACACCATCCCGTCATTGTTAGTGTCCTACGGACTTGATGCAAGTCTATAAATTCCTTTCATTCCGATTGTAATCACAAAGTGGCGCTGTTGCATTTTTATTCATGACATTGTTAATGCCTTCTTATTTGTGTTTCTTCTTGTAATATGCAATGCATGTTCCCTGAGTTGCAATGAACCAATTGATTGGTCCATCAGAATCAGAGCTCTTTGTATTATACTCTCTTAGTGTAAAAGAGTGAAAATGTCACTCGTTGTTCAGAGTGAAGTCATTGTCACTCGTAAAGAGTGATTTTTCACTCGGTGTCGAGTGACTTTTTACTCTGTGCGGTTGATGAGTTCAGAGTGAAATTATTGTCACTCGAAAAGAGTGATTTTCACTCTGTGTCGAGTGACTTTTCACTCTGTGCGGCTGATGAGTTCAATCAAATAGAAAAATATTCAAAAACTCAAAATATTCTTTATTTTATAAAATTTAAACATTATTGAAGTGATAATTAATGATGATATCAATGTTAATTGTTTCAAATAATGATTAAAAGGAGATCGGAGCTTTGAAGGACAAATGGTGGAATAAAAATAGCTAAGCTTGAAGCAATGTCAAGCAGAAATGGCACTCATGGGCTCTTCTCAGGTCTAAAAACTATCTATGTACCATGCAAGAAGTAATACAGTGGCCCCAGTGAAAACTGCAGATGTGAGCAAGCTGTGCACCAATTTGAATGATATCACTGAGCGTTGGAGGGAACACTTCTGTACTCTACCAAACCAACAAGGTGCAGCTGACCACAAAGCTTAGCAACAAGAGGAGCTGTGAACCTATCACTATGGACGAACTTGTTAACGCTGTGAATGACACCAGAAGCGGTAAAACGCCATCTGATGGCATACCATCAGATGTAGGGGAAGGTGGGGGTAATGGCGGACACATTTTGTCAGAGAGGTATAACACGCATATAATACGTCATATACCAATAAAAATCATGTAAACACAAAGCACTGTGAAGGTTCTACCTTTTATCAAGTTTTTATCAACTCATCATTTTGAAATTCGAAGCTACGACGCAATAAAGAAAATGGCGTCGTCCGGCATTACCCACACTCTGGGGGTAATCCCGGACGTTATTTATCAATGCCCTCTTTTTATTGGAATATAGCATTTCAATGGGAGTTTAAAAATACCCTTTTTAAAAGTGTAGCAGAAATCAAAGAACAATGTCACATATTTATATGGTCAACAACTATTACCGATTTATGATGTTAAATTGACCACGCCCATATTGGTTACCATGGAAACGGTACATGTCCGGGATTACCCCAATCCATGTACAATGTATGGGCACATCCTCTCTTATTATTATGCTCATCATTGTGACTCCGAATTCATTTATTTTTTTTATCAGAAGGTATCATACATTACATAAAAAATAATAAGACTTTGTTTTCCTTGATGTAGAAATACCAGTTTCAAAGAGAAATTAATGCACCAAAATATCAATTTGCCCAAAAAGTGATTTTTGTAATTCTCCCGAGAATTTGCGAGACAACCATCCCATTTAGGTTTTGTGTGATTTCAATGGAGAGGCACCAAACATCACAGGGTGGCAAAATGCCACCTTCTTTCACCTGCCTTTAGATACAGCCCTGTCCGCGATTACCCCGCGTCCGCCATTACCCCCACCTTCCCCTACTAAAGACTGAAATATTATACCTATTCAATGCTTGCTGGCAAAGCGAATGCCTCCTGACCATAACTGGCAAAATCATGGCGAATATAATCCTCAACCGTCTTAAGATTATCGCAGAAGAGGTATACTTCCTGAGAGGCAGTGTGGCTTTAGGGCTGATAGAGCAACCGATGACATGATTTTCACTTTGAAGCAACTTTAGAAGAAGACTGTAGAACAGCAGCAACCATTGTATATTAGTCTTTGTTGATTTCTCGGTGGGCCGAAAAACTCTCTGGGAGGTGCTTAAAGTATACGAATGTCCAGATAGACAATTATCAAGTTGTTCCATGAGGACATTTTTTGAAAGGTGTCCATTGGAGGAAATGTTAGTGAAGCCTTGCTCCAACTTTGTTTGCTCTGTATCTTGCTGCAGTTTTGGAAACAATGGCTACAACCATAGACAAGGTAGTGCGCATCAGGACTCGTTCAGATGAAAAGCTGTTCAATCTGTCAAGACTGAACGCCTTAATCAAAGTGAGAGAAATATATATCAGGGAGCTGTACTCAGATGATTCTGCCCTGGTTACAACTAATGCTGGCGATATACAAGAAATTTTTGACCGCTTTTCTTCTGCTGCCACTTTGTTTGGCCTAAAAATCAATGTGTCTAGACTGAACTCCTGTTAGTTATGAATGATTGTTTACTTAAATCCCATAGGGTAAGGGTGGGAGGGGACAGTGAACTTTAAGTGTGTGATTTTTGGAATGGGATGAGGGATATCAAATGAATTCACATACTCTACTGCTAGTCTATTTATTTTGAGTGTTTATTTATTGCATTTTAAACAAGGAATCAATCAACATTTTGCCATAAACGGCGGCCATTTTGGACGCCATTTTTGTTTTATGGTACACCTGAGTGTCTATAGTTATTTAAACTAGTCGGATTGAGTTTATTACCCCCAAAATCTAAGGATAGACACCTAATGTACATACCCATGATGATTAATAACGGAGTTATAGCCACATTATGATATTGGCGGCCATCTTGGACGCCATCTTTGTTGTAGAGTGCACCTGCGTGTCTAGGAAACTTTAAACCAGTCTGATTGAGTTTATCACACCCTAAAACCTAGGAATATATACCAAATTTACATCTCTAGAGTGATTAATACCAGAGTTATAGCCATTTTATGATATTGGCGGCCATCTTGGACGCCATCTCTGTTGTAGAGTGCACCTGAGTGTCTAGGAAACTTTAAATCAGTCTGATTGCGTTTATCAAACCCTACAAACGTAGGAATAAATACCAAATTAACATCTCTAGGGTGATTAATACCAGAGTTATAGCCATTTTATGATGTTGGCGGCCATCTTGGACGCCATCTTGAAAATAACCCCTTTCCGGAAGTTAGAATTTTTGGACTTTCTTTTGGCCATTCCTGATATCAACTGGAAGCAGAATCAGTTGAAAAACCTTTTGTAGCAAATGTTGGGGTCAAATTACAAATTGACCCGACTACTTGGCATTTATGTTGTTTAATGTGTTTAGCAATACTGAAACAAAACGTTCCAGAACACATGCAATGTCGTGCTTTCATGTTCTTTCCTGTTCCAGTATTGAACGATATTGGTAAACCAGCAGCATCTGGGTCCTTAAAGGCAAAGGTCCACTATGGCTAGTTCACCTCACTGAACTGGCTTACAACTGTTCATTTGGTGACAGATGAAATAGGATTAAGATGGACAAATCTCAACCTTGAGATATTCCCGAAGGATCTTGCTGGTAAGTGTGGACCTATGGGTTTAAGTTCAATTTTCCCTTTTATTCTACTAAGTGTCAAATTCATCTAAATCGCTACAGATGACTTCGACCCAATTCGTGTCTCGTTTAGTATAATAACCTAGATGTAAAAAATACATCCTCCTGAACACCAGCCTAAGAAATGGCTTACATTTATCAATTGTATTATCACAGATCATACTGTAACTGCTAGTATACCACTGTGTAATATTGCATCATGAACATGCATTGGGCCTAGACTATTATAGCCTTAGCTAGAGATAGTTGGTCCCGTCAGCAAGCTGCCTCGATGGACACTGGATTGGGGCAGTCAGAGAATTTAAAGTTGGGGGTAAACCGAGGATCTAAATTTAGATCTAACAATAACCTTGAAGATCACCCATGTGTGACCTGAAGCATGTCTGAAGTAAAATGATGATCTCCATGATTCATTTGGCGCTGATCTTCAATCTCCAATCTAAATATGAAAAGTGAAAGCAATAGGTAGCCTTCAGAAAAGCTCAGAAAATGTCTTGTATTTTCAATTATATAATCATTTTTATATTTGGTATGTCGGCCATCAGGACACCTACTATTGATTCTCTGGCTATGGGTGGTGTTCGGCTGGAGAATTATTATGTGCAACCCATTTGCTCGCCGACGAGGAGCCAACTTTTACTTGGCAGATATCAGGTACACTAGCTATTCCACGAGTTCCAGTAGTTGATTTAACTAGAAAAGTGTACTTAAGGTCCCAAATACTAGAATGTACTTAATCGACCAATACTAGAACACCCACTTGCCCAGTATCGTTCGACACCTATTCCTTTTACGTATCAGTATCGCCCGATATTGGAACATCAACATGTACCAGAATCGCCCAATACTAGAACATAAAAACGTACCATTATCACCCTATACAGGTACGTAAAAAGAATAGGTGTAGGCCTACTGGTGAATTGTAAAAGTTGCCAGTATCGCTCGATACTCGTACGATTTTAAAAAGTGTTCCAATATCGCTCGATGGCTAGATCTGGGACGTTTTTGTCCGAGGATCGGTTGATGCTTGAACGCTTTGTTCCAGTATAACTCGATATTTGTAAATATTACTAACAACATAAATGTCAAGATTGGAATTGACAGAACTAATAATAAGCGATATCGGTGGTAGTGCAATAGCTCTGTGGGTATCGATACTCGTTACCGTAAACAACATTTGATCCTTGACGGAGTAAAGCGCATAGCACATGTACATTGTACAGCAATACATTTATACAGTAAGTGTGTACGGTTAATAAATTCGCTAGCGGGTACCCTCGCTACGCTCGGGTCCTCGCTAGCTGAAGTATTATGATCTAAATTCGATCCCTGCATGATCTGTAGCCAAATGGGCATAAGATTATAGACATGAGTTCAAAATTGTAGATAGGCCTACCTGAATCATTGTTTCGTTTGAAATATACTTTGTTCATAGAAATCTGGGTTGTATGCTATCTTTGAATCTCGAATTTCAATACCCCATTTTGGGGGAAATAATGTTGTAATGGTAAAACTGGAACATTTGATATGTAACAGTATCGAGCGATACTGGAATGTGACAGACTCTGTACCTCTATCGAATGATCCTGGGTGTTCCAGTATTGGACGATACTAGTAAATTCTAGTAGCTGGGCCCTAAAGCATACTCTTTTCCTTAATTGGTTCCAGTATCGAGCGATACTGGAACAATGCTATTCAAGTAGAATAGAAATGTTTTAATTTAATCAATATGAGAACGTACAATCCATACTAAGATTAATTTTGAAATATCGATAAACGTCATCGTCGTCGTTCTATGGATCATGGCTGATTCTTTGTGACCCTATTAATGATGGAGCGCCACCGTTGTCTATTTTGTGACATGCGATGTGCAGAGATAAGAGATAGACCAGTTGCTTCTTTGATGCCATCAGTCCAACGAAGCTTTGGTCTGCCACGTTTACGTCTTCCTTCGATAGCTCCTTGTATTATCACCTTTCTAGATTGTCACCCTCTCGTCTAGCAATACCGTATGTCCAAAGTATTGTAGCTTGTTGCGCATGATCTTTGTATACAGAGAAGTTTGGTTCCCAATCTGGCTTCTGACAAATTCATTTGTATTATGCTCTTTCCATGATATTCCTAGCATAGCATTGCGCCAACACCACATTTCATTTTTTGATAGAAATCATTACATGGGAGGATTTCTACATATACAGGGTGAGTCCAAAAAAAGTGTACTCTGATTGAAAAATAAATAAAAATATTCTGACCACAAAATGAGAGCAACCAATAATTTAATCAATTACGCCATTTATCTGCTATCATCGGCAAAAAGAATCACGGCAATATATGGTACCGTTTAGTAGTTATGAATATTTCTGTAAAAGAACTTAATTTTGAAACCGAACAAATTTGTGATTAATAATGTGTACTAGGATTAACATGTAAAGGATTAAACAGTCTATTTATTAAACCAATTGAATAAATAATAGCCTTGTTCAGAATTTCTCCTCATTATTTAACATAAAAGTAAAGATAAAATATTATCACCACTTGTGAGTTAAAGTAATTGCAAGGATTTAAAAATGATCCATAGATTTCATAAACATGATAAACAAGACGAGGACGTGGAATAAAAATGGCCAAATGAGTGACTATCTTATATTGTATACAATATACAATATAGTATTTTGATAACAAATAATATTGCACCTATTTTTCATAATGTGTTCGATTAAATAAATATTGTCCTCGATACAGTTAAAATATACGGTCAAAATATCGATGTCCACAGTAAGACTAGTAAATTAAAAGTCTCTCTTTCTCTACATGGACATTCATTCTTGAAGACAATTTGTTTTCAGGTAAGTCCATCAATAGGCAAATAATCAGCTCTTCCTTCTACGTGACCACCATTATTGTTAATACAAAGTCTCGCTCTGGTCTTCATGCTGTTGATGGCGCGCCTGGAGATCCGTCTTCGACGCAAAGCTCTACATGCATTGTCAATACGTTGCCGTAGTACTTGAAGACTTTAGAACCTTTTGTCAGGACTGTAATTTGTTATTGCTTATAATACCTGATGATATTAAATTTGAGCCTTCGAAGATGGTACCTTGTTCGGATCTAAAAATGGCCACTTTTATTCAAATACGCGTAAAATGAGTTTCTCTTAAACAATTCTATCCAAATAAAATTATTATTAAAGCTAATTAATAGGTCTTGTTTACCATTAAAATAATTTGGGTGACAAATGCTCAAATTTCTTTTTAAAAATCCTTGAAGTTGAGTATACCTTTTTTTTTACTCACCCTGTATAATAAAACAACTTCCATTTCTGTATCAATCCCTTTGAGCCCCTTTAAATTTAAACTTTTCAATTCATCCATTCATTTATCGTAATATTTTATCTATACAATTCAAACCAAACAGAAACACGTGCTTACTTCACACACGAAATTGCACAATTTGTATATTTATATTATATGGCAGATGTTAACATAAATAGGTTGAAACAATAGTGTAAAATAGACTTTGATATATGCGGGTATATAAAGCATTCTAATTATAGACACGGATGATGCACGTGTGCTAGACTTATTCTCACAAAACTCATCCTGCACACGAGGGCTCCCTTTACATTAGATCGGGATAGTTGGTATAAAGGGATCGTTGATAAGGCTCTATAAAAAGAGCTAATAGTGCACATACACTATTCCTGAGGAGTTATATTTTTAGAGTTATAAGCACATTAACTTAACTACCTGGTCAGTTACTCTCTTTTTGATGACTGTATAGACACGCATAAAATATTTTCAGTTACATGTATCACGTACACGTATCATGTGACAATGGCAACTGGCTTTGGTCAACGTCTACTTTTTACATCGTTGCTTTGATGGCCCAGAAAATGTATTTTAAAAATAATATAATGTATATGACACCAGCTGCCATTGTTATTCACAGGGGCCGAGGTACGTATTGACTAAGGAAGTCAGTGGTCAGTGTACCGGAAGTGTGGGTTTGACTAGCTCATTTCTTGTCTCTATAATTTTGAACGTTCAAAGATCATTTCACTTTTCATGGACAGGAATTGCAGGCTTATAATGTTGCGTAGTAGTCTGTTCACTATTTGTTTTATGGTGATCTCTTCCGTTAACTCCGACGAAAGACAATTCCCAGCCGACATATTACAATTATTTGAAGACATTTTAAATACAGCAGACGACGACGACGTATCATCGAAACAAATATCTAAAGCGAATATTGTATTTGTCCTAGCAGACGACTTGGGATATAATGATGTCGGATATCACGGTATCAATGGTATGTCGGCCATCAGGACACCTACTATTGATTCTCTGGCTATGGGTGGTGTTCGGCTGGAGAATTATTATGTGCAACCCATTTGCTCGCCGACGAGGAGCCAACTTTTACTTGGCAGATATCAGGTACACTAGCTATTCCACGAGTTCCAGTAGTTGATTTAACTAGAAAAGTGTACTTAAGGTCCCAAATACTAGAATGTACTTAATCGACCAATACTAGAACACCCACTTGCCCAGTATCGTTCGACACCTATTCCTTTTACGTATCAGTATCGCCCGATATTGGAACATCAACATGTACCAGAATCGCCCAATACTAGAACATAAAAACGTACCATTATCACCCTATACAGGTACGTAAAAAGAATAGGTGTAGGCCTACTGGTGAATTGTAAAAGTTGCCAGTATCGCTCGATACTCGTACGATTTTAAAAAGTGTTCCAATATCGCTCGATGGCTAGATCTGGGACGTTTTTGTCCGAGGATCGGTTGATGCTTGAACGCTTTGTTCCAGTATAACTCGATATTTGTAAATATTACTAACAACATAAATGTCAAGATTGGAATTGACAGAACTAATAATAAGCGATATCGGTGGTAGTGCAATAGCTCTGTGGGTATCGATACCCGTTACCGTAAACAACATTTGATCCTTGACGGAGTAAAGCGCATAGCACATGTACATTGTACAGCAATACATTTATACAGTAAGTGTGTACGGTTAATAAATTCGCTAGCGGGTACCCTCGCTACGCTCGGGTCCTCGCTAGCTGAAGTATTATGATCTAAATTCGATCCCTGCATGATCTGTAGCCAAATGGGCATAAGATTATAGACATGAGTTCAAAATTGTAGATAGGCCTACCTGAATCATTGTTTCGTTTGAAATATACTTTGTTCATAGAAATCTGGGTTGTATGCTATCTTTGAATCTCGAATTTCAATACCCCATTTTGGGGGAAATAATGTTGTAATGGTAAAACTGGAACATTTGATATGTAACAGTATCGAGCGATACTGGAATGTGACAGACTCTGTACCTCTATCGAATGATCCTGGGTGTTCCAGTATTGGACGATACTAGTAAATTCTAGTAGCTGGGCCCTAAAGCATACTCTTTTCCTTAATTGGTTCCAGTATCGAGCGATACTGGAACAATGCTATTCAAGTAGAATAGAAATGTTTTAATTTAATCAATATGAGAACGTACAATCCATACTAAGATTAATTTTGAAATATCGATAAACGTCATCGTCGTCGTTCTATGGATCATGGCTGATTCTTTGTGACCCTATTAATGATGGAGCGCCACCGTTGTCTATTTTGTGACATGCGATGTGCAGAGATAAGAGATAGACCAGTTGCTTCTTTGATGCCATCAGTCCAACGAAGCTTTGGTCTGCCACGTTTACGTCTTCCTTCGATAGCTCCTTGTATTATCACCTTTCTAGATTGTCACCCTCTCGTCTAGCAATACCGTATGTCCAAAGTATTGTAGCTTGTTGCGCATGATCTTTGTATACAGAGAAGTTTGGTTCCCAATCTGGCTTCTGACAAATTCATTTGTATTATGCTCTTTCCATGATATTCCTAGCATAGCATTGCGCCAACACCACATTTCAAAAGCTGATATTTTCTTTGAATCTGCTATTCCGACTGACCATGTTTCTGCTCCACATGTTGCGACCGGAAAGATAAGTGCCTTCATAATACGTATTTTTGTGGCCTTTGTGATTCCTCTATCCTTCCACATGGTTGATAGGGCATTTGCTGATGTTTTAGCCATTGCCAGACGTCTTTTAATTTCTCCAGAGCTTCCACCATCTCTAAGAATTAGTGATCCAAGAAAATTGAAGTTATCTACACAATCTACTGTATCATTATCGACCTTCACTTGTTGGTTGCTGTTTCCTCCGCAAATCATGACTTTGGTCTTCTTAACATTTAGGAAGAGTCCAAACTTTTCACTGGCTGCTTTCACTCTGTGTATTAGAACTTGAAGTTTAGCTCCAGTTCTAGCTATCAGGGTGGTATCGTCAGCATATCGGAGATTGGTTATGGTGCGACCTCCTACTGAAATTTGGCCTTCCACTCCATCAAAAGCTTGCCTCATGATGTACTCTGCATAAATGTTGAATAGGTAAGGTAACAGGATACATCCTTGACGAACGCCTTGTCCAATAGAGAACCACTCACCATTGTAATTATCTGTTCTTACTGTAGCCTCTTGATCTTTGTAGAGGGATTTAATCAGCTCAATGATGTGAAGAGAGAAACCCATTTCTTGCATTACCAACCATAGCTTCAAATGTTGAACGCAGTCAAATGCCTGAGTAATCAATGAAGCATAGATATAGGGGTTGTTGAAATTCCAAGCTCTTTTCCATCAGGTTTCTTAGGTTACCTATTTGGTTTCTTGTACCTCGTCCTTTCCTGAAACCTGCCTGTTCAGGTGGTAACTCATTCTCCAGGTGTTGTCGGATCCTTTCTGCAATGATATGTAGTAGAACCTTACTGCTATGTGAAATTAAGGCTATCCGGCGTGCGGTTGTTAGCACACTCTCTGGTGTCCCCTTTCTTTGGGAGAGGGAGGAAGACTGCTTTCTTCCAGTCCGTAGGCCATTTATTTGAACTCATCTTGGTGCATAGTCTGTGGATCACTTCAATACCTTCTTTATCACTTTCCTTTAGGAGTTCTGCGGGAATATTATCATCTCCAGGAGATTTTCCCATCTTTAATTTCTTCATAGCTTGTTCCACTTCACTCTTCAGAATATCTGGTTCATACATGTCATTGTTGAGAGTGTTATCGTCAACTTGAATCCCATCTTGTGATCGATAAACAGTTGGTACAATGAAATTGTACCAGTATTGAGCGATAGGAAAACGTGTACTTAAGGTCCCAGATTCTGTACTGTACTAGTATCATCCGATGATCCGATACTGGAACACCCAGTATCGTTCGATATTGGTATACCCGTATCTGAGACCTAAAGTACACGACACTGGCAATTTCCATATACCAGTGTCGTGCGATACTGATATATCAGTTTCTGGGACCGAAAGTACATTTTTTTCCATTGAAGTTGTTATAAGAGGTCAACGAATATATATCAGGGTCAATGTGTATTATGTAACTGCTCCAACCATAAGCTCACCTTCGCGAAGCCAGCTTTTACTTGGCCGATACGGTATCATTATCACATGACAGGTACTGGTACAAGACTAGTTTTCTACGAATGCATAGCGTCCTTGTTCCAATTGTTGATGATTCGGTTCCGGGGACTCAGTATCATTTGTAAGCAAAACCATAGTAAATGTACACTGCTAAAATGTTGAGTAAAACGTTTACTCAACGTTGAGTTACTATGCAACAGTTCAACAGTTGAGTTATCAATGCCCAATATGTTCAATAGTTGAGTAAAAATGCCCAATATGTTCAATAGTTGAGTCAAAATGCCCAATAGTTACTCAACGTTGGAAATATTGGGCATTTGTACTCAACGTTGGAAATATTGGGCATTTTTACTCAACTGTTTAACATATTGGGCATTGTTTACTCAACTGTTGAACTGTTGCATAGTTACTCAACGTTGAGTACACGTTTTACTCAACATTTAAGCAGTGTGGTGCCAACTTTATATTTTGTTAGTTTGCTTGATTACATGTATTAATGCCGGCTGACGGTTGCCATTAAAGGTTAACGGTCAAGGTCTTTTAGGTGTCTCCAAATGAGATGAGACACTAACGGCCGAGTGCACCAATCTGGCGTAACTTAAAGGCATTATGTGATCTTTTCCAAGTACATGTAGCGCCCTCTATCATTGATTTTTACTATGAAAGCAGATTTTCTTGCAGATTTGCATTTTTGATCATAAATCATAAAGATCTTCTAAGTTACAGATCGATACGATTCCTAATTACTTCAAAATCATGGTTTGTAAATAGATTGTACCGCTCCGGTACAACCTATTTTTCAAATGTTACTCTAAATTCACTCTAAAACCATGAATTTGAGGTTATTAGGAATCGTATCGCTCTGTAACTTAGAATATATTCATGATTTATGATCAGAAAAGTAAATCTGCAAGAGAATCTGTTTCCAATTTTTTACGAGCGATGTAATTCTGAGTAACACCAGAATAGTATAACTAGCGAGGTAAATATTCACATTAATCAGCATCTTACCCTTACAAGATTAATTGTCGCATACCGTATGCCAAGTGTTAACCTATAATACTTTACTACAAATTCTGACGTGAATGGTCCTCCGTAATATTTAAAATGTGTCGTCACTCGCTAGGTCATAGATGAGATTGTTCAACCCTAGCAGTATCCGATGATCCTGCAAATCGTGAACTGTATACTGTCAAAATGTGTATGTATGCCTAAATATTAATTTGTAATAGTTATCGCGTAGATAACAGAAAAATCCATTTAATATAAATAATATTTAGTGTTGTTACTTTTATTTAACACAAAAATCCCTTAGATTCACACGGGACTTCAGAATGGAGTGTTTATAGTTGGTGACGATCGCTGTTTACCCTTTGATGACGTCACTGTAGCCGAAAATCTTCATTCACTTGGCTATGCCACTTCTATGGTTGGAAAATGGCATGTTGGAATGAGCCATACACATTGTTTACCGACACGGCGAGGATTCGACAATTTCTTTGGTAAGAATGCATTATTAAAAATCTCAAAACTCCATTTCATCCAAAAAAACGCATGTTTCTCCCTTACGCACCCATCTTTACGTCTGACGTCATAGACTTGAGCACATGAAGATGGTAATTCACAGCAGCAGGTGGCTGTATTGTTGTGGCACCTCAACCGTCTGTGGAGACGCTTTCAGGGAGATGTTCTGTACACTAGAATGCCAGGTCAAGGCCACAGACGCATCACTACCCCTCCTCAGGTCCAATACCTGAGGGCACTCGCACGCAGAAACCGTCCAAATACCACCAGATCCTTAGCTAGAGACTTACAGGGGCAACTGGTACCCTTCCATACAACCAAACAGTAAGTAACCGTCTGCATGAAGATGGTATGCATGCCACCAGAAGACCAGCCACCAGTCCCATTTTAACCCACAGCATCGCAGAGTCGGGTTGGAGTTTGCCCGAGATCATCAAGATTGGCAGGTGGGAGATTGGGCGCCAGTTCGCTTCACCAATGAAAGCAGGTTCTTAATTTCAACCAATGGCAGACGTGTTAGGGTCTGGAGACGTTTAGGAGAACAATGCAAACTGGAACATTGTTGAAGTTAATCACTATGGGGTTAATCCGTTATGGTCTGGGCGGGTATCTGTCTGGACGGGAGTACGGCCCTTAGCTATAGCGTGGTGCAACAACAGGTGTGAGGTACTGAGAATGATACTGGATTCTATGGTAAGGCTATTTGCCGGTGCTGTAGGGGAATTATTTTTTATTTTAAGAGAACGCTCGTCCATACATTGCGCACGTGTAGCTATGGACTTTCTCGAGGATGAGGGAATCAACACATGCCCGGCCCTATAGGGCGTGCATGGGACATGCTTAGCCGACCGATTGCATGTCGACAGCACTGTACAGGCACTAGCAGATGCTTTGGAGAGTGAGGAACATTCCTCAGGACTCTCTAAGACAGCTGATTCTAAGCATGCCTCGACGCTGTCAGTAGTCTATAAGCCCGTGGAAGTTATGCCAGTTACTAGACGCTAGTTTTTCTTAAACTGAAAGCGTATACATAGGCCTACACTTTACAATGTCTGAAAAAATCAGTTCGTGATTGTCCTTATAGGGGTGTGTGAACACTCTTGAGTCCAAGTGTTAGAAGTTACGCATGATTTAATTCACCTTACACTACTGAATATTGGGACTACTACACCATACCGCTACCGAATATTGTTTGGGTAACATTTGGCTATACAAATCTGTAACAATATCAAAGACTCTTAGCAAGGGCAATCGCTGTCAATGGATTAAAATGTGAAACGAAATTTCATTTTGTACCTATTGATATAGACACTAAATTACTCATAGTTGACATGGAAATTCTCAAATATTACACGGCACTTCTGAAACATGACCCAAATATGTGTTATGACATTTCTTTGTCTTAAGGTACATGGACACGAATCTTATTAAATATGTGGCACGAACGTTCTCTTCTCCAAATTTGACACAGACACGAAATTACTCAATTGTCACGATACGTTTCTTTTCTGAATGTAACAGAGGCACATACATTCTCAAATGTAACATAAAGTTTCCCCAATGTGACACGGACACCTCAAATAAGGCACCTCTCCATACAATTTATACATATTCAGGTTATCTGATTGGCTCACACGATTATTACAGCCATAACACAACATATACGAGAGAGGGCGTTATTGATGTTGGATACGATTTGTATGAAAATGAGTTGCCAGCAAGCAGGAATTTTGACGATGTCCATTCAACGTTATTATTTACAAAAAGATCAGAAGAGATCATAGAAAACCACAATCAATCTAAGGTATGAGTACATGATAATCAAAATTGGAATGCTAGAAATATTTACAACCTTTTAAGATTTGTTGATGATTCGTAATAATTCTGATATTCAATAACTTTTTCCATCCAAGGATTTTCCTTGGTCGTTTCTTCTGTTAAAAAGCGTATATTATTAACTGGAATATCAAATACATTTACTTTTAATCCACTACATAAGTGATTGATTGTTTGTACTGTTTTTATTTGAATATCCATTATAGAAGGATTAATGTATATATATACATAATTTAGTAATTGTTGATTTCAGCCGTTATTTTTATACCTTGCCTATCAAACACCACACACTCCATTGCAAAGCTTAGAGAAGTATGCTAAACCATACAATGACGTCATTGATGATCCGGACAGACGAGCCTATGCTGGGATGGTGGCCATGTTGGATGAAGGAATACATAATGTAACGGAAGCTCTGAAAATGGCGGGACTATGGAAAAACACTGTTTTTATATTTTCATCAGGTAAAAATGTTATTTTCACGTCTTGCTTTGCATACATTTCTCAACCAATAGCAAATATTTATTTTCAACCCTCCTTATAATAGAACCTATTACTACATTATTGTACTTTACTTAAGATTCGTATCAATCATAAAAATAAAATGATGTTTGTACGAGGTTCAACTTCTTAATATGAGATCGGGAACCCATGGGAATGGGAATAAAGAGAGCTCTGTGGCCGAGCCGGAACTGCTGACTATAACCTACAATCCTAAAAAGGTATTTCGTGAGAATTATATATCTTGAAGCGAGAACTGTCATTCCAATCTATTTTCATGGTAAGTACCCTTTCTTTATAATTTATAGATAATGGCGGACATGTTAATTCCGGAAATAACTGGCCATTTCGTGGTGAAAAGAGAACACTGTGGGAAGGTGGAATCAGAGTTGCCGGATTTGTACATAGTCCGCTCCTGCCTGATAGAATCAAAGGAACCGTCAATCGACAATTAATGCACGTGACAGATTGGTTTCCTACTTTGACAGAAGGTATTGCAGGAGGCAATGGACCTTACAGCAAACATCCACTGGATGGTTACAATATGTGGAATGCCATCAGGTAAAGTAACATGTATATCTCTTTTAGCTCAAATTATTAATGATTAATGTTCGAAGGACTGAGACAGACAGTCCCCACATCACTGTACCTGATCAAGTTTGAAGTATTGTCCAGATAAATGTCCTATCCCCATATGCCAGGTATTCTGAAAGCTATTTATCTGAAAAAGATCGCAGGTACCATAATACTTAGCCAAATACAAGTGGTTCTGCGTGATCATATGGATTGACTCCAATCAAAAGATTTGAACCCGTATTCTTCGTCATATTCATGGCGTAGTCTATTCAAAAGCATGGTGTACCAAACATGTGATAACTATTCTAGGTCTACACGTAGGTGTACATAACGATGAGTGCATTGTGATCCTGTTGAGAATACCGCCTTGCTTACGGGTAACACCGTTACAGGCAGAACACCGTTACCCCAATGAATGTTGCAATATGAGTCAGTTGAGAATAATATCGATGGTGTCAGAGGGTGACGCGCAATGGAATTGTGGCTGGTATTATTGAGTTCCAAGTTTTCAAACTTTAATGACAATTGAAACGACGATCGCCAATGCTCAAGGTGGATTAAAATGACAAAATGAGTTGAACCATTCACCTTTGTGGACGCGGAGGAACATAGCCAAACATGTTCAATATATCAAAATAATAAATACAAATGAAACAATGTTATGTGTTACAATAACGGTATTCCGTTCTGTTTCCATTGTAAACCTTACCAACAATAAACAGATATCTTCTAACTCTTTTCCTTTGTTATGTTATCCATTATATTTCTTGTGTGCCTAATTCACTGATCATGCCTATACTATCTGGTAAATGGCCATTTTAAAAAATAACAGCTATCCAGACAGCATACAGATACAAGGGAAAGCTCGACCTTGCTGTGGGTCTCTCCTTCCCTAGCATATTCATGCTCACCAGACCTTAACAAGGCACCATTATAATTGATAACAGGCTGCTTCTCATCCTTCATCTAACGTATTTACGTAATTATAATACTTTGTATTTTGATTGCAGTAAAGGGGAAGCTGCACCGCGGACAGAAATTTTAGTGAATATCGACCCATTAACAGATTTTACAAGTTTATCATACGCAGACCTTGTGATATTTTATTTGCATCCACGTCCCTTGGAAACATTTGATCCAAGACAAAGGGCAGCTATTATTAAAGGTGATTGGAAACTTATAACAGGGTTCCCAGGTATGTACCTTCTCTAAACATATTTTGTCATTGACTTATTTAAAGAGAGTGGTGTGTGTTTTTTAAATTATACGAGAGTACAATGTATATGTATGTACATTTTTCTATACCTGTTCATTTAAGGAAGATGGGTCTTCCACTAGACCCAGCATGTACGTATACAGGGTGAATCAAAACAACTGAAAAATCGACTGAAAAATAAGCAAAATGTGACAAGTTTTAATTGTAAGCTAACCCTTTTTCACCATTCCAATGAGATTTACACAATTAAGACATGTGGCGTAATGAAAACATTATATGAAATGGAGTTAGTTTTCACTACATGCATGTATCTGTATTGTAATTGTGATACTGGCATAATTAGAGAATAAAGGTATTGTTTTTAGACCGTACCTGTGTTATATTGTCTGACATAAATGCGGACGATAGTATTATTTTAAGTAGAACAACGACGCCGCAAAACAATACCTTTATTCTCATTCTTAATCAATCATACTTTAGACATTTATCAAAGAAATAAGTACATTTTATTGTCCACATTTGACAACTTTTACCCCTGCTAGGATCGAATAACCCACAAACATTCCATCCAATCACATGCGATGAGTAAACCATGCGTAAGCGTCGCGGCGAAGGCATAAACGCAGGAAAAGCGCTAAAGACGCACTGCAGAAGTGCGCGTTATGGAGCAAACCACGCATTGTGAAGGTCGGGCGCACTGTTAAAACGTAAGCCCCACCTCCCCGTGTTAAGTTGTCTCATCTAGATAAAGAATTCCAGTCTAGGGTACCATGATAGAAAAATGAGTTGGAAGCAAGACTGGTGACTCTTGGGACATGAAAATTGTGTGAACTTGATCTTGTACGGTGAGCGTGAGCAGCAGTGGTTTTGGTGAAAAATTGATTCAAATGAGAGGGTCCCTTCGAGTGGAAAACATTGAACATGTGATTCAGACGGAGTTGTTTAAGGGGGGACTTAAGGAAGTTTTTTGTTGAATTTTGTTAGTGCTGTAATTATTGAACCATGACTCAAATGTATATAAAAGTATACCTTTTTAGAAAGGAAATGGATCAGAGAATCCAAATTTGGCATCAATTTTGACCAAAAATGTTGATTTTTTGAGAAAATCACCAAAAAATCACTTTTTTGACCCAATTTTTTTGAACAAAGCTAACAAACATAATTTTGAGGTAAAAAATGCCCAAATCACTTGATGATGATGTTAAGACACTACTGAAGGGATGATTTTTTTTTTTTTAAATCTAATCCAATTTTTTTTTAAATTTTGACAAAAAAGTGTAAAAAAAAAACAACAACAATTGTTTCACGTTTTTTTGCCACTTTTTGGTCAAAACTTTCAAAAATATTAGATTAGGTTTAAAAAATTAAAAAAATCGTCCCTTCATTAGTGTCTTAACATCATTATAAAGTGATTTTGCCATTTTTTCCTCAAAATTATTTTTTGTTAGCTTTGTTCAAAAAAAATTGGGTCAAAAAAGTGAATTTTGTGATTTTCTCAAAAAATCTACTTTTTCGGTCAAAATTGACGCCAAATTTGGATTCTCTGATCCATTTCCTTTCCAAAAATGTATACTTTTATATACATTTGATTAATAGTTCAATAATTACAGCACTCACAAAATTCAAAAAATCAAATCAAAAACTTCCGTAAGTCCCCCCTTAACGCTGTCATGGATTTTTAACAATTTGAGTGAATCCAGATGCACCTGACCAATATGATCTCTGGGAGACAAGTTGAGAATGAAACGAGCCATTTTGTTTTGGATGATTTGAAATTTGCGCTGGTATGATTTGTTGAGACTTGAATACCAGGAAGTGCAACAGTAGTCAATATGACACTGCAGAAGGGCAGAGCATAGATTTCCCCGTAATTTCTGGTTATGGTATTTGGAATGTCTGTAGAGAAATTTGAGTTTTCCAGTTACTTTGTTAATAATAGAGGAAACCATTAGGTCTCCAGAGAGGCTCTGGTCGAGTGTCACTCCCAAGTATTTGATAGACTTTTGGGCCTTGATGATTTTATCATTATAACTTTCTTAGCTGTTTAAGAATAAACGATACGATACTATCACGAAAGTGTATACTAGTTTGGAAAATGCACCATAGCATATTACAATATCGCAAATGAAATGTTCTGAAGACACTTGTTTCTTGATCAATTGCTTCTTCTGTAAAAGTTTTGTATATAATATATGTAATAAAATGTCGGCTTCCTTTAAATTTGAAATAGAAATATTAGTTCTATGTATTGATATTTAGGTATTTAACGAAGCCCTTCATTGGTATGGCCATTGTTCTCACTTAATTTAGTCATTCTGCAGTAACAGTCCTGTCTTAATGTCTTAGTTGTATACATCCCATTGGAATAGTGAAAGATGAACTAGATTAAGTACGCTTGGTATAACTACAAACAATTTCATGGTTCAATGCACACATCAAGGTCATAGGGCCGTTTCAATCCGTGCAAAATATATTTTATTCACCCTATATTGTCAACAAATCATTTGAACGGGGGGATGCCATAAGTGACTGATGAATATCTACTGATACTGAGCACTTCATCACATAAAGTCTGTGTAAGTACTCGGAAGAGAATCTGAAGAGAATGAAATGCTACGCGATCAAAGTAGTTGTTTTCACTTTCTTTGGATTTTGATATTCGTTCTGCAGATCGTGAAGATGACGGCCCATTATCACGTTTATGGTATCCGCCACCTGAATCAGGAGGACGTGCACTGAACAAGACGTATTGCTCCTCATCACGTGATGTCATCCAGTTGTTCAACCTCAAGCTAGATCCTTACGAAACCTGCAACGTAGCCAGTTGGCCTTGGGCATTCAATAAAGTTTGGGAATTGCTGGATAGATTAAAAGACTATGAAAGGACGTCAGTTCCTGCCATACCCATTGGCTTCGACCCCAGGGCAAACCCATCACTCCATGGCGGTGTGTGGGTGCCTTGGTTATGAACGTCAACTATATATGAGGGCCTCTGTGGATCATCCAAAGATAATGCTCAGCATTTCTTTCCTTAAATTATCAATCGATTGTTTCAATCAATGACCTGTGTAACCTTTTATTCCAAACATTAAATGGTAATTTAGCCATGATTTGAGCAGCTATTTTCTAAACAACAAGGTTTAGAATTTAAACAAACGTCACATACGTGGTTAAAAACGTTTTCGGTTTTATTTATTTATTTATGTGTGGGTGCCTTGGTTATGAACAACAACAACAACAACCGAGCATTTAGGGTGCACTACACTAAATGGGGTATCCCCTACCCTTAAAGGGGCATTAAGAGATGTGGTGGAGGCAGCGCCCTAAGGGACCGTTCATTATTTCTACCGGAGGGCGTGCCGGTAGCTGGAAGAAAGCAACAACCAAAAAACACATGACCCCCCCTTCCCAAGATACTAAAAAGTTATGACCCCCCCCCCCCCTCTGGAATGTAGAAAAAAGTTATGACCCCCCCTTTTTTGCACACACATCCCCGCTTACAAATACAATAAGCATACACAATTGAAGGGGTGGCTGCAATAAATTAGCACTTTAACTTAGCACCTTATTGCACCCACCCCTTCAATTATGAATATTTGAAAATACTATTCTTAAAAATATACACACAAAAAATATATATATACAACAATTATATTATTATATACACTTGTGATTTTTGTGGAGTAAAGTGTATAATTTTAGACAGTGTAGGGGTGGGCATGTTGTCAGCATTGGCACAGTGTATGTAACTTTGGCTCTGTGCATGCAAACATTTGCCTGTGTGCATGTAAAATTGGGATATTCAGCCATTTTTACAATTTTAAGGGGGAAAAAATAATCAATTTTTCAAGGAAATATTGCTGTTGTGCAGGTAACTTTTATTTAAACATGCTTTAAAACACCGAAAATCTATTTTGTGGCCACATGCGCATGATTTTGAGGTCTATTTTGGCTTAAAGGGGGGAATTTTTGATTTGATTTTTGTGAGTGCTGTTATTATTGAACTATTAATCAAATGCATACAAAAGTATACATTTTTGGAAAGGAAATGGATCAGAGAATCCAAATTTGGTGTCAATTTTGACCAAAAATGTTGAATTTTTGAGAAAATCACAAAATCCCCTTTTTTTGACACTTTTTTGTTGTTGGAACAAGCTAACTAAATTATTTTTGAGTAAAAAATGCCCAAAATTGCTTGATTCTAATGTTATGTCACTAATCTAGGGACGATTCTCTCATTTTTTCACCTAAACTTCTATTTTTTGAAATTTTGACCAGAAAGTGCCAAAAAATTGAAAAATACGCCTTAAGAAAAAATGAGACAATCATCCCTAGAATAGTGTCTTAATAGTATATCATCCCTAGAATAGTGTCATAACCCTAACCCCGGTTTAGGATTTTTGACCGGGATCACAATTTTCGAGGAAAAAACACCAACTAAATCTCCGGGAACCTGCCGGGATTCGATCCGGGGACCCTCCGTTCTCGAGCCCCACCTTCCTAACACTAAGCCACGGCCCTCAGCTACACATTCGTGCAGTATACTGCACTCATTATATAGGCTCGGTTGACTACGTCATCGAAAACCGACGGCGCATGCGTTTGGAGAGGGACTTTGGATTAGCATTTTTTAGCACTCAGGGGGGTTAGGGTTAACAAGCAATTTTTTGAATTATTTTTTTTCTTCAAACATTTTCTAAGTTTTGTTAATATAACCCTAACACTACCATATACCCCAAAATACCACGACTGGGCACGTTGGTACCACCCGGCGTGGAAGTTTTTTGATGAAACAATGGACCCAATACATACAGTCTGGGCAATACACTGCCCAGAACTGTGCTTGACAGCCGTGGTGAAGTGTGGAATCCCTCGCCTCTGGTGCGAGAGGTCCCTGGATCAAATCCCGGGGGGATCGGGGGGATATTTTGGTCGATTTTCCGCGTTGAAGAAAAAATTCTGAAAAAATTGGGGGGAAGTGTTAGGGTTAATAGTATAATCAAGCAAAATTTGGCATTTTTTACTCAAAATAATTTTGTTAGCTTGTCCCAAAAAAAAAATGGTTAAAAAAGTGATTTTTTTGTGATTTTCTCAATAAACAACATTTTGGGTCAAAAATGATGCCAACAATGGATTCTCTGACCCAAATCCCATCCAAAAATGTATACTTCTATATATGCATTTGATTAATAGTTCAACAATTACAGCACTCACAAAATTCCAAAAAAACTTCCTTAAGTCCCCTCCTCCTCTCCTTAAACATGCTTTAAAACACCGAAAATATATTTTGTGGGCACATAACAAGAGCCATATTTCACATGATTGAGGTCTATTTTGGCTTTAAACGTGCTTTAAAACACCGAAAATCTATTTTGTGGGCACATGCCCGCATAGCACAAGAGAAATAGGCAGATTTCCCATGAATGAGGTCTATTCTGGCTTTAAACATGCTTTAAAACACCGAAAATCTATTTTGTGGGTACATGCGCGCATAGCGCGAGAAAAATAGCAATATTTTCCTTGATTGAGGTCTATTTTAGCTTTAAACGTGCTCTAAAACACCGAAAATCTATTTTGTGGGCACATGCGCGCCTAGCGCTAGAAAAATAGCCATATTTCCCATGATTAAGGTCTATTTTGGCTTTAAAAATGCTTTAAAACACTGAAAATCTATTTTGTGGGTACATGCGCGCATAGCGCGTGAAAAATATCCATATTTCCCATGATTGAGGTCTATTTTTGCTTTAAACCTGCTCTAAAACACCGAAAATCTATTTTGTGGGCACATGCGCGCATAGCACGAGAAATATAGCCATATTTGTACTAAAAAATTATGGTTTGAAATGTTAGTACAAAAAAGTTATGACCCCCCTTCAATTTCCTAAAAAAAGTTGTAACCCCCCTTTTGATTTCTTGAAAAAGTTATGACCCACCCCTGTTTGGTGCCAAAAAATGTGATTTTCATGATTTTGGAGGTAAAAAAATATCACATTTTTTGGCACTTCTTGGTCGATAATTCAAAAATAATAATATCAAGTAAGCATCTGAATAGGGGAAACTGGGGGGGGGGGGGGTAATATTGAGCCTAAGAGTAACTTACAATGAAGTTTATAATGAGTAAAAGCTCTTGGCCTATTTTGAATCAATCTATATATGAAGTAAGCTTTAATGTTTACTTTGATTCCATGCATGGTCATGGATGATGGAATAGGCCTGAGCTTATGTTGTGTTACCCTAAAGCTTTGTAAAACTATGTCAAGATGTGACACAGGTCTAGAATTTGTACGAGGGTCTAGAATCCGAACAAGGTATAGAATCGGAACGAAGGTCTAGAATCGGGACAAAGGTATAGAATCGGGAAGAAGGTATAGAATCGGTACAAAAGTATAGAATTGGAACGATGGTCATCCATCCCAAATCCTACCTAGATTCCAAATCCTACCTACCTTCCCGATCGTGCCCTGGCTCCCTTCCCTGCCATCCATCCCAAACCCTTGGAACTATTGCATAACAATATAAAAGCCTATTACACAATATAAAGAACGTTTGGAATGTCAAAAACATGTTAGTCAGGTATCTACAGGACTCCCCCCAAACCACCTTTTTTACTTCCTATCATGATCCTAAGACATAATCAGGATGTTACCAAAAATATTTTCATAATGCTAAGGGGTTATGCAAGATGGCGTCCAAAATGGCCGCCATAACTAGTCAAATCTCATAAAATGTCATATAGCAATCAAATTGTATGGTAAAAGTATAGTTTTAATAGTGGGATGTATGACATAGACCACTAGACACTAATGTCCAGAACTTTTGCTTTGTTAACACACCTAAATCCAAGATGGCCGCCAAAATTGGTAAAATTCTATATATATTGGCATATATAAACCAACATGTATGATCAGAGTATAGTTTTAACAATGGGATGTATGAGTTAGACCACTAGAAACTCATATCTAATATTTTTGCTTTGTTAACATACTTTAAAACCAAAATGGCCGAAAACTGGCGAAAACTGGTCAAAAGTTGTCAAAATTCCATAAAATAGCATGATATCAACCGAAATGTATGATGAAAATATAGTTTTAATGATTGGATGTATGTATAAGACCACTAGTAACTCATATCTAGTATATGTGCTTTGTTAACATACTTAGAAATCCAAAATGGCCCCCAAAATGGGTTCCAAAATGGCTAAACAAATTGTTGAAATTCCATAAAATGGGATAATATCAACCAAAATGTATGATGAAAGTATAGTTTTAACATTGGATGTAATGTATTAGACCACTAGTAATTCATATCCGGTATATTTGCATTGTAATAGCATACTTTAAAACCAAGATGGCCACTAAAATGGCCGCTGTAAATGTAAAAATAGTCTACATGAGTGTATGATAATCCAAAATAGATATAAGAGTGTATATTACATAAAATTCACCAAATAGTATTATTCTAAACTGCTAAGCTATTGCTTTTAGAAATAAGGCCCACCTTCTGACAATTTTGATTCAGTATCACTTTCCAAAATGGCTGCCAGAATGGATAAGTTGATGTTAAATAACCTAAAACAATGGTTTTGTACCATACTATGTAATCATGGTAATACCAATACCCCCAAATTTAATGGGACAGTATTCACTATATCTATGATAAAGCCTAGGGGCTGTATAGATCTACATAGCTTTGAGTAGTTTAAAATATCCAAGATGGCTGCAAAAGGTTAAAATAACTGAAAAACAGTATTAGTTTATTGTTAGGGGTTACATTAGATATGACCAAATTATTATATCTACAGCTTTTAATCCATCCAGTAAACGTATTTGTATATGTGACAAGGTATAATTAAATGGTATATACTCCATTTTGACAATGTGATGTTATTAAGATGGGCATTAAAATGACCATTTCATACCCCCTAATGGTCAATAAAATTCCCTCCAAATGGTCAAAATAATTACCACAGGTGGCCATAAATTGATCAAAATATGGAGTTTACGTATACCATTCAATCATACCTTGTCACATTACTCACATACAGATGGATGGATTTAAATATATAGATATAATCTTTTGTTCATACCCAATGTAACACTAACATTAAAACTAATACTGTTTTTCATTTATTTTAACCTTTTACAGTCATCTTATATATTTTAAAATACTCAAATTAGATCTACAGCCCCTAGGCTTTATCATAGACATATATTGAATGCTTATTAGATTTGGGGGTATTGGTATTACACATTAGTATGGTACTAACACTACCATATATGGTACAATTGTTTTAGGTCATTTAACATCAACTTAACCACTCTGGAAGCCATTATGGAAAGTGATACAGAGTCAAAATTGTCACAGAGGTGGTATACGATGGTCAACGCTTGCACTCAGCAGCCGAGTGTTGTTGAGTATGCTTCAGCACTTCCCAAAACATCGAGTTCTAATTCCAAGGATAAAACAGCCTACAGAAGTATAGGTAGGTCAAGGTAGGTTTCTTTCCATCGGAGCGGATCGACAGACAAGGCTTACTTGACACCTTTGATAATTCTTATTACCGGGTTCTTAATAACACGACATGATCTCGGCGGGGATCGCTGTATCCCCGACGACATTCTGCATGTTCTGGAGGCACTTTTGCTGTAGCATTATTTTCATGAAGAATTTCACATCTATGAATAATGCTGCGCAGCTAATTATGAAAATCACCAGACCAACAAGGAAACCCCAAATAACAAATCTTCGGGCAGATTTTGAAGCGTCCATGGCTCCGAAGTCATTTCCACGGGCGTGATGAACTCGTACCTGTGTGTTACAAAACAGTATGTTGTTACATAATGATTAAATAAGAACCGCCTTCATATCCAAACCATTCGTTTGGAAGTCACAGATTTTCGTGAAAATGATGGTGAATTTTCAACAATGTTCGTGAAAATGATGTTGAATTTTCACCCAAAAATTGGTGAAAATGTTGGTCAATTTTCAAAAAATTCAAAACAAATTCAAAATTTCAATTCAAAAAAGTTTACTTTAGGTCGCAGATACTGGTATACCAGTATCGTTCAATATCGCACGATACTCGAACGTTTTTATGTTCCAGTATGGGTTGGGCGATGCTTTAGTTAAGTATGTTAAAACATACTTAACTCGGGTGTTGTCCCCGATCTACGATTGCTCGCCACACTTTTCGGTCATTCATTGTTGTCTTTAGCAGGTCAGGTTTAGCAAGTCTTTAGCTGTAGCAGGTGACCAATCCTGTATCTTGTTTGAGTAAGTTAATAAATGTCAGGGCATGTCTTCCCGGTTTTCTTTTGTCATGCTT
>CM069443.1:38101197-38373697 GCA_035610835.1 Ophiura sarsii | reverse complement strand
CAGATAGATCAGATAGATAAGATAGATAAGATAGATAAGATAGATAAGGCCCCCAAAAAAGAGTTGTGTTGCCCTCATCCGGCCGGGTCAAAATTACGAAAAATGTGGGCCGGGTTTTTTTGTTGGTTTTTTTAAGATGTTTTTTTTCTTCTTAAGATTTTCTTCTTCCTTTTTTTAAGATCTTTTTTTTAAAGATTTTTTTTATGTTTTCAACACTAATTTTACCTATCTTCCGGTTGATAACAGTGTGTAAAAGCCAACGAAATCCAGGAAACCAAACAACAAGCTCGGGTTTGTACTCCACGCACGAGAAAGAAAATGCAACTAGTAGGCCTATATTGTTTTTATTTAGACTCATTCTCTCCATCGTTGTCTATAATTCAGTATCTTACTATAATTCACCGTATGTTGTATGTGAGTATGTATGTATGTATCCTGAAAAGGCTATGCATCTAAAAGCCGTGAACGTTGCACTGATAATAGATGATGACTTGACACGGGTTATAAGCTATAAATGGCTGAAAACCGTACAGAATTGACCGAGATATGAGCAAAAAAGGAGTCAAATTTAGGGCCTTCAGACTCACGGTTTCTACGGGCCATGTTTGTTTATTTTTCGGTGCGTACTGCAACCATGCAGTCGAGCGCGTAACACATAACGCGGCGTAGTGCGCCATGTAAAATAAACGCTCACACGCACTACACCCACGCACCCCTACACACGCGGGCGGACAAATATTGGATAAACATGATAAATACGCTGCGGAGTTGATTAATTAGGCGTTGAAGGTGTATAAGCACGGGGCGGGCCGTAGGGGCGGGGACGGTGGACGACTGAAGGACGGCAGGGGAGGGCGGGCGGGGGCGAGATAGAAGCCATGAAGTAATGAGGTTTGGGAGGCAGGGGTTACTGAAGAACGCTACGGGAGTTGGTTAATTTAGGCCCAGTGACGGAGCTTTAGGTCTTGGGGTTGAGATATGCCACGGGGCGGGACGGACGGGGTGGGGGGGGGGGGGGGGTGACGAATGGGGATTGTGTGTAGGGATACAATGTGGTTTGGGAGGCAGGGGGTTAATGAAGAAATGTGATGCTAAATTGCGTAACGGATATGCCACGGGGCGGGGCGCGATCTTTATTACCGTAAACAACATTTGATACCTGACGGAGTAAAGTGCATAGCACATGTAGGCCTATATTGTACATGGGTGAGTTTATTAAATTCGCGGGGCGGGCGGGGGCCGGGCGGGGGGGTAGGGGGGGGGGTGACGGATGGGGTACGGGAGATGGTTAAGGTTTACCGTTTAGGCCTTAGGGGCGGGAACGGCGGTAGGGGCGGAAACGGCGGGCGAGGGCTGGCGGGGGGAGGGGAGGCCATGAAGTAATGAGGTTTGGGAGGCAGGGGGTTACTGAAGAACGCTACGGGAGTTGGTTAATTTAGGCCTTGAAGGTTTAGATAAGCACGGGCGGGCGGGCGAGGGGAAGCCATGAAGTAATGAGGTTTGGGAGGCAGGGGGTTAATGACGAAATGTGATACTTAACGG
Organism: Ophiura sarsii; assembly: GCA_035610835.1. Taxonomy (NCBI): domain Eukaryota; kingdom Metazoa; phylum Echinodermata; class Ophiuroidea; order Amphilepidida; family Ophiuridae; genus Ophiura; species Ophiura sarsii. Next base: position 38,372,155 of record CM069443.1, on the reverse strand, counting down.
ATATGCCACGGCCGGGCAGGCAGGGCGGGGAGTGACGGGTGGGTACGGGAGTTGGTTAAGGTTTAGGCCTTGGAGATGAAATATGCCACGGGGCGTGGGCGGGCGGGGTCTTTTTTAATTTTTTAATTGAAATTTCAAAACTTTTGAATTAAAACAAAACCTTCTGATTTAAAACAAAAATGTTTGAAATATTGTTCTATTCCTATGTGTTTCGTTATAAATTTTCCAACACTTATGTGTTGTTTCATTTTGTAGGTGTTCTATCTGGTAGGCCCTACTCCCTAGCGGGAGAGCCCGTCCGAAGGACGGGCGTTCCGCTAGTCATACTATAATTTGTCTTATGTTGTATGTATGTGGGTATCCATAAAAGGCTCTCTCTCAGTTTGCAACTAAACGCCGTGAATGTTGGTCTGATAAAAGATGATTATAATGTGAGTGTTATAAGCTATAAATGGCTGAAAACCGTACAGAATTGACCGAGATATGAGCAAAAGAGTAAAATCCAGGGCCTTTTCAAACTGTTTCTACGGGCCATTTGTTTATTTTTGTGCGTACTGCAACCATGCAGTTGGCGCGTAACACATAACGCGTCGTAGTGCGCCATGCAAAATAAACGCTCACGCGCACTACACCCACGCACCCTTACACACGCGGGCGGGAAAATATTGGAGAAATACGCTGCGCTAAGGGACTTGGTTAATTTAGGCCTTGAAGGTTTCATAAGCACGGGGCGAGCGGGAACGGCGGAAGGGGCGGGGACTGCGGGCGAGGGACGGCAGGGGGGGGGGGGAGGGGTGGCGAGGGGATGCCATGAAGTAATGAGGTTTGGGAGGCAGTAGGATAATGAAGAACGCTACGGGAGTTAGTTAATTTAGGCCTTGAAGGTTTAGATAAGCACGCGGGGCGAGGGGAGGCCATGAAGTAATGAGGTTTGGGAGGCAGGGGGTTAATGAAGAAATGTGATACACTAACAGGGAGGGTCACGAAGGAAATACATGTAGTGTGGTTAAAAGTATAAACCAGGGGATACAGCCTCGGCTTGGGGAGATGGTTTAGGTTTAGTTAGGCCGTGGGTGTTGAGATAAGCACGGTGCGGGGGCTGCGGGCCGGGGGCAGAACGGGGCGAGGTTTTTTTAATGAAGTAATGTGGTTTGGGTGGCAGTGGGTTAAAGAATGGTTATAAATCAACTTGATTTGGGGGGGTGGGGGTTGTAGGGGGTTTATAATGCCTTTAGGAGGGATATGGTTATAAAATCAACCTTTTAAAAAAAAAATTGGGGGTGGGGGTTGTAGGGGGTTTATGTGGTTTCAAAGGTAGGTAATGTGGCGTAACAATCTAGCGGGGACCCGAGCGCAGCGAGGGTACGCCGCTAGTACAATATAATATGTGGATATTCCATACTTTCAAGCAGTTTCTGTTATAGAATCAAGGGTAAATATGTTTTCATGGATGTGTACTTCGAGACAATATTCACCATTGGGTAGAAAATACAGCCAGTATGCATTTTCCTAAGTATCTTCACACATGTTGACTGAAATAATAGGTATAAAATGGTTGATTTGGTATACTAAAAATAATAATAAAATCCGGCCGGCCGACCTTCCCGATGTTAGACTTGTGAGGGCAACACAAATTTTCTTTTTTTTTGGCCTAAGATAAGATAGATAATAAATAAGATAAATAAGATAAATAAGATAAATAAGATAAATAAGACAAATACGACAAATAAGATAAATAAGATAAATAAGATAAATAATATAAATAATATAAATAAGATAAATAAGATAAATAAGATAAATAAGACAAATAAGATAAATAAGATAAATAAGATAAATAAGATAAATAAGATAAATAAGATAAAATGATAAGATTAAAAAATAAAAAATAAAAAAAATAAAATGAAAGAAAAATAATAATGATAATAATAATAATTTTAAAAAAAGATAAGTACTCACTGTCATAGCGCGTATTATTGCCACTACGCCAATGGGGACACAGCAGAATAAGGTGACGAGAATTGCTCCAATCAGATAATCGCTTGGTTGGTTTGTTATCATGGGGGCATTCATGCCTTTGCCGGACCGGTTGATTTCGTTATACGGGGGTGGACACATTTCCAAGCCCTATACCAAGAAAGAAAGAAAAAATAGATTAGTATGTGTATGTAAAATGTTTCAAAAACCCGTGTGCTTCGGACCAGATTTTAACTGGTTACCATGTAATACATGCACGATAAGGGGAAATATAGATAATTCATTAATCTAGTTTACCCAGAACTAAGTATTAGGCCGATTTCCTTCAATTCAATGCGCATTCGAATCTAGTCAGAAATATATGATTTTGCCTGGGGCTATAGCCCCAGCTTTTGCCACGCAATGTTCCGAAGGGTCATTATTCCGAAGGGTCGTTATTCCGAAATAACTGTAAGGGTAATTATTCCGAAGGGTCACGTTATTCCGAAAATACAATAAGGGTCATTATTCCGCAAATGCAATAAAATAATGGTCGTTATTCCGAAAATAAGATTAGGTTCATTATTCCGAAATAAACAAGATGGTCATTATTCCGAAGGATCGTTATTCCGAAAATACAAGGGTCGTTATTCCGTTATGTTATTAACAAAAGTTAGAGAAGCTAAACAAAATATAATGCACTTGTTATAATACTCTATATGTATCTCAAGATGATACTGCAGTGTAAGTTTCTTGTGCAAAATCGTTTTGCAGTTGCAGTATTTAAACTAAAATTATACCCGTTTATAGGCCAAAACGGCCGAAATAGGCAAATGTAGGGTATTTTGATCTAGAAAGACTGGGATTCGCGATAAAGGAATTATCACCATCATATGAGATGGTTCATCATAACTGATGTGTGAATCAAATATGAATTTGTTTTAATTTTTTTCACCACCTAACTGAATTTTTACATTTCAATCACAAATATAAATGTAAACAATGTTTATATGATTCATATCATAACTTCGGCGACTTTCTCACGTCCAACTCTTTTTGCAATAGGAATATCAAATTTGGATGTTTACGGTATTTGAATTTGCTAATACAAAGCTTTCCAATTATGATTAGCCTATTTATGAACTGGTTCTCTTTTTCGTTGCATTTATAATACTCAAACATAATATCGGTGACAATTACATTAATTCTTTGAAGATTATCATACTTATTTCTGACCATATTTTTTTAATTATTTTGAAGTTAAAAAAGAAGTGTTCTAGTATTCTTCTTCCTCACATATACTTACAATTACTATTATTTGCGTTTCCCCAAGAGAATATTCGTAGAGTATATCACATAAAACTTTTCAATTTAAGGTTATAAGTTTAGCTGGACATTTTTCCATATAGTATTCCATACAAATGTATAGGTTGGAAATTGTCTTTCCCAGAAAACTTGGCAAATTGGTTTGAGAGAAATATTAGAAGTCAATCTGCATGCAACGAACTAATGTTGATGTACATCGAATAAATGGGTAAAAGCGTAGTTTGTACTTCAAATTATTTATGCAGTCTTCATTGGCACTTAAATGTTTCAATTCTCTCCAGTCTTTTGGAATGGAAGTCATTAAAGTATAAAAATCCAACACGATACCACCTGGCTTTCTAATTTGGTTATTGAAATATTGCATTGATCTTTTTGACCCATCGTCATTAATGATTATTAACCAATGTAAGTCACAAAGGACGGGAGAAATGTGACAGCGAATCTTGGAGAGAGTAATAAGTCGAGCAGCTGAGTTTTGAATCCGTTGAAGTTTTGAGATATGTTTCAGGGAGAGCACATAGTAGACAATTACAGTTATCAAGTCGGCATGTCACAAAAGCATGGATAAGTCTTGAAATAGGTTGTTGGCTGGTCGAGATGTCGACGGATTTGACCAATCTTATAAGGAGCATGAGAAGCCGCACGACAAATGTTATTGACATGAACATCCATCTTATCGATTGTATATTTTTAGCATATGTCTTGTTGTAGTTTTAATGATTTTGGTAGTTTTTAAGATCTTTCTGTGCAGCGCCTTGAGGCTGTTTACATCGTAAGGCGCTTTATAAGTCCCATGTATTATTATTATTATTATCATTTTGAGGTATAATGCCACGATTGAGGAGGGCATTGGAAGTGAAACCTCTCTTTTTCCCAATTTTTCAAAATGACCGACTTTCATTTGAAGTGAAGTTTTTGCTTTTAATATTATTAAAATGGCTTTAAACATTCGCTAATTTTAGGTAATGTTGACATTAAAAGTCGATATTTTCGATGGGGACCAAAATGGGATGGGCCTTGATATATGCGAGAGGGGGGGGGGGGGGGGGGGGGGGGGTGGGGGAAGGGTACGTTGTGCAGTGCCGCAAAATGTTTTCTTTTACTAAACTGATAGATAATAACTTGAACGGGAGACACTGACTTTAAACAAATCCACGATTTATTTATTTTGAAATAAAGATACTTTAAACACTGTAATTGAAAGTCGGTTCGCATTTAATAACATAACATGTTAACAACTTGGGGTAAATATCTAACAGAAAACAGTTAGGAAATTTGAATGATTTCTCCAAGTTTGATCCCCGAGATGTGACTGGGTTTTAAAAAATACCTGTCTGTAGGTCCATTCTTAGCTGAGATATGGAAAATACAGAATTAGTATTATTTTTCTGAAAAATAGGCGCCATTAGAACAAGGTTGCCAAATAAAAAATGGAAACCATATCTTTTTGCTTTTCACATAATGCCACTGAGGAGGCTCATAGAAGGAGTTAAAGCCAATAACCTAGCAGCAGTAATCACCTACATTGATTTCAGAAAGGCCTTCGACACAATCCACCTTGGCAAAATGCTGAAAATTCTGCGAGCTTATGGAATACCAAAACAGGTCGTTGAAGCAATCGGAGGAATGTACGAGAATACCATGGCTAAGGTAATATCACCTGACGGAGAGACTGCACAGTTTGAAATATTGGCTGGAGTTCTACAGGGAGACACACTCGCTCCATATCTGTTTGTGATTGTTCTGGACTTTGCCCTGAGGATAGCCATAGAGGGGAGAGAAGAATAACTTGGTTTTCATCTTGACAGGCGTAGAAGTAGGCGGATTGGGCCAGAGGTGGTGACAGACTTTGACTTCGCCGATGACATTGCATTGTTGTCAGAGAAATTTCATCAAGCACAAGATCTACTGCAAAGAGTTGAGACATCAGTTGCAAAGGTCGGTCTCAAAATGAATGCTAGCAAGACCAAGTTTATGTCATATAACCAGAGCCAGAAGGGATCCATACAAAGAAAATGATGGCAACAAGCTGGAGTAAGTACAAGATTTTAAATATCTTGGTGCCTGGATGGCGAGTACGGCAAAAGACGCAAAGCAGCAGCATGGAGAGCATGCAGCAAAATGAACAAAATATGGAAGTCAACTCTATCTCGGAAATTCAAACTTCGCCTGTTTGCCTCAACGGTGGAGTCAGTTCTGCTATATGGATGCGAAGCTTGGACCATTACTCCCAAGCTACAGAAAGAGCTAGATGGCTGCTACACCAGAATACTGAGAGCAGTACTCAATGTCAACTGGAGACAACATACACCAAGCACCCAAATGTATGGTGACCTCCCCAAAATAAGCCAGAAGACCCGGAAGAGACGAACAAGGTTTGCAGGACACTGTTACAGAAGTAAGGAGCCAGTATCCAAACTGGTGCGCTGGATCCCCAAGCATGGCAAAAGAAAGCCGGGACGACCTGCTCTGACATTTATCGATCTACTCAAGCAAGATACTGGACTGGAGACGTGTAATATAAAGACACCAATGAACGACAGAAGAGTGTGGAGAGCCATCGTAGATCGGGGACACGACCCGAATTAAGCAGTAAGTAAGCATATCTTTTTCAAATGTTATGCTATTTCTATTAGCCTATATATGTGGATTGCAAGATTGTACCAAAAGAAATACCAGTATGACGCGTTGAAACTCTTAAGGGGGCTGTCAAGTGTCATTTCGTATTTTCCAGGAATTTCACTTTTCTTCATTTTTCAAAACTTCAGAGTGTTATCTATCAGTACATGCAAAGAAATTTTCAATTTTGAAATTCCAAAAGCCTATTTAGAAGGATTTAAATCCCTTACTGTGATCATTGACAAAGTAGAATGGAAAAGTCTGCCCGCAGGGGATCAGCGAAACTCCCATGCGCCGCGTATCCCGTGTTTTGTTTTTCGCAAATTAGCACGCGCCAGTTCGCTTAAAATACGCGACGCTGTTGTTTCGAAAGCCGTCAGTGCGTGCTGCGTTACCCGCTATGTTTTTGCCGCGTTTGAGGGCTTGTTCATACGCATTGTTTACGCATCGGAGGCCCGACTAATCAAACCGTCATTTTTGCCGGGGTGTGGCTGAGCCTGAAGCAATTAGTAGGCCTATTAGTAAAACAAGGCTTTAGCACAAGCGTTAGTGTCAAGGAGTTGGAAAGAGAGAAGGAAAAAAGATAAAAAATAAAGGACAGAGAAAGATTTTGAATCCATGATCGGAGTGAAACATTGTAAGGAGTATCAACAAGACTTACACCGGGTTTTATCCGAAGACGTTAATGTTTTGTTTTTGTTTGGCCTTTCGATGTTGTACAAGTCCGTTCCACCCGCACCGTCCATCCAACAGGGCCTACCTGTTTATCTGTTTATTGTCATTACTGAATATGGTAGGCCTATTACTTCGTATCGTTGTTAAGGGGGCTGTCAAGTGTCAGAAATAGCTTCCGTAAAACTGCCGTAACTACGTATTTATTCATATATTCCATATACAAGTATACATTTTTTGAAGGAAAGGGTTCAATAAATCTAACCATGAACATAAAATTGCTCTAAAAAGAACCATTTTGGAGAAAATCATAAAAAACGAGAATTTTGGCCAGTCTTCATTCGGACAAGGTAACCAAAAAAATATTTTCTGAAAATCTGTCCTTTTACGATTTTTGTAATCTTAAGAAAATTACCCGGGTTCCATTTTTTTTGTTTTTTGATATCTGAGATATTTTTTTATTTATTGACCAAATAAGGCAACAAAATGGGATTTTAAATACAACAAACGTGAATTTCCACAAAATGATCCGAAAAATCGGGAAATAGGCCTAAAACAAAAAACAAAAAAAATGGAACCTGGGGAAGATCATGGTTGTTGCGTTAAACTTACTGCTGTCCATCAGATGCAGTTTGTATTGAGTTATCGTGTCTGTAAATCGTATTTTTACTCAAAAATGAACATAAAGAAATCAACTGATGAATGTGAAAAGTGACAATACCGCCGTTTGATCATGGTTTACGGGGAAATACACGTATTTCAAATCTGTTCTTTAGATATTGTGGGAAACATATAAATCCCCCAACTTCGTGCAAAGTTTCATTACAAACCGTTCTTTCTTGGTATCAAAATAACCTCAAATGTGTGTTAAAAAACACCTTTTTCATGATGTCGAGTTTGAAAAAGAAGCCATACATTTTATGCGCATTCGAAGTGCATTCACAATTTCCGGGAAGCGTAACGCATTCAAGCGCGTGCGTTAATCGACAATGAGCGCAGACGCGCGCGGAATGTTTTGAGTTGGCAAAATAAATGGTGACGCGTGCGCGTTGAACCGGTTGACAAAGATTTAGACGCTCGTGTATTAATTTCTGTACGCAACACTCTGCGGCTATCATCCGAGTTTATCATTATAGGCCAGTGTAGTCGAGTCTTTATCAATGTGATCATTTAAAAATGCACCGTGCGGGATTAGTGAGTAGTCTGGGTGTAAAAATCAACACCTATCCTAGATAAAGGACTTAGTAAAGGAGAGAGAAAATTGGAAACAGAGAGAAAGCAAGAAATGGGATGAAGATTTAATTTAAGACCTGTCGTTTGGTAGGCTCTAGGCCTACATGTTTTCTCTTTTTCTACCTCAGATATTTAAAGAGACGGAATCGGGTAAGCTTCTGATTAACATGATTAATATGAGTCACGTCACGAATTGTAATTTCAGATGTCGCAATTTTAAACTGTTGGATTTGACTCTCAATTCAGTTTTTCTAAGGTCTTGTCACGAATAAATCAAGCAAAGGTACCAACAAAATATATAAAGGCATTAATTTCTGCATACAGTAAATTTAATGTGCACTTTTAAATTAAAATGAACTTTCCACGAAATGTGTGTAGTTTCCGATATCCGTACACCTGATATATCATTATAAACTGAATGTCTAAATATGCAATAGTTTATGAGCAATCGCGTAGCAAACCGACCACGCTATTGAATTATAGCACCTCGAAAGTCTCTGGCACATCATTTGGCTTATAAAAAATATTGAAGTTCATTATTTAAAACGACTGTTTTAAGCTTGTAATTTCCGTTATCGATGTTTCTCTGGGAAGTAGGTATCCTGTTAACTTTGAAAGGTATTATGTTATAGGTCTATTGGTTCTTATACTAATGTATCGAGAGAAAAAATGAGAAATTCAACTACACGGCTTGCAGAAGGTCAGAAAGGGACGAAAACGAATACAAACGTGATCGGCGTTATCGTGAACGGCGTTATCCTGTAAAGTGTTATCACCCTCATTTGAAGAAAAAATTGCAAGAGCACAATCTTTATTCTTTGGAAAATCTTTGAGAAGTCTAGATACAGCAGCGAACATTGAAAACAGTGAGTTTGCTTCTTCTTTGTGTTCTATATAACACATTTCACTTTGTGAACCAAACGGTTTTCTTCTAGAAAATGCTGTAAGTGTAAATATATGGCTCATAGTCCACATATATGAGTGTTTACTACCGCGCTACACACAGCGAAATCGCTCTATTTAGCAAGTATTGAGCATGTGTTTTCTTCAGGCTTATTTTGCGTGTGTATGTCAGGATAACCATGGATAACGCTGTTCACAGGGATAACGGATTTACCCTAAAATGTCCATATCAATCAAAAAAGAGAACAACTTCACAATATGCGATGCAGTGTGCATGTAATTGAATACAATAGTTAATGTAATGGTACATACCCCTTTAAACGAAAATGCAAGCTATATAAAACATTTAAAGTGAAAATTAAATATTTGACCACTGTTTGACGGTCAATATTGGGAAATTCAGCCAAATGTATGGTTTAAATCATTTTTTCGTATTAAAATTGATATAACAAATAAGTTTCTCCAACAGCTACATGATTTATGTCAGTTTCAATTGTTTTATCTTTGTTTCAATCCATAACTGGCATACACGGTGAACGGCGTTATCCAAGAATAATACCATTAAAAATAGCATATAAAGTTATCTTTATATAATGACATACAATTTCAATGTTGGGCTTAAAGAAAATTTGACATTGATACATTACAGAAGGGAATATTCTTCTACTAGAGTAAAATTGACAAAACAAGTTTTGAAAAAGGTACAAAATTGAAAGCACATAGTTGTCAAAAGCGTTGATTCATAGCAAGAGATTTGTTGAGGCTAAAAAATGAATTCATTCTTCTGTCGCATAGCTTGTCAATATTGTTATGGGGGAGACCTCTCAACGACAAAAAAACAATAATTTGAATATCATATTCGGACTTAGTTAGGGATGCAATGACTGACAATGCAATATGACACATAGATAACGCCGTTCACCGAGTGAAAAAACCCCATATAAAACACCTGAATTACATGGTTTCGTGCGTAAAAATGTGAGCAGTGGTGTTCGCAAACATTATTGTTCTAGTAACTTTAGCATATTGGGTCATCAAAAACAATCAAAGTAAGCAGATTTGAAACAATTTATTTTCATAATTTTCCAAAGCTGAAGTGGTCCCATTTTTGTGGAATGGCCCTTATACAGTCATGGGGTATTTCCATTACTGCATATGGTTTTATTTTTTATTGGCTATCCCTATGAATTGCCTTGTCACCTATACCTATAGATTGAAACTTTTTTCATTGAGAGGACACAAAAGTGCAAGGATATCAAAGGTGCAACCACACATTTAATTAATCAGGCCTATTGTTTACAACTCATAACTTCGTGATAAACCAAACCGATGTACCCTATTTTTTTGTTGGGGTGGTCCGAGGGGCAGAAATATAGAGCATCCTCTCCCACCACTTTCACCTTTGCTTTCAGTCTAGAACATTCGGACGTTTCATTGATTCAAAAATATGAATGATGGGCCATTTAGCGATCGAAATGGGAAGATCTCTGTTCTTTGTTCAGTCCGAATTTCATTATTTTATATTATTCAATTTAACTATGACATTTTAGGAGGATTTTTAGAAACATGACTTGTTTGGCCGTATAGGCCTACTTCTGGTTATCTTGGAACTTATTTTGTCTCATATTATGGCATGTCACCAAACCGTAGGCCTAACAGCGGGGCCTTAGACCCGAACGCAACTGAAAGAATTAAATGAGCTTATAATGGATATTATATTAAAATACATGCCAGGAGAGGCTGTCCATCCCTGCTCTCCATGGCCCTATACACTGTAAAAAGAAACGTTTATATTTCTGATAACACTTAATAAACACTTAAACGTTTGCATAAACACTACAACACGTTTATAGAGGTATTTGTTGTATAATTATTACACCCCAACATGTTTCTTATTGCTGATATAAACATGTTGGTGTGTTAATAAATATTACACAATTACCTCTATAAACGTGTTGTAGTGTTTATGCAAACGTTTATCGTATGCAATGCCTCCTATACCTTTACACGTAAAACACAAAAATAAATGTGTTAAAGTGTTTATTAAGTGTTATCAGAAATATAAACGTTTCTTTTTACAGTGTACACCCCCCCCCCCCCCCCCCCCCCCCCCCCCCCCCCTCAACTGCACATGTCATGTTTTTGATTGCCGCGTGTGCACATAACTATACAAAGTTAGACTATATATAACTATGAGATAACCATGTGAACCATTTGATAGCATCGGCTCATCGGCCCGAGGATGCTTCTCCGATCATGCCCATGTAGGCCTAGGTAAAATGGCACTTATAATTGATAGGCCTATTATGTTTGATATAACTGAATGACAAAATAGTACACCGAGTTGAACTAATTGAGAACTAGCTAACTTAACAACGATACGAAGTAATAGGCCTACCATATTCAGTAATGACAATAAATAGATAAACCAGGTAGGCCTATGGATGGACGGGCGGGTGGAACGGACTTGTACAACATCGAAAGGCCAAACAAAAACAAACATTAACGTCTTCGGATAAAACCCGGTGTAAGTCTTTTTGATCTCCTTACAATGTTTCACTCCGATCATGGATTCAAATCTTTCTCTGTCCTTTATTTTTCATCTTTTTTCCTTCTCTCTTTCAAACTCCTTGACACTAACGCTTGTGCTAAATCCTTGTTTTACTAATAGGCCTACTTGCTTTCAGGCTCAGCCACACCCCGGCAAAATGACGGTTTGATAAGTCGGGCCTCCGATGCGTAAACAATGCGTATGAACAAGCCCTCAAACGCGGCAAAAACATAGCGGGGTAACGCAGCACGCACTGACGGCTTTCGAAATAACAGCGTCGCGTATTTTAAGCGAACTGGCGCGTGCCAATTTGCGGAAAAACAAAACACGGGATACGCGGCGCATGGGAGTTTCGCTGATCCCCTGCGGGCAGACTTTTCCATTCTACTTTGTCAATGATCACAATAAGGGATTTAAATCCTTCTAAATAGGCTTTTGGAATTTCAAATTGAAAATTTCTTTGCATGTACTGATAGATAACACTCTGAAGTTTTGAAAAATGAAGAAAAGTGAAATTCCTGGAAAATACGAAATGACACTTGACAGCCCCCTTAAGTTAGCTAGTTCTCAATTAGTTACTAATTTGTCATTCAGTTATATCAAACATAATATCAATTAGGCCTATAAGTGCCATTTTACCTAGGCCTACATGGGCATGATGAGGCGGAGAAGCATCCTCGGCGCGATGAGCCGTTGCTATCAAATGGTTCCATGGTTATCCCATAGTTATATATAGTCTAACTTTGTATAGTATGTGCACACGCGGCAATCAAAACACGACATGTGGAGTTGGGGGTGGGGGTATAGGGCCATGGAGAGCGGGGGGGGGGGGGGGGGGGGGGGGGATATAGGGCCATGGAGAGCAGGGATGGACAGCCTCTCCTGGCATGTATTTTAATATAATATCCATTATAAGCTCATTTATTTCAGTTGCGTTCGGGTCTAAGGCCCCGGCCGCTGTTAGGCCTACGGTCTGGTGACATGCCATAATATGAGACAAAATAAGTTCCCAAGATAACCAGAAGTAGGCCTATACAGCCAAACAAGTCATGTTTCTAAAAAATCCTCCTAAAATGTCATAGTTAAATAGAATAATATAAAATTCTGGAACATTCCAAATGAAATTCGGACTGAACAAAGAACAGAGATCTTCCCATATCGATCGCTAAATGGCCCATCATTCATATTTTTGAATCAATGAAACGTCCGAATGTTCTAGACTGAAAGCAAAGGTGAAAGGGATGGGATTATGGTGGGAGAGGATGCTCTATATTTCTGCCCCTCGGACCCACCCCAACAAAAAATAGGGTAACATCGGTTTGGTTTATCACGAAGTTATGAGATGTAAACAATAGGCCTGATTAATTAAATGTGTGGTTGCACCTTTGATATCCTTGTACTTTTGTGTCCTCTCAATGAAAAAAGTTTCAATCTAGGTATAGTGACAAGGCAATTCATAGGATAGCCAATAAATAATAAAAACCATATGCAGTAATGGAAATACCCACATGACTGTATATTATAGGCCTACTAGAGCTAATTGTTAAAAATGACCGTGTTTTCACCGTTATCATTGTTATCTTCAGTAGATAGCAAACTACTTTTATAAGAATGTTTCAAATTTTATAAGGATGTTTCAATTTTTCTCTCTCCTTTACTAAGTCCTTTATCTAGGATAGGTGTTGATTTTTATACCAGACTACTCACTAATCCCGCCACGGTGCATTTTTAAATGATCACATTGATAAAGACTCGACTACACTGAGCTATAATGATAAACTCTGATGATTAGCCGCAGAGTGTTGCGCACAGAAATTAATACACGAGCGTCTAATCTTTGTTCAACCGGTTCAATGCGCACGCGTCACCATTTATTTGCCAACTCAAAACATTGCCACGCGCGTCTGCGCTCATTGTCGATTAACGCACGCGCTTCATGCGTTACGCTTCCCGGAAATTGTGAACGCACTTCGAATGCGCATGAAATGGTAGGGCTTCTTTTACACACTCGACATCATGAAAAAGGTGTTTTTTAACACACATTTGAGGGTTATTTTGATACCAAGAAAAGAACAGTTTGTAATGAAACTCTGCACGAAGTTGGGGATTTATATGCTTCCCACAATATCTAAAGAACAGGATTTGAAATACGTGTATTTCCCGTAAACCATGATCAAACGGCGGTATTGTCACTTTTTACATTCATCGGTTGATTTCTTTATGTTCATTTTTGAGTAAAAATACGATTTACAGACACGATAACTCAATACAAACTGCATCTGATGGACATCAAGTAAGTTTAACGCAACACCAAGATCTTCGCCAGGTTCCATTATTTTTGTTTATTTGTTTTAGGTCTATTTTCCGATTTTTCGGATCATTTTGTGGAAATTCACGTTTGTTGTATTTAAAAATCCATATTGTTGCCTTATTTGGTCAATAATAAATAAAAAATATCTCAGTAATCAAAAAACAAAAAAATGGAACCCGGGTAATTTTCTTAAGATTACAAAAATCGTAAAAGGACAGATTTTCAGAAAATATTTTTTGGGTTACCTTGTCCGAATTGAAGACTGGTCAAAATTCTCGTTTTTTTATGATTTTCTCCAAAATGTTCTTTTTAAGAGCAATTTCATGTTCATGGTTAGATTTATTGAACCCTTTCCTTCAAAAAAATGTATACTTGTATATGGAATATATGAATAATGACGTGTAGTTACGGCAGTTTTACGGAAGCTATTTCTGACACTTGACAGCCCCCTTAAAGGGACATTAAGTGGTGTTGAAAATTTTAAATGTTTAAAAATTTACTTCAGAATTCAAGATGAACATTAAAAATTGCCATTATTGTTGTTTCTACTAACAAAAACACAGCAAAACTTGTTTAAAACAATATCATCGCTATTTATTGAAAAACGCCCTCTATGCAAATATGGTTCGCGTTATGTATCACGCGTACTGCAGGGGGATACTGTCGTACGTAAAATGCTCGTCCCGGCTGTACGAGCATTTTTGAATCGACGTTTTCTTGTACAAAGAGGGCTGATTTTTCTTAATCCTTATAGGTGTAAGTTCATACATGTAATACAATTATAAAAATATACTAATCCCAGTTTTGATCATAATTGAGGGCGCAGCCTCCAACACATCTCTTAGTGTCCCTTTAATAGATGCAAATATGTATGTTTCCAGATTTCCAGTGCCATTTTGGATTTTATTGTAGTTGCAGTAGAACTTACGACAACGCTTTACAATCACGTGCCAAATAATGAGGTGCGATCATTGGAATACGCTCTGACGTCTCTGCACAAAGTTAAATGAATGAAATATAGAAGTTGTCATCCGTAACTGGCAATTTGCATCAATCGTGTCAATAGGAAATACCACTTATTGTGCCAGTCTTTAGGGATGTTTTTTTTCGCTTCTACTACTGGAAAAAAATCTGACATCACTGCACAGAGTTATGTAAATGAAATTGTGGTTGGTATCACTCATTGGTCAACACATTCATGTACTCACCTCTCCGTCGTGATAAGGTTTGGTTGCAATGAGACTTTGTTGGTCCCTGTTTAGGCCCGTAAATTCCACATCGTCCACGTCGTCGTCCTCAAAATCAGTCACATCCACCATTGGCATGTTTGTTGTTGTTTCCTGTTTTGGTTCATCTTGTGTGGGATTTTGCTCCTCCATCTGTTCGTTATCTAAGAAAAACAAACAAACAACAACAACTGACCAGTTGATAAATAACATACTCTTAACTCCAAAACTATAGCTCCTAAGTAACATCTTATATAGTAGATTTGTTTTTATTTTTGAATATCTGATTTATTTTTTGGAATTATTGACAAAAAAGTGCCAAAATTGTGATTTTCATGATTTTGAAGGTAAAAAATCACATAATTTGGCACTTTTTGGTCATTAATTCAAAAAATAAATCAGTTATTCAAAACCAAAAAAGCTTCCTAGAGAATTTTATTAGGATTATATAAAACTAGAACGACAAAATTTGACAAAATATATTTTTAGTTATCTTGACAAAACCCAAAATGGGTCAAAAATCGTGTTTTTATAATTTTGAATAATAAAAAAGGGAAATGACTGTAGAATGGTATCCCAGGTGCACGGATAACGACCCAGAGGAGTTCGAGTTTCCCAAAAAGGGACAGGACTGATTATAAATATATCTTTAAACTCCAATCGCGTACAAATTACTCCGGTTGACCGATTGTTCAAACTTGCTCCAAAATGGGGGGGGGGGGGGGGGGGGGGGGGGGGCGGGTTATCCTTAAGAAAACTTGAATGGAGTAAATTTAGAGTCAGTAATTATTTATGTATTCACTCTATTATTGCCATTAATTCCTTAAATTGATACAAAAATTATACAGATTAGACAATAGGACATTACAAAATGTACATGTTATCTCCAGGGCATCTCTCTAGGGGAAGGGATATTAGGTGTTTTACAGAATCCAATCTTATGTTGAATACCATAAATTTGAAGTCCAGTATACAATGTGATTGTGAAATCAGCTTAAATGTTATCTTTTGAGCCAATCTCTATAGGGTCCGTATGCACAAAAGAGTTAGACCGGGTCTAAAGTTAGACCTGGTCTAAGTGGATTTTATTTTTTGTGAAAGCACACCTTTAATTAAATTTCCTTCTCAAATAAGCTAACAAATTGTAAAGATTTGGATGCAAAGTTAAAAAATAGCACAAAATATCTCATGAAAATGCAGGGGAAAACAGATTTTGAGGCATGAATAAATTTCACTTAGACCTAGTCTAACTTTAGACCCGGTCTAACTCTTTTGTGCATACGGGCCTAAGGGAGGGATTGGGTAGTTCACTAATCTCTGGAATCATACGATGAAAAAATGTATCATTGGATCTATATAATGGTGGTCCTTAGTCAATTTATTAGTTCACAACCATCATTGTGTCGTCTTCATGAGCATATCTCTCTTAGGGTGTTAGGGTTTACGGGGTTTAGGAAATTTATTTTTCCAAAAGAAATGATGGGTTGATGAGCATATCGTTCGGAAGCGAACACGTTTAATATCAATTAAAACAATCATATTTCCACGACTTATTAATATTATACAACTGATTTATATCGTCACAATTGGACGATCAGTTAAATCTAACTATGATAAAAATTTACTATCCAATGCTTTATTAAAGTACTACTACATGTATAGTTACATATTAAATTGAATTCTACAAATCTACAAATGAATGATGTAACATAACATAACATAACCATCATTGTGTCATCTTCATGAGCATATCTCCAAGGTGTCAGGGTTTAGGTAGTTTACTTTTCCAAAAAGATTGATGGGTTGATGATCATACGTTGCGGAAGCGAAACACTTTTATTATCAATTTAACAAATATATTGTCGTGGTTTATTAATACTGTATATACAAATGAGCATCATCACATATTGTGAATAAATTAAATTGAATTCCACAGATGAATGATGTAATTAAATTTACCAGTATAACTTGTAGATAATATACATGTGATGACATAGTTGGATAAGAAAAAGAGTGCCAATTTGGTGCACAGAAAAGGTTAATAAAACTCGATGAAGCCGAAGAGCAATTACACTCCATTTTCGTTCTCCTGTGTCTGTTATCTGTAAATAATTATGATCACTATAATTTAAATGTGTGAATTTCTTCGTGCACTCTTTCGTATTGAAGACATGGCTTATAGCAGGTTGGGTTAAATTTCCCTCCCTCGGTTATTAATAATTAACAACAAAACATAATACTTACTCTGAAATGATACAGCTCAATTACTATACGGTTATAATGAGGAAGTGATCTTTAAACCACGAACTTATTACCATTGGTGTTGTTGACACTGTAACTGAAAACCACTGACTGTGACACCGAGGGAAACAATCAGTACAAACGAATTGACAATAATATAGAATATTGCTTAAATTGAATAGTCATGGTATACATTGTACATGTACATATCTTGCATATAACTGTGTGTCTACCGAACCGAGGCCACTCGTTCACGAATATTCAAGGTTAAATTATGCGTACGAGGTTATGTGATCAAGCGAATGGGACGAACGGTTTTGTTATTTTTTATCATTTATGTATTATTATCCGTCACTTAAACATGTTCACATAATTTTCACGTTTCACTAAGCATGCTAAGAGCTTGTTTCTGCTGGCACTGCAAAAAGTAAACGCTAAAAAACGCTAAGTTTCAATCGGTCAGTTTTAATAATCCCCCCTGTTTCTACTCGCTAAAAGTTACCGCTAAGTTTATCGATCCTAGTCGAGTAGAATCCTAGTCGAGTAGAATCTTAGCGAGTAGAATCTTAGCGAGTAGAAACAGGGAGATTAAAAACTGACCGATTGAAACTTAGCGTTTATTAGCGTTTACTTTTTGCAGTGCCCCAGCAGCAGCACGCTCATATAGTATATAATTATAATTATTTTATAACACATTTTGATATGTTTTCGGCATGTTTACATTTATCATACATGGTACATACAGTATATCAATGACATATTTCATAGTTTCTTCATGTCGACATTGTATATCTTCATAGTGCACATTGGTATATATTGAATACCCATTTCAGTGTTTATGTACATTGTATATCATAATACTCTATATCATACACATAATGTCATCATGTTTACTTTGTATAGGCCTACCATATACATTCATCGCTTTCATTTCATATCACCACTTCGTCCACTTTCTCATCCAACGAACGGTTAAACGACGGATTAAATTCAAAAAATGATACTATTGTTGTGTCGCTCTTTTCTGAATATAATTATGGTGTAGTCTAGAAACACCTTCAAATAATTATGTATATATGACACGTCATACTGGCAATCAGGGCCATTTGTCGTCTCCCGTTTGCGTAGGATAGTTTATACATGAACGTGTAAAGTTATAGTGTGATCGAAATAAATCCAAGGAATTAGTGAAACATACTACATTTCTACGTTGTGATTATTAGTTTATGTGTATACGAGGTAGTACAAGTAGCGTCATATCACTATGCAGACTATGGAGTTAAAGGGACACTAAGAGATATGTTGGAGGCAGCGCCCTCAATTATGATAAAAACTGAGATTAGTTTATTTTTATAATTGTATTACATGTATGAACTTACACCTATAAGGATTAAGAAAAATCAGCTCTCTTTGTACAAGAAAACGTCAATTCAAAAAATGCTAGTCCCGCGGGACCAGCATTTTACGTCCGACAGTATCCCCGTGCAGTACGCGTGATACATAACGCGAACCATATTTGCATAGAGGGCGTTTTTCAATAAATAGCGATGATATTGTTTTAATCTAGTTTTGCTGTGTTTTTTGTTAGTAGAAACAACAATAATGGCGATTTTTAATGTTCATCTTGAATTCTGAATTAAATTTTTAAACATTTAAACTTTTCAACACCACTTAATGTCCCTTTAATCTAACTGCAGTGGTTATAGGATGAAATAATCTAGTTCCAACGTATATTCGGGTGTCATACACTCTAAGAAAAAAAGGTTCTAGCGGGGATTCTTGAAATGGCAAACGGTTTTTGGCAGAACCATGTTTCTCTAAAGAACCTTTAGAGGTTTGTTAGGGGTTCTTTAACACCGCAAAAAGGTTCTATGTAGTGAGATCTTATTTGGGAAAAACGGGGTTCTTGGTAGATTTATCGCAAATGATGAAGTTTGCATACGTACATGTTAATAAATGAGTTCGCAATTCAATAATTGTTTTGTAACACTGAAACGGTACTGTGTACAAAATTACAAATATTTACTTTCTACTTTATTTCTTTATTGATATGATTATAACCAAGTATAATCAATGACTTAAGACTTTGACTTGCTGACTTTTATTAATTTAACACCATTGATTCTGTATTTTGTAAATAATATAGACAGATTCACAGTCAGTTTGTTCACCATTTAATAGAACCTTATAGGTTTCGGCATACATGCCAAAACTAAAGAACCTTTTTAGGTTCTTTCAGGGTTCTTGATAGAACCTTATCGGAAAGGTTCTTGATCGAACCTCAAAGGTTCTGCATACAGGACAAAACTGAAGAACCCTAGGTTCTATTTAGAACCCTTTCAGAGGGTTCTTGAAAGAACCTTATCGGAAAGGTTCTTGAAAGAACCCCATTGCCAGTGGCGCAAATTTCTTGTTAGGTGTGGGGGGATGAACAGGTGCGGATCCAGCCAAGTTTAA
The DNA here is from genome assembly GCA_035610835.1 of Ophiura sarsii. NCBI lineage: Eukaryota > Metazoa > Echinodermata > Ophiuroidea > Amphilepidida > Ophiuridae > Ophiura > Ophiura sarsii. The sequence goes on along the minus strand of CM069443.1, from coordinate 38,352,663 downwards.
GGGTGGGGGGGGGGGGGCCAAAAATGAAATATAGCTGGTACCATCCAAGCACCGCCGTCCGAGCTCTGCTTGGACAGGGGTGTCTGAGGGGGGGGGGGGGGTGTGCCCCCCTCTCAGAAGCAGATTTGTTTTCAATTTTCGAACTCATTTGGTGCGATCTGATGTATACTTTTGACCAATATACAGGGTGTATCAAAATAAACGCAACACTTTTTGTCGCGAGCTTTACGATTACGGCAAATCACAAATAACTCTGAAATTTATATATTCTGTTAGGTGTACTTATTTGCTATCACATAGTCAAATTACAGAGATATCGATTATTGATTCGCTGAGATATCAACGATACACGTAGACAAGTGCAAAACATGTTTTACATCGTTTGCTAATATTCACCTGACAAGAAAATCAGGCATACAGGATAATATCCTGTATGCCTGATTTTCTTGTCAGGTGAATATTAGCAAGACACTTTAATAACTCATTGTACTTAAATAATTGGAATCAAACTCATCATTCTGAGAATAAAATGTCATGTTAAAGGTATCAAATGTCTGGCTATTACAGTATCATATCAATATTAATTAAATCTGGCAATAAATTAGTTGATAGTTAAAGACACAACTTGAAAATCCAGATTAAAAAGTCTGTTTGCAAATCCTCTCTCTTTTTCTCTCGTTAATGTCATAAATAAAACAGTATGGCACATTATTCAAAAGATAAACAAATGGAATAGTTCAGTGAAGGTAGTAATTGAAGGTATGAATCAGTCATTGTTAGTCTGTTGTGAATGGGACATTATGGTGCTGCTCGACCCTCAAAATGCTGTCCTTGTTTTAAGATGCATCGATTATTAACTTTAATTTATGAAAGAACGTACCATAGACATATGTGGCGATCATAGCAATCGGCGGTTCAGAACTTAAAAAGGGTGATTGACGTATTCAAATGGTCGAAACAAAGGAAATTAAGATTAACCATTCCAGACATTAAGGTTACATAGTTACCTATAACACTAATCGGACAGGAAAATCCAAGTTTTTAGAACGAACGATGTAAAACGTGTTTTGCACTTCTCTACTTATACCTTTAATATCTCAGCAAATAAATAATTGATATTGTTGTAATTTTACTATGTGATAGCCAATAAGTAGACCTAGCAGAATATATCAGTTTTAGAGTGATTTGTGTTTTACTATTATCGTACAGCTCTCGACAAAAAGTGTTGCGTTCTTTTTGATACACGCTGTATTGTATTGAAAAGCCATCACTTTATTTTCAATAAATATTTTGTTTTTTATCAATGCACGAAAGAAGTTGAGCGTATACTGATATATTCTTGATTTAAGTTATAGATGGTTTAAAAGCCGAACAGGGGGAGTCTGGGGGAATCCTCAGAACTGGATTTTTTTTTAATTTTCGAACCCATTTGGTGCGATTTGGTGTGTACTTTTGACCAATATTTTATTGAAAAGCAATCACTTTATTTCCGATCAATATTGGGTTTTTTTTATATAGGCATATGCCAGAAAGAAGTTATACTAGTTACCTCCAAAAGATCAGATTTCTCGTCATGTATCCTGACCGACGTCCAATAAACTCCAAACGTTCTTATGTCCCTCGCTTGCCTCCTCGCATGCCTCCTCGCATGCCTCCTCGCATGCCTCCTCGCATGCCTCCTCGCATGCCTCCTCGCCCGCCTCTATTTTTTTTCTATTTTTTTTCTTCCTTTTCCTTTTTTGGGGGGTGGAGGTGAAAAATCAGGGGGGGGGGGATGATTACATTGACCATCCCCCCAGGTCAAAAAGTTGGGGATATATCCCCCCTATCCTCTGGGATTTCCGCCCTTAATAACCTTAAAGGGTTCTGCATACAGGACAAGTTCAAGAACCTTTTTAGGTTCTACTTGGAACCCTTTTTTCTTAGAGTGTATAATCAAAATCCATTTTTACATTTAAAACCAACGGAGATTCAAAATTTACGACCATTCGTGTCCTCATCGTCCAACCTCCAAACATAGTCATGTTCATGAATATTCAACGTTAAATGTTACGTATAATGAGACAGGATACAACTTTTAAAATGGATATAACGGTGGGAACAAATCAATACTAATTCTGTGTAAAGATGTATATATATGTTGAAGAAAAAGGGAAATGCTTAATTCCGTCAAATCTTCATGAATGATATCTCACGATAGCACTAATGTACATTTACAAATGATTTAGGCGACGACACAAACAAGCCTGTTTCACTGGCAAACGGACGTCTCAGTAGGGTCGGTCGGTCGGTCGGACAACAGAGGAGTTGCAGGTAATTCATCTATGAATATTTTGAAAATAGATTTCGAGATAATTGTGTATGTTTTATAAGTAAACCCTCTACAAATGATTTATCACCAAGAGATTGGTTCTATAGATCATGCATAAAATAATATACAAAATCACATTTTTCCCCAAACAATCCCAATTTTACCCCAAATATGGGTCTAAAATGTTGCGTCCTGAAAAAATCCTTGTAACCAATATCCATAACAACCTACGTACCAAAATGGGAAGGTAATTGTGAAGTTTTACAAACCATGGTAATCCGAGCACTCAAAGTCGGACAACCGCCGATCTAGAACTCATATCGGTCGCTGATGTAATCGGCAGGCGCGAAGGGGGACGGGCCGCGAATGTATTAACCGTAACAAACATTTGGCCAAACTGTATAGGCCTATAGGCCTATGTATTGCTGTACAATGTACATGTGCATGTCTACACTATCCACTCGATTTTTATAAATGAGGAATTAAACTACGGAGAAGATATTTGACAATTAAATGTATATCTCAGATTTTTCGTACCGATTATTCATTTTGGATGCTGTTTGTGTTAGGTGTATGGTGGTATGTGTAATATTTCTCGTACTTCGGTTTAAAACTTTAATCATCTCACCAATCTCATATAGCTTACTCACTTATAGCTTATATAATTATTTAATTGCAAGAAAGAGAGATTGGACAAGGATTCAAACCTGTAACCTTTTAAGGTTACAGGTTTGAATCCTTAAAAGCGAGTACTAATCCACTGAGCTATGCAAACCTATCTGGCAAAGGTGGTTTTTTGTAATAATTAAATCAATACAATGACGGAATAAAGCGTAGTATAGATGAGGTGACCTATGATGTCATGTATTTACAAATGGGACACCCTCTGTTGTTTCCCTCCAGGCAGAATATACAGTAAAGTTAATGAAGACAACATGAAATTTCTTTCTAATGAATTGTAAAACTCATTTAGTTTTAGTTTTTTGTGTGAAATGCGATAGCTTATAGCATTCCTAAGCAAGTTTAAAGACAGTTTTGATAACAATTTGCTGTGACACCACAATCTAGTTAGAAAACCTGATCTGGCCTATGTAAACTATAGGAACTCTTGCCCGGTGTGTTTTGTCTCAAACCAACAGAGGGCGTCTTAAATGTCAACAAATGTCACCTCATCTATACATGTATGATAGAGACTGGTTGGTAGGCCTATACAGTGTACACCTAACACAAAAAGTCCCAAACTAGGCGCTTTAATGTTAGCTAATCCAAAATCAATAAACGGTACGACAAATCTGAGATATACTCGTACATTTAATGAGCAAATTTCCTCTCCGTAGTTTGATACCTCATTCATAAAAATCAAAGGGATAGTTTTGAAGTTTCAATGACCACAACTACCAACAAAATAATTGCACTAAAGTTGGGTTTCTATGTAGTCGGGTATATACGTGTGTCACATTAGGATGTAAAATGGGAGCATTATTTCTTATTATGCAGTGTGATAAAGGGGAACCCACTTTTTTGTTCCATTGTATAGTGTAATTCAGCTAGGGTCACGTTTTTTAACCTGGGGTACATTTGTGTTACATGGGTATATTTCATGAAATTTCCTCCTTTTGCAGTTTCAGTAGAATATATCAAAATGTTTACATCTAAAGGGTATGAAACCATATATATTTAGAATACTTATAACCTAAGGATTGTAAATATGCGAACTAGAAATCAAATATACAGGGTGACCTAACATTATACAGGGTGTAACAATTGAAGTTTTATACAAAATGATGATTTACTTTTTTTCTTCCACTGTCTATATGCAGGAGCTATATGAAGGCTAGGGATGTTTTTATTGTGTTTGAGTAAATTACCCATCCAGCCATATGCAACATTAATTGGCCAGCTTATTAGGAAATATATATACAGGGTGGTCAAAATACGCAATTTCAAATACTGAAAACCCCCACTAAATTAGACAAGTGATCAAATATATTGCAATGAGCCTAAAAGAGATACAGTTGTGATCAGGTTTGAGTGTTAGCATTAAGGTAAATCATCACCATGACATTAAAAAGTACTGTTTCGCGTGATAATTTAATATACAGGGTGGTTCATCCACAAATTTCAAAATTAATTAATTAGCTTAATTAATACTTTAAGTAAATGGTGTAAAGCATGCTTATATCATTTAGAACCAAGATGACATCAAGACTAAGTATAAGAAAGCTATAAATTATAGGACAGCACTCCATTTTCACCCATATAATACACAGCAATTCCTTCCTCCTCCTCAACCACCCCCGACTAATCATACTTAACGAGCTATATTAATCAAATCGAAAGTGATAACAAGAAATCCTCTTCAGATTATTAAAGGGTATTAAATTATCTTTAAAATAAGCCCAAACATAAGTCAATCTGATAGAGGGTTACAAAAATACCAAAGCCTAAAGACAAAAATTCCATTTGCACCTAATATTACACAGCTATCCCTATACTCCTCCTCCACTTCCTCCTCCTCCACTTCCTCAACCACCCCCGACTAATTATGCTTAATGAGCCGTATTAATTAAATCATAAGAGATAGGTTTTTTTTCTTTTCAGATTATTTAAGGGTATTAAATTGCCTTTAAAACAAGCCGAAACACAAGTCAATCTGATACAGGGTTACATAAATACAAAAGATTAAAGACCAAAAAAAAATTAAAATGTAACAAAACCACCTTTTATGGGTGCCCAGGTTAAAAAACGTGACCCTAGGCAAAACATCCCGGGTTCAATAATCTAGGTCACCAGCTGGAGAACACCTGTCTTTGTAACATTCCAATGTATGGAAAACATCCTAGAAAGTCTATTGAGAGATTGCACATGGGTCCACTTTATGAATAAATGCATAAATTAAAATTCCAATAAGCTGGGTTTTTTCCATTTAGCCCATGTGGTCAGGGGTATGCCACTGAGCTTGCCGATCGGGTCCACTTTTAAATTGAACTTAGTCAGCATAGAATTGGTGGCGCTATACCGATCAGGCGTGATTGCAGACGTGTGATTGTAGCAGATGACGCAACGCTGGCCACGCGTCTCTCAGACGACCCAATTTGGCAACGGGAGTGCACCATTGTGAATTATTTTTAACAGTCATCGCCCGGTTAACGATAAAAATCCTTCTAATTATGATGTATTTGTCAAAATGATCGGTTTAAAATTCGCGATTACGTGTAATATTCACTACGAATTCAAAATTTAAGTTTCGCGTGGCCACCGTCGTCTGTTTAAATCTACAGCGCCCTCAAACCTATGCTGACTAACATGCCGTTTAATGCAGTTAAACCTGGTTAAACATTGTTAAACGCGTTAAACGCCGGTCACCGACGCATTCCAGACGATTATCATAATTTATTCAAAAGGACCGTTTTCGCTACGTACGTTAGTATACGACTTTCCTATCCCAAAGTTAATAGTATCCCTGATGTGGTTTCTAGCACTTTGGACCCAGCACTCAAGCGGACAAGAAGTCATATTATTTTGCTCTGCACTACCAAAGGTGTTTCGTCCTTTATTTCTCCACAAGTTTCGCAAGGCGTGGGTTGAATTCTTGAGATATAGAAGCCCATATTCAATAGAATGAGAACAATTTGGCTGGACATATTGTGTGTGAGGTTATACTGATCCAGGAAACGGCATGTCTGTGGGAGTTTAAAAGCTTACCAAGATTTTGACGAGGGCAGCAAATTGCAGGCGTGAACCGCTTTGATCCACGACACTGTTAACTGTAATGACGATGTTGGTTAGTTGGCAAGAGAAGAAACTATTTGTCACCTTTTTCTTTGGGTTTTGACGAGAGAGCGGATGCAAGGACCGAAAAGACGAGTGCCATAATTCGCCACACTCGATGTCGGACGAACCATGACGAGAGACGCTGATGAAGCCAGGGATACAAAAATGAAAGAGTCGCTTGTATAGACAGTATTAACATTTACCCTTTGTGTTAAAAACACAATCGCTTTGACTCTTATAAAATATTGTGGAAAGTAAGAAATCATCCACAGGTACACACAGAAAACACTATGTAAACATTTATGTAAATATAGAACTCCATAATTATTATGTAAGAGTTTACATAAAACATGTAATATACACCCAAGCTTGTGTAAATTCCTATGCAAAAGCTTAACACAACTGTTTACATAGTATTATGGAGTTCTATTTTTACACAGATTATATATGTATTTTTTACATAATTTGTGTAATTTTTTTACATAGTGTTTTCTGTGGGTAGATGTAACACAATTGTTTGACAACCTCTCTGGTATGTACCAACCTTTTGTATAACAATCCAGGTACATCGAGATCCAAGGGAAATCAGCATAGAGAAACTTTGTAATATTATTTTCTCTTTTCTACCATATGTAAATGTGGAATATTATGTTATGTGTGATAACGACAAGAAAACTGCACAGAATAAATTGATTTATATTATATTACACCTTTTTGAGATATTGTGAATCACTTGATTGGTAATGATTTATTGTATATCTGGATAGTACTAGGCTAACTAAGCTAAATTGTTAAACGCCACGTGCTCTTGACGGTGTGTGTGTGTGGGGGGGGGGGGGGGGTCCTTGCACCCCCTCCCCCACCCCCACCAGGACTCCCCCAAACCAAATTGTTTGACTTCCTTTCATGGTCCTAAAACATATTTAGCATGTTACCAATATTATTGATTTGGATACTGCAGCCATGCACGCAAAAGAAGTGCTTATCGTCAGCCTGCTTCGATAATTGCCTAACTCACTTTTCAGCAAAATTGAGTTTTTTGCATAAATCATGACTTCATTACATTATGCACATGCTGTTATAATACCTAAGTCATTGACTAATCAAAAGTGTTGATAAATGAAGAGCTTTGTTGCAAAAGGGCCACCAGACCACTCGAACATGTTACTCATTTTGCATTATTGAATTTGCATTGACAAATCCATGGAATTAATCAAATTATTGTATGGCTGTGTTCATCTGTTTCTAAATGACTTGGATTAGTGCATCCATGCACGCCAATTGAGGCATCAACAATACAAGTCACATTCCACATAATGAATATCCATCCATCAATAATGCAAAATGAGTAACAGGTACACAGGTAACAGGTTTCATACTTTTGTTGTTTTCTAAGAACTAGAAAAAATGAGTTAGGCAATTATCGAAGCAGGCTGACGTTATGTAGAAAAGAAGAAAAACAACAACTTGGAGGCAGGTATACAAAACACATCAAACTGCTGATGTTTTCTTATTATCCAGCATTACTTCCACGATTGCAGGGCACTTTCTTTCTAGTGTTTGTGAACAGGTGCCCCTTTTTAAGACAGTTTGGCAACCTCTCACCATATGACCCCTATTTCCTGGTCGTTCTCTATCACACAATTTCATATTTGAGTGCCCCCAAACCCCCCCCCCCCCCCCCCCCCCCCCCCCCCCCCCCCCCGGTCGCAAGGCAGCATACTACTGTGCTATATTAAAGATTTCTTTTCAAATACATCATACTATAAATACATTTCTAATATAATTGTTAATGAATTTTCTTTCAAGTCATACCGGTATTGGGTAATATAATCGTTCGATAAAAGTTCTGAGACTATAGTATTTTTGGTATACTAGTCTCAGTTTCAAGTTGTATTTGGTAATATACATATCTTAATTACTTGTTAAAGGAACCCTATTCAAATCAATGGTAATAAAATTGTTAAAGAATTCTTTGTTCAAGTTTCAATTGGTAATTTAATTTACAGAGAGGAAGTCCTCTTTCGAGTCGCGTTTGGTATATGATACAATACAAGTAACAAGATATGTTGTGTTTCAATTATTTTATTGTTCAAACAGTTCGGTCACTTTAAGATACATGTACGTATCAATGTGCAGTCTTTATTTTGAATCTTTATATGTAAAAATATTGAAATATTGATTGTAGTAATTTCTAGCTATATAAAATACTTCAAGCCTATAGAATTGCCATAGCTACGTCGTATAAATATATAACTACCAGTATCTTGGACCTAATATAAAGTACATTTTTTGATAAACTACTTTAACCGGTTATACGGGTTTTATAGATATATATTGCAATATCGAGTTATACTTTACTTTAATTCTATCTGAAATATTAAACTCCTAAAAACAGTTCGCAAATGTAGCGGATTACTCATGATAAATTCATATTGTTACGCATCGAAATAAGGCTTATGTTTTCTTCTTTCCAACGATACTCCCATTTATAATTGCAATCACCTGTGCTCGTGCTCAGCCACTTGCCTGAGAAAATGGCGAGGTCGATCAAAATGTGCCAAATTCGCAAAAGAACAATTTTGACGCCTGTTCAATGTGTTACATTGACTACAGCGTACTGACACGAGTACTTTTTAGTAAAATGTTTTTACAAATCTATCCTCAAAAAAGTAACTTACCAGGTAATAAATATGCTCAAAGAATATAGTTCCAAATTAAATAAAGTGTGGATTTATTTCTCCTCTTGACTTTGAGATATTGTTCACGAAGATATGTTAACAACAACTAAGAACGCTACAACGAACGCTACAACTTTCATTTTCGCATATGATGTGATAGTGTGACATGTATGTACATGTATGAAGTATCCCCAATCCTCATCTTACTATCGACCGGTGAGTTGTCGCAACCAGTTAATCACTAATCTGCCGAGGCTGTGTGTAGAAGAACCAAATGCTAAATGTAAAACGGACTTTGTATTGGTTTTGTGATGGATAGCTCTGTTAATGTCATCATTCATATCTAATATTAACGAGAGGAAATTTATTTACAAATTTACATTCACGTAGGAGCTATACTGCCCACCCACGACATAAGGAAGTATGGGACACTCTAATCAAAATACACTTTTTAGTTTGTTTAGCTTCAGACGACATAGGCGATACATTCACGTTAAAATCACCGTGGAACCTTAAACACCCCCAAAAGTACGAAAATCATGTAAAGAGGACTTCCTTTGATTTTGTACAGTAAAGCGATTAACAAAAACCCACAACAAAAGGAAGTATGGGACACTTAATATTGGTTAATTTAATAACATAAACATCAGTATCATTTCCCTTCTTTTTTTTTTACATTTTCTGCACCAAAGAGACATTAAATAACATTAATATTTAACAAAGATAAGTAATTGCTTGAAGAAATATGGAAATATCTTCAAAAATTGTTATTTTACCATAATATCAAAACATTAAAGTGTCCCATACTTCCTTTTGTCGTGGGCGGACAGTATAGTTGTTTTGTAGTTATGGGCATATTTATTACATGGTAAATCTTTTGGAACTATACTTTAGTAACTTAGCATGCTTAGTGTATGATATATTCATACGCGTAAAATAGCCCGACAAGACGATTACAAAAGTAACATACTCCTCTTACATACAGCAAGCAAAACTATTTCTTTTGTTTTGATATTGATTCTGTGTCGAGCACCGCTTTTAAGATGCTTACGATGTTGAATCCATTTCAAGCTGGATAGCCGGGAACGGGGCCGGGAAACTGTTGGTAATGTCTGGTTCAATGTCTTTTGTGTTGTTCTTCTTTCTGTAATCAAACCAATTGCAGGCAATGTTATTTCAATGAATTTCTAGTACAGGGATACTTTTACTTAAAAGTGCGCCAAGTCGTTTGAAACTATTGTGTGTTTCGGACGAAGATAAAGAACTTGTAGTATTTAGCTCTGTCATGAAGTAACTCAAAGTCATCAATCACTCTCGTTCCCTGAACGATTTCATCTATTAAAATTTATCTGAACAATATGCACACATTATCCATTGTGCGTGTGGGTTCGAGTTTAGTTCTATGAAACACTAGGTGGAGAAGTTATGTACAATTATTACACATATAGTTCAAATCAATCGGACACAGTGAATGTATGTGATTATTTAATATGTTGAAATTCTTAGAAGTATTTACACTTTTACCGTGCCAACTCATCTTTAAAGTTGGTTTTGTGTCACACCAGCCACTACAAGGGCCATGCTGTTGTCGTAAGAGACTACCAATGCCCATACTAATCACCGCTCTTTTCAAACATGCCATGTCATATTGTACGTATGTAACACACAATCAGTTCTTAACGTCATTGATATTATCATCCCTGTTCTAGAAAATCTCTTGGTTTTTCTTATAGTCACTGTCCTAACGCTATGGACATCAGTCAAGCTATTTCACGCGAGCGTGTCTTGTTGTAGGCCTATGCTGGTTCCCTGCATCAATGGGCTCCACACAACTTATCCATAGATGCAGGTACGCTCAAATTTCCACTCAAATCTGATTTGCTGGCATAAAAGTCATGCATATTCATGATTGACACAAAATAGATCCACAAATAAATTTGATCAAGCCAGCGTCACGCTTAGAATGATAACAAATTTGCTGATTGGCACAAACTACACGTGTATCTGCGCTAACCACAGCGCCGGACTTCACACGCACACCCACGCATGTCATATCGCGCTCCCCATTGCGCCGTAGCTATGGCAGCGCGACAATGCATTCAGCGTTCGATGCGGTATCTCAGCTACAGTGTGTTGATCGTTATTTACCTTATGCCATAACAGAGCGACAATGCAATGTGTTGAGCTTACGGTTACGGACGGCAATGGATTTGCCTGTACCTGCACCTATGGATAAGTTGGGCCGGGGATCCATGGTGCAGGGAACCAGCATAGTCTTGTTGTTGTTCGTAGAGCTGCGTCCAGATGCATGAAATTCGCGAACAACTATGCATGCATGCGAGTAACGATTCACGATTAACCAATCAGGACGCGAGGCCATTTGTGAAACGCATGGTGCGATTTCCGGGTTAGCGAACATACGCATGTACGCACGCATTGTTGGAATTATGTCCATAGTATACACATACGGTATACCATCAAACCGTATAGTTAACACGTTCACCATTAATTATTGATTCATCTCTATTTGTTAAAATGTATATAACTTGAATACTATGTTTTGTAAAGTTTCATTTAAACTGTTTAAAAGGAGTGGTGTTTTAAAAGAATGGTAATGTATTTCACTGAATGTTCCTTACCTCAGATAGTATATATATCCTGAAATGAAAAGTAGTACGATACAACTCAGGAGAGTCAGTCCTAACGCAGCCACAGATATCCATACGAGAGTACTAGTATCAGTACGTTCTCCGTCAGATGTCATTATGTGACTTATAACAGAGCTTGAAATGGTATCTACATGAAACAGATTTGTCAACAGTAGGTTTATCTATCAAACATACGTTTATCATGTTTATAGTGAGATTTAATAGTTAATTAACACACATATGAAGCCTCTGCCCCGTGACTCTCTAAAATACCTGTTTACTGAACAGACCAAAACACCTGTAGTGAAATGTATTATTTTAAATAGATTATACTCTAACTGAATAACAGTAAGATCAGATGTCGTGAAATTACAAAATTTAAACTAACCATTTTTAACGACGTTGACGCTGAAGTTACACATAGCCTGATTCCCATTTCCGTCTTCGAACACGTAAACTATAGTTGTGGTTCCCAGGCGGAATGTGTCGTTTGGTTTATGAGAACGCGAAACCATCGGTTTATAACCTGAAAGGTCAATGGCTGAAGGTTCCATCCACGTGACTCTTGTTTGTTGCTGTCCAGATCCAATCGATATGTTAACATTAGAAGGACAATTGAATATCGATGGAGCTGTCCCGTCAAGCAAGTGCAATAAAAAAGAGTAAAACAATCATTCATTCGTTAGAAATAAGGTGCTTAACAGCGTTTCGTCGACAAACCAATGAAATGATATCATAATTCAAACTTTACAAATATGCTCAGTGGCCATTTTGAAATCATTTGATTGATTGATTGATTGATTGATTGATTGATTGATTGATTGATTGATTGATTGATTGATTGATTGATTGATTGATTGATTGATTGATTGATTGATTGATTGATTGATTGATTGATTGATTGATTGATCTGTAAATTACCTGTTGTGCGGGTTACAGAGAACATACAAGAGGCAATGTTATTGGCCTGGTCTTTGTACAAATACGTAACCATGGTTGTTCCAACGGGAAAGTAGGCTCCTGACGAATGAGATTTGACTAACAATGTTACAATTCCAGATTCGTCCGCTGCTTCGGGTTCCGTCCAATGAACGACAGATCCATACATTCCTTGTTCAATATTGGTAACGATATTGCCTGGACAATTCATTACGGTAGGGGCTTTCGTGTCCACTAGAAGGTAAACATCATAGACAGTCATTTAGTTATATGAAACATGAATTCCTCCTAATCTTATACTGCGAGTTGTTTTCCGTATTTTTATGTTGTATGCCCCATGGCCCGGAAAGGGGGGGGGGGGGGGGCTACTCGGATTTGGTTTGGTCAGGGTGTGCGGCGGAAGATTCAAAACGCCTACCCATTTCTTAGGGTGATTTTGGAAAAAACGGTAACCATTTATTTCTAAGGGTTTTGCTTCATTATAGACCAAATGTTTGCAAATTATCGGGAAAATAGACCTAATTTTCGCAAATGTTCGCGAAAATAGACCCATATGTAAAAAGCGACCCCATTATTTTCCAGCACAAAATCATACCCCATATTTAGGGATGTTTTGCAAAAAAAGCTACCCATTACAGCGGAACATCACCGTATCACATCCGGATTGTATGTTTATGATCAAATGAGAACGATTATGTACCGTCACATGACTTATATTTGGTTTTGCAATATTTCTGAGTGACATTTGCGATCGCATTACAGAGTTATCAAGGTCCTTACCTAAAGAAACTGCAACCATGAATTCACAAGATGCCCTATTATCCGAGTCGTCAACAAACGTGTATTTGACTGGTGTTGAACCAACAGTAAAGTTGTCTCCAGGAGCGTGTGTAACGTTAATCAATGTAACGTGACCAGATGCGTCTGATGCAGATGGTTCTATCCAAGAAATAGGTATCTCCGCTGTTTCAATTTCAGCTGATATATGGAGGTCTGACGGACAATCAACCATTTTAGGCGGGATAGTGTCCTCTATAAAGCAAACAAAATGTATATACGGTATACATAACTTACTGTAAAAGGTGGAGACTCGTGCCGAGCTAAGCTCGCGCGCGGAGTTCCCATCTCACTTTCCTGAGCGTTTAACCAAACTCCTCCATTGGCTGTAGGGTGTTCGCCACTCCTCCCTTTATCATGTTTATACAGCAATCAACTTATATTATCAAAGATCTTGGATCTTGGATCTTGGATAGGATATCCTCCAAAATACTCTCATTAGAGAGTTTTGACTGGAGCTGTGGAGAGAGTGGGTTATATGTGGAGGCAAGAACCGCTATAGTCTTTTGTCAGTGTCTTTTTTAATATAGCAGTGCTGGGTTGGTCGATTGTAGCTTGAGGTAGCGCGTTCCAGTCAATGATTGTTCTTTTGAAGAAGGAGTTTGAATGTGCGTCCGTTCTGGTGTGGTCAATCTGAAATTGGTTGTTGTGCCCCCTTCTGGTTCGGTCTGGTTTTGATGATATGAACTTGTATTGGTCGATGTCAAGTTGGTCGTTGAGAATTTTGTAAAAACATGTTAGTCTACCTCTTCTGCGTCTTTCTTGCAGTGGTGGCCAGTCAAGTTTTGATTTCAGTGCTGTGACACTTGTGTCCTTCCCGTAGGTGTTTGTTATAAAACGAGATGCCGCGTTCTGCACTTTTTCAAGATCTTTGATGTTTTTAGCGGTGTATGGATCCCAAGCAGCGGTTGCGTAGTCCAGGTGAGGGCGAACAAGAGAGGTGTACAACTTCTCTTTGATGGAGGAAGAGGTGTACAGTGGTGGAAATTTTTTCTCAGGAAGTCCAGTACTCTGGAGGCCTTAAATTTAGCGTGCTCAACTTGTTTGTTCCATCTCAGGTCACTTTGGATTTTGATTCCTAGGTACTGACTGCAGGATGTTTCTTCGAGGTTGACTCCAAGCATTTCATATTTGGCAGGTGCTGTAACCATTGTCTGTATCCCTTTAATATCATCAGAGATGGAAACATTTGCACCTATAGTTTGATCAGCTCCAAATTGGCACGAAAAATTAATCCAAGCGGGCTCGCACGATTATGGCTGCACGCATGCGTTACGCATATGATTCACAGTGTGTTTATTGTTTTCATCATGTGCGCTCGCGTCCTTTTGTATTTATTCGATGCTGTAAGGAGGCTTCGCCAATTTGGAACTGATCAAATAGTTGAAATCGCTTTTGGCAAGGTAGGTAGACATATGGTTACTGGAACCCTGAACCGTATTATAGTTTAGATATCTGTAAACTATTCAAAACAACTTAGGTATCTACAAATGTTAAAATTGATACGGACATTTGATTAAGTCAGGAAAAGCTTAGTCCTTTATATTTTGCTATAAGCGATTAATAAACTAAATATGTGGCAGCAGAAAGCGAATAATCATCCTTCTTATGATAAGAAATATATCCCGCTTTACTCCGTCATAGATGACTCCGACGGTTGAGCAACTATCTTTTTCGTGTACATCATGTATCGTCTTTGCATCCCTTTATGCATTTTAGTTGCGTAAAGAAAATACGCGGCCCGCTCGGGCATAAGGTGGGTGGTGAACAAGTTTCGAGACGTCAGAATGGTTGGCTTACAAAGGGCATTATGCACTGAAAGGAAGCCGGTGGAAAAGAACTAAAAATTCGTGACGGTGTAACAAAGGCAAATGTTCGCGAGCCCGTAGTAATCATCGAATAATTATAGGCCTATGATTGCACATGACCCGTTGTTGCGAACAATAAAAGATCAATACGCATCCGCCTTATTGCAGTAGACATTCCCGAGTAATCATTTAAGATATATTTAGTTTAAGTTAAGTTATTAGGATACATGTTCATGTATACATAATAACTGTCAAAGGTCCTTACCTAAAGAAACTGCAACCATGAATTCACAAGATGCACTATTATCCGAGTCATCAACAAACGTGTATTTGACTGGTGTTGAACCAACAGTAAAGTTGTCTCCAGGAGCGTGTGTAACGTTAATCAATGTAACGTGACCAGATGCGTCTGATGCAGATGGTTCTATCCAAGAAATAGGTATCTCCGTTGTTTCAATTTCAGCTAATGAATGGATGTCCGATGGGCAGCCAACGATTGTAGGTGGGGCAGTGTCCTCTGAATTAAGGAGAAACCAATGTTAAAACATAATTTTATGCCAACTAATTCTAGACATATTTTATTTTCAACGATCAAAATGTATTTGCTGATACCGAAATTCCTTCAAATAATAACTATGCTGCAGTAACTTACCATTATTTAGGTTAATTGAGAAACGGCAAACGGCCATATTTTTTGAATTGTCTGTAAAAATGTATGTAACGGAGGCGGATCCCAATGCAAACATCTGTCCTGGAGAATGCGTATTTAGTAGTAGGGTAACGTTACCGGATCCATCCATGGCAATAGGCTCGGTCCAAGATATGACAGATCCAATTGTTCCCACTTCAATAGTAGTTGTAATATCGGATGGACACATAAGAATATCAGGTGCTGTAGTATCCACTGTTAACGATGGATGAAAATAGTATACCAATGTAAGACGTTATAGTTTGCACAAATAGAATATCTGAAGTATTGATATGCTCAATGATTCAATATACTCACCGGACGTCAGAAGGATGCTAAAATTGCACGATGCTCCATTTCCTGTGCTATCTACAAATGTGTAGTGGACATCGGTTTTACCAATGGGGAAATACTCGCCAGAGAAGTGGCTTTGAGACGTCAAAACATTGCCTGAGACATCAGATGCTGCAAGCTCTCTCCAAAACACTATTTTATTACTGATACCTAGCTCAATAGTTTCGCTGATGTCAACGGGACAAAATAGGATGCCAGGTGGTATTGTATCAACTATAAAAACAAGCAATTTCAAAATCATTGGTTGATAGAGGGTTACAATGTACACATTATCAACTATTCTTACAGAGTGGGCGTGGTTTTTGATGTCTGCATTTTTATGCCGGCTATTCGATTGGTTTTCGGCTGATATTCTTCGGATACGCACTATATATTTTGAGATAAATAATATATAAACTGCTCACAAAAAGTATCGAAACACTTATAAATGATCCAATATATAACGGCTCGAAAGGGTATGCATTAATCGAAGCAAATAACCAAGTGTATAATATTGTACGATGTTGCGGAGCGGAGTTATTTCGATGGTCGTGGGTCCAGTTTCAAAAGTGACAATCATCCTATAGAAAGAGGTTTGCATTACTGTTTAGATTGATCAAATTTTCATGATTTTCAATACAGATGATGTCACTTTAGAAAGTGGACCCACGATCATTGAAATGACAATAACTCCGCCCCACAACATCGTATCTCAACGATCGAGGTGTCAAAATACGCAGAACAAAATTATGCACTTGATTATTTGCTTTGATTAATGCATACCCTTTCGAGCCGTTATGTATTGGATCATTTCTAAGTGTTTCGATACTTTTTGTGAGCAGTTTAGTTCATTGTAATGCATATGCTGCTCTTGACCATCTTAACGCTATGACCGTACGCACTGGAGGTATGAATTAAGCCTCGGTGGTCATAGCGCTACATTATGCGTAAAACGCAGAGTTGCCGCTACGTGTATAGATGTATGCGTGTGCTAAGAACGCGGTTATTTGAAGCAGAAAAGCTTGTAAATTAATAATTAGATTTGTCAATTTTATAAAGGGACATTTGTTGTTGTTGCCTTAACATAAATTTAACAAAAAGCGTTATTTTCAAATAAGAATTATAATAACATATAGTTCGTAACCTTTTTGCTATATACGTTGGTTTGATATGTATAGGCTGCGACGACTAGTAGACACGACTCCAAATATGGTACAGCCTTTACTTTATGATACCAAAGTTCACACGTATAGCAAAACAGCTAAAAACTTTAATAAGTAATACCATTTTCCACGTTCACAGTGAAGTTACATTCGGCTTGGTTTGCGCATTCGTCTTCAAAATGATATACGACCATTGTCGATCCAATATCAAAGCTTTGCCCAGGTTCATGAGTAGAATGTGTTATCACTGGTCCAGAGTTATCCGTTGCCAACGGTGTAGACCACCAAACTGAACTGTATGAGACACCTGTCTCAACCGTTATGGAGATATCGGACGGACAGCTGATGATTGTTGGCGGAGTTGTATCAACTAAATCAAATCATAATCAACTAATGAGCATCTTTGAAATAATTCCAATCGCACCATTCACTTGTGTCTGGTCTTCTGAATGGATAAAAAAAAGGCTATCCCGTTTTTTATTTATGGATATTGAAACGTTATTTCATGACAAGGCAACGCGTCTGGTAACGAGAGTGACGCTTTTTTATTTATGGATATTGAAACGTTATTTCATGACAAGGCAACGCGTCTGGGAACGAAAGTGACGTTTTTTCATTTATGGATATTGAAACGTTATTTCATGACAAGGCAACGCGTCTGGGAACGAGAGTGACGCTTTTTTATTTATGGTGTTGAAACGTTATTTCATGACAAGGCAACGCGTCTGGGAACGAAGGTGACACTTTTTATTTATGGATATTGAAACGTTCTTTCATGACAAGGCAACGCGTCTGGGAACGAGAGTGACGCTTTTTTATTTATGGATATTGAAACGTTATTTCATGACAAGGCAACGCGTCTGGGAATGAGAGTGACGGGTTTTTTTATTTATGGATATTGAAACGTTATTTCATGGCAACGCGTCTGGGAACGAGAATGACGCTTTTTATGGATGTTGAAACATTATTTCATGACAAGGCAACGCGTCTGGGAACGAGAGTGACGTTTATTATTTTATGGATGTTGAGACGTTATTTCATGACAAGGCGTAAGACTACGTAGGCTATTTGCGTTGAATGACCTTGATCCGAAACACACATAGCTTTTAAAAGAAAATACACATTTTTCCATCCCTGTCTACATAATCTATGGTAATACTAACCTGTATCGAAGGTGGCATAAAATTCGCACACCTCTTCGTTTTCTGAATCATCCACAAAGACATATTTCACAGGAGTGTGTGTATAAGGTGTGAAATGCGTCGGTATGCATGCTCCTGAAGTCACATTAGCAGACAGATTTGTCGTTTGTTGTTCGTTCCATATCACTGTTTCTGTAGTTGTCTCTATTTTCTCACTGTTGTTCTCAGTGTTGTCTGTTGTGACCACAGATGTGTAACAAAAACGCATTAGTACCAAAACTACACATTTACAACTTTCAACCCTTTAACGCGATATGTAACAAAAATTCACAACGTAAGAATTCTTAAATGAATCGAGAGCTGTTATGTTATAGTTATTGTCATCCCTCCCCTTCCCTACCAAGAATAAGTCATACAATATCGGTCTGTCCGCAACCTCTTTAACATTATGAAACAAAGAAACAAATATGCCTACTTTTGGCTCTTATGAAACCATGATAAATGCACTGTTCAAAAAGAAAGAAGACTACTATCACGTTACGTTTGTTTGCATAACTCCACACACAATTGAAATTGAAACACGCATGATAAGGGAAAATGCTAATTTCAATATCAGTGGGTTTTTGGAATTTTTCTTGGTATGTTTTTTATTTGCAATTAAAAAGAAAATTTACTCAAATTGTTTGTGGTTTGTTGTTTTTGCAATTACGAAAGAAGAGACTTTCTTGTTAATTGAAAATAACAAGACTAAATGAATTCGAAAAAAGCACTAGAGACAATTTTAGGAAATATTAATGATCATAGGCCTAATAGTGAATATTTTGGGAAAAGTAAACATAATATTGAATTGCAAAACGTTGTGTTGGTAGCGAAGCATTTCCCCTTTTTATAAGTGTTTCAATTTCTCCAAATGTATAATTGTGTGTGGAGTTATGTAATCAAACGTGATCTAATTTTAGAGGGGGGGGGGGGGGGGGGGGGCTTACTTCGTTTGAGCCCTGTATTTTAATATACCTTTTTCGAAAAGAGATGAGAGTCTGTGCCAACTGACTACTAATAGACTACAAAATAGTCGGTACGAATCGTAGGATTCTTAAAATCCCACATTCATGTTAAAATCGCAAGCACCCTGACCAACAGCATATATTCATAACTAATAAAAGCAACTCTCCCGGTATAAATAATTCTAGGACACACTAATATTTATCTGAGATTCATTTGAAACTTACTTAGGGAGCAGTTCCATTTATACGCGATAAATTTATCGCGACTGTATCGGGGCCTGATATGTTTTGGACCCGATGTTTTTCAAGTTGATTCGCGATAAAATAGTCATCGGGCCCCGATAAAATAGACATCGGGGCCCGATACGAGGCCTCTGCCATACCCTGGGGTATGTTTAGCAAATAGAGCGGGACATTGTTTAGCAAATACACGAGGATAATACAATTTACGTTAAACATCCATAATCAATAACATTATCTCTAAAATCATGAAATGCTGAATTTGTACCTTACAACTAGAATAAATAACCCGAAGCTCTATTTACATACCGACCACTTATCTTTCGTTATATTTAAACAAGCGATAATATGGCAGAGGCCTCGTATCGGGCCCCGATGTCTATTTTGGGCAGCATATGCCTGGAATAGCCTTCCAGCAGCAGTCAGAATTGAACTGGAGAATATGACCGTGCACCAATTTAAGGGTCCATATCCAAACTCTGAGTGCTTTTAAATTGTTTTTCTAGCGATTTCAAAGCGCTTTTCCAAAGAAATACCGTTGGAAAAGCGCTTTTCCAACGAAATACCGTTGGAAAAGCGCTTTTAAATCGCTAGAAAAACAATTTAAAAGCACTGAGAGTTTGGATATGGACCCTAAGTCTAAGATTAACGGACTCTAATTGTGTGCAAAGTACTTCTTAATTATATTATTTTGCTATTTCTGTTTGATTCATGTGTATTATGTGTAAATAGTTGAACTTATGTAAATACTGTATTATTTTCTGTATGATGAGGGCCTGCTTGGAAAGCAGTGCTTGACACTGAAGCTGTTTACCCTCAATAAAGAAAGATTAAACAACAACAAACAAACAAACTACGCTTCGCGATAAATAATCCTTTGCTACTCGCAACTGTTCGCGATAAAAATCTCATCGGGGCCTGATAAAAAACTCATCGGGGCCCGGAACATTCTCGCAATTTTTATCGCGTACAAATGGAACTGCTCCCTTACCGCGTCTGATTATGACAGAGAAGTTGCAGTAGGCTTTGTTGAAAGAATCATCAGCGAATGTGTATACAACAGACGTGGATCCGACAGGAAACCGTTCTCCAGAGGTATGAGTAAAGTCAATTAACATGACACGACCGAATTCGTCCGTTGCTGTGGGTTTAATCCACGAAACTGAAGTTCCTGGTTCCGCAATTTCGGCAGAGGCATTAATATCGGAAGGACAGCCTATGATGACAGGTGGAACGATATCAACTGGAAGAAATGTTAACAACAAACAATCATAGTATAGAGACATCTGAAATGTCGCAAATTGTTCCATTGATTTACCGTGTCAAGAATAGATAAATACCCTTAAGTTTAAATTAAAGTCAATTTTGTTTTAAAAGTCATACAACCCAGTGATTTTGAGCCCGAACATCGTTACGTAAAAGTTTTTCATCGGTTCATATAAAGCCCAATTTCAAAAAATCACGTTTGATGCAAGCTCCTCCAAAACATGATTCAAAATGCTGATCAGATGCGTCATGGTTAAGAATGCAATCCCATTTATACATAAAACATTCAAATAAGAGTATCGTATAATATCGTTTCCTGGCTTGTACAGCTGCCCCGATGGGCTGTGGTGGTTTCCCTGGGTGGTTTAAAGTGCTTATTGGTTGCGTTGGTCCCTGGAACCCTCACGCTCCAGCTGCATTAATCTGGCAACTTTTTCGGATTTTGAAGGATTCATTTTAAGGGAAAATGTAACGTAATGGCTTATAACAGGCTTTCTCAACTAAATTTACTGATGCGCCACATTTTAGTAACCAACTTGTTGAAACTCCACTTGGTCATATTTTTTTTGAATTTACAATGGCAAAATTCCCTTCACAAAATATGTTAACACATGTATGTAGGCAACATAATAACTAATATTACTCTATTGAGGGCACATGCGCGCGCAGCGCGCAAAATTGCTGTCTTTATACATCTGACCATCATAGGCCTATGAAATCTGGCTATATCATGATGACTTTTTTTTTAAACAAATGCTAACAACTCGCGACACTACAAAATACGTTATACGAACTAGATATATTGACTATGAAGTTGCAAAATGCTGCATTTCCAGACGAATCGGTGAATGTATAAACCACTGGAGTCGTCTCCATATATATCCCGGGAGCATGGGATCCCGATAGAGTGACGTTTCCTGACAAATCTGTTGCTGTTGGTTCTATCCACGTGACGTATCTTCCAGCAATGGAACGCAAATCAGATGGGCACTGGAAAACTATTGGTGGCGTAGTATCCACTGCACAGATGAAATGCAAGATATTTTTAAAAAGGCTTAAAATTGAATGCATGCTTTACTCGCATTTTGTAGGCATATGAAATGTCTGGTATGGAAAGTTCATTATACTGATCCAGTGTAAAGGTACTCACGTGTACGTTTCGGATACGTCTGTATCCTTTGTCAACACTTTTGGTAGTGGCGATCTTGACGACTCTTTTACGTATATACAACAACACAAAGGCGCCTCACACACGGAAATTGCAGAATTTGACGGCGAAGTACGGAGGGAAAAAGGAGTCCACGCATTAAAATTGTGATCTCTCAGGTACGCAACTGAAGAAATGGGTGGTGAATCTTTCGCAATACAAGTTGAATAAAGACCAAACGAGCGTGTTAGCAAAAGGACTAAATTATGCTATTTCTCCAACCGATGTGTGCGCGGAAGATTTTGTAATCGCAACAGAAGTGGCTTGCCGCAAACTACCTCCAGCTGATGGCGTACAACTACGTGCAAAAGTAGCGAGTATTTTAAAGTCATCAAAACCGCCGAAAAACAATGTCACAAAAGGAGTAAGAAAAGCGCTAAACAGCCTGACAAAGGAGAAGAAAATTATAATCCTTCCAGCAGACAAAGGAAAAGCAACATGTGTATTGGATGTGAGCACTTACGAGGAGAAAGTTTCTTCTATGTTAGCCGACAAAAAGACGTACGAGAAGCTACCAAAAGACCCTACAGCAAAGTACAAACGCAAGCTTATCGGCGGCATTCTAACACGTCTAAAGAAAGAGGAAAATATCACAAAATGTAAGTACAAACAACTTTACCCTACTGCTGAGAATGTTCCGCGTCTATATAGTGTACTCCTAAAATCCACAAACCCAACACACCACTACGATTGTGGACTACACTAGCACCATAGGCTACAGTGTTTCAAGATGGTTGGCGGACGTCTTAGGAGAACTAGTAGGAATTGAGTGCAAACCTAAGCTATGGCTGAGATATGTGGACGACATCCTAGAAGTTGTCAAAAAAGACTGCATCGACACACTCACAGATCATCAACCAAGTCGACAAATCAGAGTCTATCAAGTTCACGTACGAGCAAGAGACAGAAGGAAAAATACCTTTTCTTGAT
The DNA here is from genome assembly GCA_035610835.1 of Ophiura sarsii. Lineage (NCBI taxonomy): Eukaryota > Metazoa > Echinodermata > Ophiuroidea > Amphilepidida > Ophiuridae > Ophiura > Ophiura sarsii. Next base: position 38,329,692 of record CM069443.1, on the reverse strand, counting down.
ACACTAATTGTCAGAAAAGAGGGCGGTACAGTTAAGCTATTGGTCTACAGAAAACCAACGCACACTGACCAGTATTTGAACTACAACTCTCACCATCCCCTCCACCAGAAGCTTGGAGTAATTAGAACTCTTTACGACAGAAAGGATCGTATGATCACCGAAGAAGAAGACAAAAAAGAGGAGGAGAAGAAAGTACACGATGCCCTACACCTATGCGGCTATCCTAGTCAAAAAAACAGATGTCTACTCCAAAACCTGCAAAAAAGACTAACATCAAGACAGATGATGATACCAGGAGCCGTGGTTTTGTGGTCCTGCCTTACATAAAAGGTGTCTCTGAACGTGTAGCCAGACAATGAAAACATATAGAATCGCCACGGCTATGAAACCTCATTGCACCATTCGCAATCAGTTGGTCCATCCCAAAGACAAACGAGAGCCCCCGGACAGCATTTCGGCCCGCATTTCGGACGCTATCTACGATATACCATGTAAAAATTGTGACAAAAGCTATATCGGCGAAACGGGAAGACAATTCGGCACTAGACTGAGCGAGCATGAGAAAGAGGCAGAGAAATTCAGCAACACAACAACCACCAGAGCAGGGAGAAAGGCATCTCTCACTACTGTAAACAAATCGGCTATAACAGACCATGTAGTGGATTCTAATCATGTCATCGGGTGGCACGAGGCTAAGGTCATTGGCACAGAGCAAGACAGGTACAAAAGATGGACCAGAGAGGCCATCGAAATCAGGAAGAGAGGGACCTCAATGATGAACCGAGACGAGGGGCAATACCACCTCACCCACGTTTTCGACGATCTTTTATCATCTGCGGATGATCAACTGGCAACTCCAAGACTGCAAAAAGCGTCATGAGTCGTCAAGATCGCCACTACCAAAAGTGTTGACAAAGGATACAGACGTATCCGAAACGTACACGTGAGTACCTAGCTTTACACTGGATCAGTATAATGAACTTTCCATACCAGATTCTAATTAACGATCCTTATGAACCTATTTGGTAATATGAAATGTCTGTTTTTAAACCCAAGTTGCTTTTAGAGTAATTCTACAAGCCTGGAATATATCGCATGAAGACCTCCGTAAATCCGACCTCCCAAGCCTGTCAAAACGTCGTGACATTGCTGCCCTGTGCTATCTTTTCAAGATCTTCAACCACCTATGCTCCTCTCCCAATCCTTTCAAGCCCCCCCCCCCCCCCGGCCAACTCTCCGCAATCTCAACAGCCTTTCTCTTGATCCACCTTTCCGCAAGCTAAGCTCACGCTCTCCCAAAGGTCTTTTTACCCATATGTTCCCACTGTATGGAACTACCTGCATGAGTATGTTGTCAAACGCTCCTCCCTACCAGCCTTTAAATCTGCTGTTTGCCTCCACCTCTTCTTGTAGCCAGGTTTCCTTATTTATGTTTCTTCCCCCATTTCATTTGGTCCATATTTATTTCCCATTTCCATCCGTCCTGTCCTTTTGTTGTTTATTTTATATGTATTGCATGTTTGTTTGTTTGTTGTTTCGCGTTCGGGCATCATCCCTTTAATTTAGTGTTTGGACCACTATTGGGTTTTGTCCAGGCTAAAAAAATAAAATAAGTAATTGATAGAAACACTGACTTGCCCTTAGATGCCACCCCGTAAAACACCAATAAGACAAACACGAGATAGGAATTTGCAGGACTGGGCTGAGACCATATTGGAACAGTTTTATTGTAGAACATACCCAATTTATATGGGTTATGACGACGACATACTCATCAAATATAACCACGACTTTAATATGACATTTACACATTAATTTATAACATTTACTACTATGGACAACAGGATATACGAAGACGAGGTAGACATGACATATACAAGGAACACAACGGTGTACACGACGAACACAAGGTTGACATGACAGAAATAGCTGCCGGAGGGAGCCGGGGCGAAAACATTTCACATGAGCCCAGCAACGGAAGACTCAGTCACCGCAATCAGTGGTGACGCGGAAAATGCCCCCGCCCGACTCCGCCCGACCCCCACTTCACGCCTTACAAGGGACCGACTATAAGAGGGATCTCATTGCGGCAAGCAGGCAGGGGGTGTGGAAGGATGAAGGACCAATCAGGACCCCCTCCAACATAGCACATGAGGGATACCTCCCAACTTCCCCTAACCTAACCAGCATCAGGTGCCAAACAGTATACCTGATGACCTCCTCCATCCCCAGAGGCAAGCACAAAGGGTGGGTGGGAGGGAAATTTACCAACTAGCCCTGATGATCTCAACCGAAAATGTGACAAGCAAAGCGCAACCGAAATAAACCGCGAAAGAATAGAGAGAGCCTTTGATTGGCTGGTATCACAACCAGACGACTATACACCTCGGTACACAGCCACGCATGGGCAGTCAACCGCATATGGCGAGTTGGTCGATAAAGGGGGCGATTTAAATTACAATGCTCTCAATTCATCCCCAAAAAGTGTGACCAACCTAAAGTGCAGGGTGTCCCAAAAGGCAAATTTTGCATTCGCCAGACAAGCTGTCAAATGCAGACTTATAAACAAAGCTCGGACGCGTACGCGGATTTGGAGTGTGGTTAACGTGTCCATACGATTAATATAAGATCGGTACTATATGGTCAGATAGATATGGATTGATTATTGTAGGACTTTACTAGAAGGCAAGTTTGGTGCTATATACATTAGACTACGGTATAGGTTGTCTATCAGAATTTTTATTAATCTTACCTTCTTCTATCAGGATAATAAAATCACACGTGATTTGATTAACTGATTGGTCTTGGGTAGCATATATATATGATACCAATGTTTTACCGACAGGGAATGCTGTGCCTGGTCTGTGAGATATTGAAGTCGTATTTAATTCCATTCCAGACGGACCGAACGTGTCAAGTGCACGAGGTTCACTCCACCTCACCGTTGTTACATTTTGACCAAGTTCAACTGATTCGCTGATGTTGTTGCATCCATAAATACAAGGACCCGTCGTATTCACTATCATGGTTTTAAAATAGGAAATAATAACATGACAAATTGTTACATGTATTATGTAATGTAGTGTAAACATTTTGTCGTAACTTAATGAAACTTTGAGAAGTGAAAAAGGAGAAAAAAAATCAGACAGCATAACTATAAAATAAAAAATGGTAATTTGTTCTAATATAAATTTTTGTAAACAAGACAATTTTGTCTAGGATCGAATTTTTTCCTTTTTCCAAATTAAGGCTTAGTTTTGGAAATATTGCTAAAAACATCAGAAAAGTGTAAAAGTCGTGTTTTTTTGCATACATTTCGCCAGAAGAAAGAAAATAATAGAGAAATATGAAATTCAATTTTTGAAACAAGTGCCGGGTTGACACTGCCCTTAACTGAAGTACATTCCTTACGAGAAAGGTATAAGAAGAATTGTAAGGAGAGCGAACACTAAAGATTTATTTGTCATACAATCTACACCTTTCAATCTTTAATATTGTTTCAATTAATTGATTAAAAACCATTTAACGTATCCTAGATACGCTATCAGTTAATGTCAGTTATGTTATATGAATAAAAGTGCACCTCCAGAAATTTCCGGATTTAATAATATTCAAGCTTGCATAAAAATACATATTCAAGTAAATTATAAAACGCTAATTGGTATCGTCTTTAAGAATTATTATACTCATTTTTAAATTAAAATGAAAGGATATATTTTCTCTCCTTTTAGTAGTTTAGTTGTTTTAGGTGATTGTTCAATTAGTGAAACTTGATAGCCCATTTGCATATCCAGAACATTATTAGAGTCCTAGTCCTTGTTCTAGTCCTAGAGTTCGAGTGAAATATCCAGTTTTTTCTTACCCCATATGGTGATATCATCTAACGAAATATCTCCTTGGAAACCGTATCCTGCAATTCCTTCAAATGACACCTAAGTTGTATAACAGTGAAATAACGTGTTTTAAAAACATCCAAACAAAGAAGAAAGTTTGTCTTCCAAACATTATGCAAAAAAGATAAGTGCTGTGCGATTTCTTTTAGAAAATAGGCTATGAGGTATGCGACTTTTTTTGTGACTTTTTTGTTATTGTTGCTAATCCAAGCTTACATAAAACATTTTTTTAAATAAAAATAAATAAAAATAAATGAAAGCCTCAGCGCATAGACCTACGCGCCGTAGCTCATTTCACATACCAATGCAGGCGGGCTTCTGAGACAATCCTTCTTCTTTGTTTGGCCTTAACCCTAACACTACCATATACCCCCAAAAGACCACGACTGGGCACGTTGGTACCACCCGGCGTGAAAGTTTTTTGATGAAAAAATGGACCCAATGCATACAGTCTGGGCAATACACTGCCCAGAAATACACTGCCCAGAACTGTGCTTGACAGCCGTGGTGAAGTGTGGAATCCCTCGCTTGTGGTGCGAGAGGTCCCTGGATCAAATCCCGGGGGATCGGGGGGATATTTTGGTCGATTTTCCGCGTTGAAGAAAAAATTCTGAAAAAAGTGGGGGAAGTGTTAGGGTTAAGGCACAGTCACACCTAGCCGATGTGGCTCACACTAGCGTTGTTGCGGTGACCGTTGACAATAAATAACGGTAGCTCTTTGGGTGCATTTGTGCTAAAAACATAGTAATGCTGTTTGAGCTTCAATACAAAAGACTTGTCAATAAAGGCGCCGATAGAAATCCTTTTGTATTGGCAAACAATAGATTAACAAAATTCTGTGGGGCAAACGGACCTCTCAGGTATCAGAAAGGGTCGATCGGTCAGTCGCAGAGTCAGACATTTGAGAGCGAGGGGGGGGGGGGGGGGGAGGGGTTGTATTTGTTATTTATTTGTTTGGAATGCCTGGAAGGGAGTTCCGTAATAAAGGGTTCAACAAAAGAAAGTATACCACTTTGATCATGTCATTTTGAGTAACATTCAATTTGTTTTTTACCAAACAGGCTAAATATGAATGTTACTCAAAATGACACATATTGAAAACTTTAGGGGTATTATACGCAAAAAGTCCCATATGAAATCAACCTACGCTTCGTGATCCTAATTCACCACACGCTGTGTACTATCGGGACTCTAGGACTCTTCCATTGCACTCAATGGGGGTGAAGTAAACAATACACACACTAATGCCGCTTGAACATTTCACCATAAACATTTATTTGTAAGCAATAAAACAATTCAGTAATATTGCAACGTCAAATATTAATACAACAATTAACGTGAGGTATTGTGACCATTTTTAAATGACGAACTACAGCTGAATAGTTAATGAAATATACTTTTACACCCCTGTAGCGATAGTTCCGCGACCCAACATGTGGATCGATGTCGTATTGTATGTGTATTGTGTTGTATTGATTCACTGACCAAACATCCGCTGAGCCAAGATTTTGCCTAAAATAGTCCTGATTTGTGGGAAAAAACGCGGGTAGTTCCTTTCAACCAATCATATTATATTTTACATCAATCTCTGAGGAATTTTGTCTAGTATTCTGACGTAAGCGTAATTTTCGATCAGACGCTTCCATACATTTTGCCATTGAATTTAGTACACCGACCCACGTAAAATGGACCCAAATCATGCTATTTTGTCAATGCGTGGCATTCTTTTCTGCTAAAAGTGTAATTTGTATTTGGGAAAACGCGGGTTTATATCAAATTTTAAATTGTAAGTGTTTGGTATTTTATTGAAGCCTATACTATTTACTGCACTATGCCGAGCGTAATTGTAAGTTAAGTTGTCTCACTTGGCAGTGATGATCAAAGAAGTTTCGATTTGGCAAGGGACAAGCTCAAAATTACGTGCTTAGTGAGGTAATTAGGTTTGCGTTGAGCAGATGCACCAAAGTTTTCAATATGTAAACAAAGTGGTATACTTTCTTTTGTTGAACCCTTTATTATACTTTTTCGAGTGGGCGGGCGAGGCGGGGCAGGGCAGGGGGGGGGGGGGGGGTGGGGGGTGGTGACGACGGGTGTTCGAAATATAAATCTTTTGAGGAGGAATCCGAGATCGGTAACCAAAACTATACGCTAATATTTAATAATTTTTTTCAGTCAATTTTCGAAATATTTCACTAAATTGAAACAATTTCAAATATTGGGGAAAGTCATTTAAAAATGGGGGGGGGGGGGGATTCCACCCCCGTCAGACACACTTTTGCCCAAGGGGGGTGCGTTTTCACGATTTTTTACCGGAAGCAGTGGCGTAGCTAGGGGGGGGGGGGGGGGGGGGGGGTTCGTAAAAGGTTGCCCCAAATTTTTTCAAAGTCAGTCAACTCGTGAATTTCACGTTTATAGTATTAAGAATCAGAAAATACGATAGAAGCTTACAACCTATTTGTTTTAATTTCATTATATTTTTTCAAGACATATTACTTGATATCTAGAAAATAGAAAACCGACAAGAAGTATGTTTTGATGCGATGGGTCATTTGCGTAACACCTTCAATTCAAGTTGTTCACAGCTGTGGAAAGGTCTACCCACAATGTATTGCATGCGCAATTATAGAATAGCAACTATTTTGCTATTGCAGTTTAAAAGAGATTGTGGAAAATGAATGTGCAAATTAATCTACACAACACAAGGCTACACAGAAACAAACTGGAGGCGCGGAAAAAATGCACGCAAAGGCGCGCGAAAATGTTGCCGTTTTTAAACAATTGCCTGAAATTACCTATTTTTTCTTCTGAATTCAACATTTCTACCGATTTCAATATAATTTTAAGTTATTTTGACATTGACATCCGTAGGGTGACGGGGGATGACTGTTAATGGCGGGTCGTTTGCGAGTACCTGCGGCATTGCAACGATGGTCTGCGATCAGCGATGGGTTACGATTGATTTTGAAACGATGGTCCACGATTTTAAACTTTGTGTGCGATTTTTGACGTTTTTGGACGTCAGTTCGATTTCAATAGACTGTCCGGCGCGATGCAATTTTGAAGTTCATATAAAAAGAAAATGTCCCCCTGTTCTTTATCAAAGCTGTTTCATCATCATGGAGGACGGGGCTAGGGTCAGGCTGCAATATGCCTTGGCCATGGTCGTCATCGTCGCCGTAACCCACCGTCAGTAGGGGGTACGGCAAGCTACGTTAAGCTGCAAATTGCAATTTTGAATTTCCCGCTAATCATCGTGTGTTGCCTTCTATTGTCGCTGACGAATCCGCTAGCGACCGCAGACGGCCGAAATTATCAGTTGCGTCCGTCGGCAAATTTCCAGCATGTTGAAAATGTTGTGGCGGCAAAAAAATCGTTGTGATTCCGTTCAGATTTCGTTGGAGACCGCAACCCTCATTTCCTTTACGTTTCCATGCCGTGCGAGGCCGTATCTAGTCGTTTTGAGGTTGTCACAATTTTGTTGGTAGTCATTGTCAACGACCATTGACGGCTAAACAACGGCAAGTGACGTCACATCTCGAACCCTGACGACACATTACGGCAAGTAACGAAATTGTAACGACCTTGGTGCGACGAAGGATTGCGAATTTTGGCCGGAGGGTGACGGGTGATGACTGTTGATGGCGGGTCGTTTGCGAGTACCTGCGGCATTGCAACGGTGATCTGCGATGGGTTACGATTTTGTAACGATGGTCCACGATTTCAAACTTTTAGTTAGTAGATTCTTCTCCAGCCCAGCACAGCGTATGTCTGAGTGGATGACCAGAACGTTGTGAAGAGTGGGAACGCCAAACTCGACTATTTATACGACCCGCACACATCGTCATCGTCGCCGCAACCCACTGTTAGCAGCCGTTCCTTGCCGCCAGCCAATCCGCTGCCAGCCGTCTGACTTCGTACCTTGTTGCCGGGCTCCGTCGAAACATCGTCACTCGCCGCTCAGACAACGTCCGATTTTGGTCGCTAGACTCCGTTCCCTGCCGCAGCCATTCGTCTCTTGCCGTCGTGTTGTCGCTGGGGGTCGTTCCCACCCGTCAGCGAATCTAGCTTTCCCCCTTTTGTGATTTTCGCGTCCGTCGCCCTCCGTTGGTTATCTACCGCTACTATGTGAGCCAGCCTGGATGACCAGAACGTTGTGAAGAGTGGGAACGCCAACTCGACTATTTTATACGACCCGCCCACACACATCGTTATCGTCGCCGCAACCCACCGTCAGTAGCCGTTCCTTGCCGCCAGCCAATCCGCTGCCAGCCGTCTGACCTCGTTCCTTGTTGCCGGGCTCCGTCGAAATATCGTCACTCGCCGCTCAGACAACGTCCGATTTTGGTCGCTGCCGCAGCCATTCGTCCCTTGCCGTCGTGTTGTCGCTGAAGGTCGTTCCCACCCGTCAGCGAATCTAGCTTTCCCCTTTTGCCGTCGTTCTGCCGCCAACATTTTAACCATACTCAAGCATTTTAATGAGTTTGGTCCCATAGGACTTGGGCGTGTATTTGCACAGACAGGACCGACCATTTCAAAGTTTAAACTTACTACATGTACATGTATTATGCGTGAGTTGATTTGTTAATTTTAATTATTATGCTGCTAGTGTTAAGCCAATTAAAACATCAATACCGTATTACAGAAGACATTTTATTTTTCCATTTATGGATAACATATATAGAACTTGAATCACAGCCGCTCTTCGGTGTTTAGGTTCCTTATTGGGAGTGCCCCTATGACGCGACGCCTCTGGCCTATGTAATTTTGTTTTTATCCCGAATTTATACGGTTTGAGTTCCTGATAGCTTTATAACTCGTGTATCCCGACACCTGTTAATTCGCGATAAAGGATAGGCCATTCTATAGCGCCTACATCTACTCCTTTCATCACGATGGGTCTATAATATTTACGACCCAGGGTTTACGGATTACCATAGAGATGGCAAAGAGCTTAAATAGGAGCGCGAAGGAAGATTTAGTAGAAGAGGGGGAAAGTGTGCTTTATGTCCCAGATTCTGGACTGTACTAGTATTGTCCGATACTGGAACAGTAAATTCGTACTAGTATTGACCGATGCTGGCAACTTTTATGTACCAGTCTGGGGTACCAGTATTGAACGATACTGGTAAAACCAGTATCCGGAACCTGAAGTACACCTTTTCCTGCTTCTTCGCCATGTTCGCCAGCTGTTCGATCAAAACGAATTGATGAGTTGGATGTTTATGGACGAACAGCTGACTAAAAAGCAACCTATACCCAACGTGCGAAGTGAAACGTTCACACAGCAAATGCTCAACGTATAGCGTATTGATCATTACATTCCCACCCGCTCAACATGTTGAACATACTCATTATATTTCCTAAACCCCAGCGTACCTCTGCGAATACAACGTATGCCAAATACAGTATGTCACGGATAAGTGACATTGACAACCGAAATGTCGGGCACACGTTAGCTCTATTCGCAATAGTGTGACAGGGGCTTTAGTCTTTGATAGCTAGCCTAGTCATGGGTATGGCTAGACATTGAATGATACTCATTTTTATTACAGTTTTAAGCGCAGTGAAAATTGATAATTATACATTTAATTATTTTCGTATCATTCAAATACAAAAACAGAAGTATTCCAGTTATATAAGCTTACCTGAAATGCTGAAGAACTGTTAATGGTAAAGTTTCCCATGTGCCATTGGTTTCCCTGATCTCCTGACATAGTCCATTCCATGTCTTCTGTATGCCATTGGTTTCCCTGATCTCCAGACATAGTCCATTCTGTGTCTTCTGTGTTATATCCATCTAGGCCTATTATATCTGTCGTAGTGTAGACGTTTAGTGTATTGATATCAGAGCCATACATATGGTACCAAAACTGGACTTGGGTTTTAGATCCTGGTGCCTGGTGGATTATTGGACTAACAAGACGAGCTGTGTATCCGAGTCTCCAAGTTGTTTCAATATACATATAATAGCCTCCTTTAAAACAATCAAACGGTATTAGATATCACTAATGAAAATCTTAACAGTCTAGTATCCAAAGTAGGCCTATTGTTTGTCCCGTTGGTGGATTTGTTTTGGGTGTGGGTGCAGGGGGTGTGGTTGAGTAGAGGGTTCATAGGACTTCAAGGAACATGAATGCACAATCAATCAACGCCAAATATCCGAATCAATCATGGGGCACAATACTAAATCCTTCCACATTTGGTGTATTATGGTATTGAACAAATATAACCTAGCGAAATGTATGATTGCCCCAAAAGAGGCAAATTGTAGCTTTCTTAATATCTTCATCGTTCATTTCCTTGGTGGCCTTGATTTCCTCGTTCCCAAAGAAACACACTCGTAATCTACTTAATACTTAATAACGAAAAGTGAATTTCAAAAAAGTGAATTTTGGTGTAAAAACACATTTTGGTCAAATGTTTCCTACATACCTCCTGTATGATCGGATGATGGTCCTGTGTCGGGTGAGGCTGTTGGACCGGTATGTCGTCTCCAGTTAAAATCATCATCTATCGATTGAGTGAATCCACACATAGTGCCATCCTCAAAGTCACAAGTTAAACATGACGATACTGCATTAAAACAAGTATTCGAATTAATATAGTTTCCATGCCTCATATTAAATAGATTTCTGTCATCTGATTGGTTAAAAGTGTGGAGATAATTTAAATAAGCCTTCAATTTCAACAAGGCGTCATGAAAGCTTTTTCCATGGACATAGTATTTTTTATGACGCCACGTCCACGGTTTGATTCAACAGTAATCACTATCCGGTTGGATCATTGGATCATTTCATGTGCTAATCGCCCAATTTTGATGAGGTTTTTAAACATCATCTGGCTTTGCTTACCGCCCGTATCTTGACAATAGAATTTGAAATAGCCTTGCCTTGCCTTGGGCCCCCTGTAAGTTGTGACGATTGGCTATCATACGTTCGCCTCTCCGGATCGTCTTTCTCTAAGCTGCTCTGTCTTTTGCCAGACGATTAGCCTTGTTTAGACTTATTACGGTCCATTCCTTGAACATGTTGATGTTATCAAACCATTATTTGTTCTGACGAACTCTTTTCTTGCTGCCTTCCACTTTCTCCTCCATGATGTGGAGTGCCAGTAACCTGCCACCACTGCCTCTTATGATATGCTCAAAGTGGGCCAGTTTCTTTTTGATATAGCAATCCAGCAGCTGTCTCTTCACACTAAGTTCTTTTAGGATACTTATGTTGGTTCTTTTCTCCTTCTAGTTGACTTTCAACATAATAATAATCTATTCTCCAGATCCACATTTTAGCCATTATTCGATTCTCATCAGCTTTGGTTAGAGTCCATCCCTTCAGATCACAAAGGAAGCTCCACCTGTGCCTTGACAATCTTTGTTTTAAGATTTTGTTGTGAGATTGCAGTGGTTCAATAGGTCCTGGAGTTCTATCATCCTTCCATTGGCCATTCCGAATCTAGCTCTGATATCAGCTGTGCAGTTAGCAGATATAGTTTTCATACTTTGAGGTTTAAGCTTTTTGCCTGCAGCGTTTTACGGCTGATGTTAGTCTCTCGATGTCGTCTTCAGAGGTTTCAAATAGTGCAGTATCATCGGCATATCTGACATTTGGTGTACCTCCTACTTTTATCCCATACTGGTTTATATTGGCATCTTTCATGACTTCCTCTGTGTAGAAGACAAATATGTAATGGTGAACCAATACACCACTGCCTCACGCCTTTACCTAATAAAGATTGAATTCCTCTTCTTTTCCACAATTCCATCCGATCCTTGCTTTCTGATGTACTTAGCTCGACGGGTATTCCAGCAAAGCCTGGTGATTTCCCGTCCTTGAGTTTCTTGACAGCATGCATCTTGCTTTCTGATTCAAGCAGTGCTACAAGATGTGCAGGGAACCTCATCTCTATCATTGCAGCTCACAGAATAGTCAATGAACATGATGAAAGCTTCCTGACCTATTGTGATGATTTTCTCAATCAATATCTATTGACAAACCAGCATATCAATACAGTACCCTGCCTTTTCTGTAGGCGGCTTGCTCCTCTTATCTGGAAGTTCTTGTTCTAGTTTGGCTTTCAGTCGTAGGATGATCATCATCAGTAGCAATACTCGTATGGCTGATGAGGGCAATTATCCTGTAGTGGAGCACTGTTTGCGGTCGCCTGATTTGAACAGCATGATAATTTCTTGCACTTTCCAGTCATTTTGCTATTCGCATTTGATCCAGATCAGGGGATCCAGATGCATGATCTTAGCTGATGTAGTGTTTTAAGTCCATGCTGGTGTGTTGGTTTATTAGCTCGACAGGTATTCCATCAAAGCCTGGTGATTTCCCGTCCTTGAGTTTCTTGACAGCATGCATCACTTCATTCATTAGCGATGACGGTTCAATGTCATCGTCAAATGCCATGTTCATTTTTTATCAGTGGTGTTTCTCCAGCCATGCCAGCTGGTATTTCAAAGAGTGATGTACCATACTCTCTCCATCTGTTCATGAAGTTTGATGGTTCGCTCAGCACTAGTCTACTCCATCTGTGTTTCAACGATTTTAATCTTACAAGAAGTTTAAAAGGAATCATAGCAGGCGTTTGACAGCAACAGATAATCATGGGAAATGTTGGATCTAATTGCGGTGTTCTGATTACGCCGAACTGACGAAGCTTCAAAATTCTGAACTATTTCTAAGCCTATAGTATCAGTTGGTAAGTTGAGTATGAGACAAACAAAAATGCAATATTTTCTTTTAACCAATCTGATGGCAACAGTCTTTATATATTGGTACATGATCAAATATTGATTGCTTTTATTCGAGCCCAGGTTCACATCATTGGCCCACGGTGTCTTAGAAATCATAAACCATTGGTACACGGTGTCTTCGAGCTCATAATGCGCCTCTCGCACGGTCTCGAATTATATAATTATTTTTTATTAGGCGTATAATTTGAACTAACCCACTCAGCAGTGCAGTCACTATTTGTAACAATCTTTATTTTCTAACAAATCCACTTACCTGTCGCCACTGAACCGTAAATAAGTATGGTAACATTAATGATACCTAAGTAACTCATCTTCAACTTGTTCGGAACAGTCATTGTTATCCCGCAAAGATGGACAACTAGCAATGTCTAGTTGCCCAAAGCAAGTGAAACCCTTAATAGTTTTATTTCTAATTTTACCCGTTTTGTTCCTCTTTCTTTGCACCAATAAGTGTTATCATACTCTGAACATATCCAATAAGTGTTATCATACTCTGAACATATGTGTCTGCCAAGTATTGTTTTAAATTGATAAATTGATAGTAACACGTGTCAGATTCGAGGAGAACAAAACAATGTTACAACTGGTGACTGTATATAGGCTATAGCAAATCACTGAAGTTGTTGCAGAAACCAAATGTATTCCCTATGAATATAATCTATAATATAATACGGAGTTCACGATTCCTGTCCTGAGATGTTCTCCCCTTTCCGCACCTTCGATTGACTTCAAATTTTCTGTGCGAGTGCGTATGGGTCCCACGACGAACCAGTTTATGTTTGATTTTTTAAATTTGGGTTAGATTTCGTGAAATTCGAGGTTTTTTAGCCCGTTGCTATGTTATTGCTACGCGCCGCGTATACGCTGAGCTAGCCATGGCGATGGCCGGCGCACAACTCGCGTACTCGGGCGATTGTCGGCGCGCGTGTATTCAGGCAATTGCTGCCGGCGCACGTGTAGTCAGGCGCCGATTGCCGGCGCACGCGTTATCGGGCGATACCGGAATACGCGTAGGTGCACACGCGTTAGTGGCGCAAAGCGTCGTTTGTTATGTGGTAGAGTTAAGGCGGCAAGCATCCGTAACGTTGCTCCATAGTGCAAACCCTATATTACAAGAAAACGGCATGATGAGGCAATCATAGCCAGGGTATGCCTATACTGGAACCCCTTCGAAGGAACTGGGAGCAAAGCCAGCGCAAACCGTATAAGGCGCAAACCGTAGTCCTGCATCAAGGATAACATATAATAATATAGTGACAGGGAAAATGCGTTTATACGACAATGCCTCAGTCCCATCGCGGACCCATCCACAATGCGGGCCACGGGCAGGGCGCACTATATAAAAACAGATAGGCCAGAAAACCGTGATATCATATTATACAAGGGGGATAGGCCTGTAAATAAACACGGAACTGTTAGTGCAAAATATGCATTCAGAAATACTTCTACTGGAGAAATAATTTAATGTCAATAGGCCGAGAAATAAAATAAACGGCGGGCTAACACTGAACTGGGTGGGTACAAAGTGATCATGGTGAGAACCCACCTCACGCCAACTATGAAAAACCCACTATAAAACTTAATAAAACCACTAAGAAAACCCAGTGGCGCCACGGACCTAAATTTATTTAATACAGCGGCGGCATGTTCTATGTGTTCTATGAGAGACTTGGCAACTTTTAGGGGGGGGGGGCGTGCGTCCGTGAAGGGGGTTGTGAAATATTATAGGCCTACACGCCGTGTGTATGAACACATGGGGTGGGTAGACCTGTCTGGATTATAACGGTACACTGGGTACCTGGAGTATGGCATATTAAGGGTACCTGTGATAACTGGATTTTAAGGATGTATAGGGTAGGGCCTACCAGAGTGGTTATGTCATGTCTTATTATGGGATAATAATATTTAGCGTTTCTGGGTAGGCCTTATTAAGACCCCTGGATTATTAAGGGCGCCGTGGCACCGATATTAGGAATAAGGGCACCTGAGTATCAAGGACCTCTTGCTATTTCACAATAACCTACGCTTTGATCATGTTGACGACTAACCGCACACTACTATCTTCTATACCATGTATAGGCCTACACTATATGGGGTATGGGGTTGGTACTGCACATTTTGGGGGGTTTGTTTGTTTGTTGTTCGTTTGTTTATACCGTCGGTCCGTACGGACACACGCTTGGGTCCTGAAGGGACCAGGCTCAAGCAAAATGCTCGGACCAGGCTTAAAAAGCCTATATAAGTATGCTGGCTGAATGAAATGAAAGTTGAGCCACTTCCAACAAATGGGGTAACTATAACATTGTTTCCCTCCTAAATGGGGTATTGAAATTGGGTCCGAGATTCAAAGATTTCACAAAACTCAGATTTCTGTGAACAAAGTCTATTTCAAATGATTTTTTTTCCTTCAGGGATCTACAATTTTGAACTCATTATCTATGCCCATTTTGCTACAAATCATGAAGGTTTCTAATTTAGATAATAATACTCAGCTAGCGAGTGCCCGAGCGTAGCGAGCAGACTAAAGCAAATTGCTCGGGCCAGGCTTAAAAAGCCTATATAAGCATGCTGGTTGAATTAAAAACAGCCACTCCTAACAAATAAAGTTGACTTCATTTGGCGCAAATCACAAAAAAGCATGAAAAATATACTGAAATCGAAAAGCAAAACCACACAAAACAGAAAAAGAATGAGAACTTAAGATTTGAGTTTAACACGAGCCTTTTGTTTATCATTATTTTCATTTAAACGTTTTACAGTTGATAAAGCGAACAAATTCTCTCGAAAAGAGCATGTAAAATTATCGTTATTTCTAGTAGTGTTTTGTTTAAATCCAAAACACGTGCAAAATCGATCTTGAAACAGTATTAGTAAAATGAAGTTGCATTTAACACTATCGTACGTGAGTTAATTTCATGGGGATTTTAAACTTTGCAAAATGTGATTAACCAACCTTTAACTGACAGTTTCAATGACACTGTTATCTGGAGAATAGTCAATTTTGAGACTTGGAAAATAGCCAATTTTGAGACTTAAAAGTCTCAAAATTGGCTATTTTCCATGAAGATGTAAGAATATGATGAAAACGGAACAGAAACATGACACAACTTCGTTTTAGTACGAGTTTCTAATTGTGAAACGAAAAGTTTCATAAGAATATTAAATATACTCAAAGTAAAGTGAAGAGAAAGGGGAAGTTATTTGAAGAAAAAGAATATGTAGATTTATTGATGCAATACAAAATAAAAATCCAGAGAGGACTTCCTTTGAAACTGATTTTAAGATAACATTTTGATCAAAAAAGTGTATCTCTTTGTTTGTGGTCAAAACACAATCATGGATAGTCGGCTCTTTCTGGTATTCCTGCTTTTATTATACAACAGCTATTATTTAACAGCTATTGACGGTAAGTTTAGTATTTAAGATGAACGCTATGATATTCAAATGTTAATATAATGTTTGATAAAAGACTAGTTTCTTGCGCGCTTCCAACATTGGTGAGTGGCTCATTCCTAATGGCAGAAAATTGACATTCGTGTAATCGCTCCAAGCTGACCAAGCTGAAGGTGTGCACCAAATCGCTGACCGGGCGAGCGTTGGCAGGTTAGCTAAGTGGTTAGGGAGGGGCGTGGTGATCAGAGGGGCGCGGTGATCAGAGGGTCCGGTGTCGAATCCCGGGGGGTTCGCGGCGATTATGTGGGTACAAATTTCATGATTTGTTCCCCTCCCCCCGGTTTTCACTCAAAAGCATAGCCTGGCTGGTTAGGGTTAATGTTATATTTTATTTCTAAAATGTTGGAGTCCTTACACAGAATACGACAAACCCTGTATAAAGCGCACACGGTTTCTGATATGCCTCACTTCTGTGCATTAAATTTGCATTAAACTATAGAACGACAAATACATACACTCTAACCATGCAGTAACACAATTATCAGTTTCCTTATTTTGGATCCAATGTTGGGGGACACGCTGTAGATTTGATTGCTACGCCTTCATAAGCTATTTATTCCCTTTTGTCATCGGAATAAGTTAGACAATGTTATTTTAATGCTGCTTTTTATTTTACTTACGTCAGCTTACGTATGTGGGAATAATATCGAACTGAAATATGACTCTACAGTGTACTTGACATCACCAAATTACCCAAATAGCTACAATAATAGGGTTGATTGTTCTTCGAATGTAAGTGCACCAGACATACTGGACACGATGTTGTTGCATTTTGAAAGCTTTCGAACTGAGCTGTCGTATGATTACTTAAGCATTGAAGATACTAGCTATAGCGGCGCAAGCATACCTCCTGACATTCGATCGTCGGGAAATATCCTTCATTTACGTTTTCGAAGTGATGGCAGTCTTGTTTACAGCGGTTTTAATATAACGATACGAAGATGTAAGTAACATTCAAATTAAATCCTGAGAATAAAATACCAATTACAGGTTGGGTCAAACTTTAGGTCCCTATTCTTTGTAAGTAATTTAAATATGAAATAGGCCTACACACATTTAATAGAGTACATGACGAGACCATAATTTAAGCTGTGTAACCTAATTCTTTGGTGAAATTCATTGTTCTAAAAATTGTGTTGAATGGCAGCCCACCATTTTTCATAGAATTGTGTTGAAAAACACTGGTTTTACCAAGTTGTCTTTAAACCTTTTTTTCAATGCCGTTTTCAGCACATACCACTGAAATGTTGTAACCGATGATTATTGAAGAAGAAAAAAATTGAATGTTGCCAGGAGTTGTGAGATATCAATACCGGTATCTAAATAATGTGGAACGTTTTTTGTATGATTCTAATGACGTTTTCATCATATGCGATCAAAACAATTGGCATAAGAATATGTAAATATGATAGATTTCACTTTTCTTTCCTGTGTACAATCGCATCCGAAGATGTAGAATTGCTCTTAATATCTGTTTCACTTTTGTTCTGATCTGGTCAAAGCCAGAGAGGGATTTTGGTCATCGGAAATGGAAAACTACCTTCAAAATAAATACAGGTTTTCGGAGGGAGGAATCTCCGTATTGTATGGTTAGATATTAAAGGCATATTATGTGATCTTTTCCAGAGAGCGCCCTCTATTCATGATTTATTTTAGAAAGTAGATTTTCTTGCAGATTTACATTTCTGATCATGATCATAAAACGTACATACATTCCAAGTTACAGAGCGGTACGATTCCTAATTACCTCAAATCATGGTTTTAGAGTGAATTTAGAGTGAAAATATAAACTGTCGTGTTATCCCGACAGTTTATTTTCACTCTAAAACCATGATTTTGAAGTAATTAAGAATCGTATCGCCCTGTAATTTGGAATGTATGTACGATTTATGATCAGAAATGTAAATCTGCAATAACATCTACTTTCAATTTTTTTCTTCTCGATGTTGAGCGCGTTCCCTGGAAAGATCACATAATATACCTTTAAGAGCACGGTTTTTATACTGAGAATGGAACACAATGGATGATTGATATCTAAACATAATAATACAGTAGTATTGTGTAAATTATATTGTAAGCAAAATTAAATCTTAGGCTTGCAAATAGTAACATATCAACTCGGATGTATTGCTAGTGGAAAATTATCTCTTCGAGAGACTTGGAATCACTCCATTTAGTCCTGTATATTGAAGAAATCTCAGTTCGAATGAAAGCAAAGACTTTTTCAGTGTTCCATATAGGGGAGGGTTGTCCTGATCTGGTTCTGGCTATTCAGACGGTATATTTTTCATATCAAATGAGTCACGTTTATATTGTTTATAGTCTATTTAAGAGATATTTGGAATCCAGAACGGTTATACTTGACCGATTGGTACGTTTGTCTCTTAGAATTGCCGAAATGATAAGCACTCTGAGAATATTTCGCTATTTTTCATCCGTTTCCGTAACACTTTATAATGGACATTCGGTTTTCACCGCATCTCCAGAACTACCAGTAAGCCTACAATTCGATGTACTATGTATTTGTAGCTGAGATTCAAAGCTACAATTGTAGAATATTTCATAAGACTGGCTTATATAATAGCAAAGATATGAGATAGGAGGTAGAATTTATCGAATGAGCCTCGTATAAATTATTATTTTGATTTAATAGATAAAGATACAAAATCATTAAGAAAACGCAATGTAACCCTGTCAATTTTCGCATGCATTTCAAATTTAAAAATCGACATGACCAATAATACTGCACAGCAAACAATAATTGATCAATTTGATCAAAGATTTAATCAAAACAGTATTAAAAAGGGAACTGCTCAACTTTCGATTGATTTTTAATCAACCTTGGTAGATTTAAGTTTTACTCAACTTCAGATTAAGAATTACTCCTTTTAAAGGATTAAAAAGTTAATCACGAAGTATATTAAAAATTAATCGAAAGTTGAGCAGTTCCCTTTTTTAATACTGTTTAGATTAAAGTTTTGATCAAATTGATCAACAATGTTGTTGTTGTGAAGTCACTTCGACGTACTTGGGCAGAATAGAATAGGCCTATTAAGGAAAATCGTGATCCAAAATAAACGACTCAAACAAGTCTTTGCAGGTCACCTCACGCGAGCATTGGCATTAATTCACTGATATATATTCCAAGGTAAAAAAAAAAGTAAAGTAAAGGCGGTCGATCCTGTAATACCAGGAGCGGAGTGCCCATCTGCCTGTCAAAGCGATAGGGCCAGACTCACTCCTTTTTATAATGTTGCTGTGTGGGGCTCGCTACACCTCCTCCGCAGCGAGTCTGTTACCTTCCAGGCACTGAAGAATGCCGGTACCCATTTAAATACACCTGGGTAGAGAGGAGTAATTGCAGTAAAGTGTCTTACTCAAGAGCACAACATGTTGACCACAGCGGGACTCGAACCCACAACCTTTAGATCATGAATCTAGTGCTCTACCCACTGTGCCACACATGCCCACCAAGGTAAATATTGTTACATACAGGGTGTCCCTAAAAAAAGGGTGCACATGTTTGCGCAACTTGTTGACCATGAAATCCTATAGTTTGGTGTAATATGTTTATACGGAAGAAAAGGGAAAACACTCAGCTTTCAGATGCCGTTTATTTTATCTGATTTGGATTTGTCAATCCTGAGATATACCCAGTTTATCAAAGCTACCCAAATCGATGTTGTGCCACTTTTACAGAAAGAATGATTATGAGCGTCAAAACGATACTAACATTGGTCTATCCATGGGCATCAATCGTCATCAATCGTCTTGGGGTGGGCATTTGACCAGAATTGTTTAAAAGAGGCTGAGGAACAAAAATGTTGTCCTTGGAATATGTGGTAAGGGATTTCTACGAGCAGTTATTCTGGGATCCCTCTGAAGTGCACGCCGCACGTTATCAATGTGTTACTGTGTCCTGCCACTTTTCATATCTTAGTCTTCCAGAATGTTCTTTATTCATATTGGTGCTTGTACCATCTACCAAGTATTTCCAATACTCCTTTGTATATAGGTGTATTCCTAGATGGTACGTGAGTGTTTGTGAAATGAATGGCAAACTCTCTGGTGACTTCTGCTTGACTTCTCTCTCGTTTCATGATATTTTAAGACCATGAACACCCTCTTTTAATGAAAATTGAGGCCGCACCCAGCCATATGGACGTCTGTCTTGTTTTAAAAATGTAGGCCCAATAAACATTTTGTGAAACCTCGTCAAAAGGACTGGTTCGAATCATGTAACAAACATCTTTATATTCAGTTCTACTTGGATACACAGGCACTCATTCTATTATTTAAACCTATTCAATCTCAATTCAAAAATGTTATTTTGCATAACACTGGTGAAGGGCAATCGTACAAGTGGAAGTTGTATCTTAGGAGTAAACCTTTGAAACTGTAAAGTGGCACAACATCGATTCTGGGTAGCTCTAGTTAATTGTCCATATCTCAGGATTGACAAATCCGAATCAGATGAAATAAGCAGCTTCTGAAAGCCAGGTGTTTAGTCTTTCAATATATGTAAACATATTACACCAAATGTTAGAATTTCATGGTCAACAAGTTGGGTAAACATGTGCACCCTTTTTTAAGGGACACCCGGTATGTTAATAGGCCTATTGAGTTTAAGCTTAAGGACCCCGGATGGGACTCTTAAACTGTCCCATTGCCGATTCCCATCAAGCTTTAAGCTTAAAACTCAATAGGCCTATTAATAGCTCGCACCCTCTAGTTAAATTAAATCATTAACAAATGGAACAATATTTACCTTGGAATATATTAATCAGTGTAGGCAATTGACGATTCAGCAAAACCTCCATTTCACTGGTATTCATCTCCGTGTCCATCTTGCGGCACGGCTCTCTATGGCAAATGGCGAACACAATAACCGCGTGCGTGCAAGTTTTAATCATATGGTATTGATTTTTAATCACGCGAGGAGTGACTGAAGGGGAAGACGCGACCGGCGAAACAATGCGATTAAGTTTTAATCGCAATTTGAGCAAAATACAGCAAAACGATAGAAAAATTTACTCTTTCACAAAAAATACATTTAATCTGGCAGATATTAACGTTACTACCCGTATTTTACTCTTAAAAGACTAAATAATTGGTCGTTTTTTCAATCAACACACGTTAATCAGGCACGATTAACGCGTGTCACGGTTCGTTTTTTAGCTGTGTGTTTGTTTTTTATTTACAGCATTGATAAAGGGATGTCCAAGTAATATCCATACCATAATTGAACAAGGGATTGCATTGTCTTTACTGGTTAACTGGACTGAGCCAAGTGTTGTAAATTCTTCAGAAACTACACAAATTCGTCGATCACATTCACCAAATACCGAGTTTCCAGTCGGAGTTTCGACAGTGATTTACGCTTATACATTCACGTCGAACTATTCTGAAATATGCAGTTTTACCGTTACCGTCGAAATAGGTAAGGCTAATTTGCAGTGTGATATCGCTTGTCAGAATAATTATGTGGGATATTTTAATTTAAACTAACACATGTATTGGCTTAGGCCTAACGTGTTGGATTGGGGATAGGAAAGCCTAGATATATGATAGCATAGTTACAGGCAGGTGATTGCTGTGTTTTGTGTTTAACACTAGTACAGTGTTACATCGCTAACACTAGTACAGTGTTACATCGCTAAAAACGTCAATTACATTAGTACTCGAAGGTGCAATAATATATGTTAATTCCCTAAATGACTTCCGACTTCAACATGAATTCACCATTGTCCTCAGAAGGTTAAACTAAGTACTGTAGGCAAAAAACTACAACACACAGTCAATTTTAAATTTGCACAATAACTTTAAATGACATATGTGGGATGAGCTAGAGTAGTTAAAGCATCACTGCCTGATGCACACAAATGTAAATCTTTTCCTCAATCATAGAAGTAGTAACAATATTATACCATGCTTTAAGTAAACAATACACCATGCTTTAGTAAACAATACACCATGCTTTAGTAAACAATAAATGTAAGCCAATCCTACGTAAGTAGGACGAGGAACTGGATCACGATTTTGAAGGGATCGAGTTCTCCGAAAGAAGCAACTCTAGCCTTCCACAATTTCACGGGCAAAACCGTTGAAACGAGCACAACAAATATGGTCCAGACCCTTACCCCCTAAAAACACCTGCCCCACCCCCTACACTAAACCCAGCCCTGCCAGTCATCGGCCGAGTCCGGCTCTGACCCAAGCTAGCATAACCAGGTCTTAAAAACATGCCTGTAACCGACCCAATCAACTTCTCCAGTATGGATAACTGGGTGGGTTGGGTGGGATTTTCACCATGCTACCATAACTACTCCAACCAGATATTGAAAAACAAACAGCCAGAAACAGCGCGGAACCATGCCAAGCTCGAACAGACGAGCCACCAGATTGGACGAGCACTTGGCATGAATATTAATATGGCCAATCAGAAATTTAGATAGTTAGACCAAGGCCACAGCTAGAAACCACTTAGGATTTACGTGCTGCAAAGGACCGAGGCAGGGCAATTTACATTAATGGCCATCTCCCCTCTGAAAATGTTCACCCAAAAGCAAAAGCAAAGATCCAAAACAAGGGAACCTCTTGAAGACAAAATCGCTTTTGATTAGATGGGACTAATAAAAACCGGAATTGTCCTCAGAAGGTTAAAATAAATACTGTAGGCAAAAAAACTACAACACACAGTCAATTTTTAATTTGCACAATAACTTTTAATGATATATGTGGGATGAGCTAGAGTAGTTAAAGCATCACTGCCTGATGCACACAAATGTAATTTTTTTCCTCAATCATAGAAGTAGTAACAATAGTATACCATGCTTTAAGTAAACAATACACCATGCTTTAGTAAACAATACACCATGCTTTAGTAAACAATGATAAATGCAAGCCAATCCTACGTAAGTAGGACGAGGAACTGGACCACGATTTTGAAGGGATCGAGTTCTCCGAAAGCAACTCTAGCCTTCCACAATTTCACGGGCAAAACCGTTGAAACGAGCACAACAAATATGGTCCAGACCCTTATCCCCCTAAAAAATCCTGCCAACCAAGGGCTCCATACGGAACCATGGAACCCTTGCCCGCCCCCCCCCCCTTTTTTTCATTTCAAATTTATCTATCATGCTTTAAAAACCGCACAGGTTAAGAGGAAACAAATGTCCTAAAACTCATCATTGGCATAAATAATGAAGTTTATGCATCACATAACTTTTCCTTTAATTTTTTTTTTTTTTTCCATTTTCCATTTTCATTTTTTATATATCTTTTTTTTAATTTTCTTTTTAAGAATCTTTTATATAGTAACTTTTTACCATTCTACATGAAACAGACATTAACACACTTGAAATAGACTTGAACAATGAAGAGTCTTATTGTCCTTTCAGCTTTAATCCTGTCCAAGTGGACACTTTTTTGTTCTCGATGTTGAGCGCGTTCCCTGGAAAGATTACATAATATACCTTTAAGAGCACGGTTTTTATACTGAGAATGGAACACAATGGATGATATCTAAACATAATAATACAGTAGTATTGTGTAAATTATATTGTAAGCAAAATTAAATCTTAGGCTTGCAAATAGTAACATAATTATCAACTCGGATGTATTGCTAGTGGAAAATTATCTCTTCGAGAGACTTGGAATCACTCCATTTAGTCCTGTATATTGAAGATCTCTCAGTTCGAATGAAAGCAAAGACTTTTTCAGTGTTCCATATAGGGGAGGGTTGTCCTGATCTGGTTCTGGCTATTCAGACGGCATATTTTTCATATCAAATGAGTCACGTTTATATTGTTTATAGTCTATTTAAGAGATATTTGGAATCCAGAACGGTTATACTTGACCGATTGGTACGTTTGTCTCTTAGAATTGCCGAAATGATAAGCACTCTGAGAATATTTCGCTATTTTCCATCCGTTTCCGTAACACTTTATAATGGACATTCGGTTTTCACCGCATCTCCAGAACTACCAGTAAGCCTACAATTCGATGTACTATGTATTTGTAGCTGAGATTCAAAGCTACAATTGTATAATATTTCATAAGACTGGCTTATATAATAGCAAAGATATGAGATAGGAGGTAGAATTTATCGAATGAGCCTCGTAGAAATTATTATTTTGATTTAATAGATAAAGATACAAAATCATTAAGAAAACGCAATGTAACCCTGTCAATTTTCGCTGCATTTCAAATTTAAAAACCGACATGACCAATAATACATGTTTGTTTTTTATTTACAGCATTGATAAAGGGATGTCCAAGTAATATCCATACCACAATTGAACAAGGGACTGCATTGCCTTTACTGGTTAACTGGACTGAGCCAAGTGTTGAAAACTCTTCAGAAACTACACAAATTCGTCGATCACATTCACCAAATACCGAGTTTCCAGTCGGAGTTTCGACAGTGATTTACGCTTATACATTCACGTCGAACTATTCTGAAATATGCAGTTTTACCGTTACCGTCGAAATAGGTAAGGCTAATTTGCAGTGTGATATCGCTTGTCAGAATAATTATGTGGGATATTTTAATTTAAACTAACACATGTATAGGCTTAGGCCTAGCGTGTTGGATTGGGGATAGGAAAGCCTAGATATATTATAGCATAGTTACAGGCAGGTGATTGCTGTGTTTTGTGTTTAACACTAGTACAGTGTTACATCGCTAACACTAGTACAGTGTTACATCGCTAAAAACGTCAATTACATTATACTCGAAGGTGCAATAATATATGTTAATTCCCTAAATGACTTCCGACTTCAACATGAATTCACCATTGTCCTCAGAAGGTTAAACTAAGTACTGTAGGCAAAAAACTACAACACACAGTCAATTTTAAATTTGCACAATAACTTTAAA
Organism: Ophiura sarsii; assembly: GCA_035610835.1. NCBI lineage: Eukaryota > Metazoa > Echinodermata > Ophiuroidea > Amphilepidida > Ophiuridae > Ophiura > Ophiura sarsii. Next base: position 38,304,710 of record CM069443.1, on the reverse strand, counting down.
TGACATATGTGGGATGAGCTAGAGTAGTTAAAGCATCACTGCCTGATGCACACAAATGTAAATCTTTTCCTCAATCATAGAAGTAGTAACAATATTATACCATGCTTTAAGTAAACAATACACCATGCTTTAGTAAACAATACACCATGCTTTAGTAAACAATGATAAATGCAAGCCAATCCTACGTAAGTAGGACGAGGAACTGGACCACGATTTTGAAGGGATCGAGTTCTCCGAAAGCAACTCTAGCCTTCCACAATTTCACGGGCAAAACCGTTGAAACGAGCACAACAAATATGGTCCAGACCCTTATCCCCCTAAAAAATCCTGCCAACCAAGGGCTCCATACGGAACCATGGAACCCTTGCCCGCCCCCCCCCCCCCCCCCTTTTTTCATTTCAAATTTATCTATCATGCTTTAAAAACCGCACAGGTTAAGAGGAAACAAATGTCCTAAAACTCATCATTGGCATAAATAATGAAGTTTATGCATCACATAACTTTTCCTTTAATTTTTTTTTTTTTTCTTTTCATTTTCCATTTTCATTTTTTATATATCTTTTTTTTAATTTTCTTTTTAAGAATCTTTTATATAGTAACTTTTTACCATTCTACATGAAACAGACATTAACACACTTGAAATAGACTTGAACAATGAAGAGTCTTATTGTCCTTTCAGCTTTAATCCTGTCCAAGTGGACACTTTTTTGTTCTCGATGTTGAGCGCGTTCCCTGGAAAGATTACATAATATACCTTTAAGAGCACGGTTTTTATACTGAGAATGGAACACAATGGATGATATCTAAACATAATAATACAGTAGTATTGTGTAAATTATATTGTAAGCAAAATTAAATCTTAGGCTTGCAAATAGTAACATAATTATCAACTCGGATGTATTGCTAGTGGAAAATTATCTCTTCGAGAGACTTGGAATCACTCCATTTAGTCCTGTATATTGAAGATCTCTCAGTTCGAATGAAAGCAAAGACTTTTTCAGTGTTCCATATAGGGGAGGGTTGTCCTGATCTGGTTCTGGCTATTCAGACGGCATATTTTTCATATCAAATGAGTCACGTTTATATTGTTTATAGTCTATTTAAGAGATATTTGGAATCCAGAACGGTTATACTTGACCGATTGGTACGTTTGTCTCTTAGAATTGCCGAAATGATAAGCACTCTGAGAATATTTCGCTATTTTCCATCCGTTTCCGTAACACTTTATAATGGACATTCGGTTTTCACCGCATCTCCAGAACTACCAGTAAGCCTACAATTCGATGTACTATGTATTTGTAGCTGAGATTCAAAGCTACAATTGTAGAATATTTCATAAGACTGGCTTATATAATAGCAAAGATATGAGATAGGAGGTAGAATTTATCGAATGAGCCTCGTATAAATTATTATTTTGATTTAATAGATAAAGATACAAAATCATTAAGAAAACGCAATGTAACCCTGTCAATTTTCGCTGCATTTCAAATTTAAAAACCGACATGACCAATAATACATGTTTGTTTTTTATTTACAGCATTGATAAAGGGATGTCCAAGTAATATCCATACCACTATTGAACAAGGGACTGCATTGCCTTTACTGGTTAACTGGACTGAGCCAAGTGTTGAAAACTCTTCAGAAACTACACAAATTCGTCGATCACATTCACCAAATACCGAGTTTCCAGTCGGAGTTTCGACAGTGATTTACGCTTATACATTCACGTCGAACTATTCTGAAATATGCAGTTTTACCGTTACCGTCGAAATAGGTAAAGCTAATTTGCAGTGTGATATCGCTTGTCAGAATAATTATGTGGGATATTTTAATTTAAACTAACACATGTATAGGCTTAGGCCTAACGTGTTGGATTGGGGATAGGAAAGCCTAGATATATGATAGCATAATTACAGGCAGGTGATTGCTGTGTTTTGTGTTTAACACTAGTACAGTGTTACATCGCTAACACTAGTACAGTGTTACATCGCTAAAAACGTCAATTACATTATACTCGAAGGTGCAATAATATCTGTTAATTCCCTAAATGACTTCCGACTTCAACATGAATTCACCATTATATCTTGATACAAGATTTGCTAATATTCATATGGTGGGTTTAGGGAGTATTGAGAGTGGTCTGGTGGAATTAGACAAGTTAGAATTTAGAATTAGTGGAATCAAAATACGGTACGGTATCACCGTGTATACTATGAAAGATAAAACATTATTTTTCAAAAACATACATTCTTAAACATGTCTTCCGTGTATTTTTAGCATACTGGCTATTACTATTTCCATTAAAGACTTATTCAACAGTAGGCCTACGGCCGTATAAGACTTCAGTAAAAGCCGCACATTTCAAACACATATCAAAATAGGAATTCAGAAGTGTTTTCTGCGTTGCAGGGTGTCAGCATACAAAAAAACACGGTTTTACATGCACTTCAAATTGGGTAGATCGAGAAATCTATTGGTTACCAGTTTGTGTTTCAGGTTGTGGCGGTCAATGGTTTAGATCTTCGAAAACGGGATCATGTTTTTTAAAAGTGTATGGCTTATTGAAACCGTCTTTAATGGTTTTCGGTTAACGATGCACTTAATTCTTACTTTTGTACAGTGGATACTACGCCACCAATAGTTTCCCAGTGCCCATCTGATTTGCGTTCCATTGCTGGAAGATACGTCACGTGGATAGAACCAACAGCAACGGACTTGTCAGGACACGTCACTCTATCGAAATCCCATGCTCCTGGAACATATGTCATCCAGAAGACTCTGGTGGTCTATACATTCACCGATTCTTCTGGAAATGTTGCATTTTGCAACTTCACGGTTAACGTATATCGTTCGTATATTGATTTGTTTGTATTTGTATTACTTGCATTTCATTTATGTAATACCGTAGGCTATACATTTTAAAAGATCTTATAAGATATAAATATTGTACGCCAAAATACGAGACGGTTATTTAAAGCCTAAAATCCAAATGAGAGCTGATGACATAAATACGGATATCAACAAATGTTTTTTAAACAATTTTGATTGCATTTTATCCCGATTTTTTTGAGCTCATCGTTTCAAACTTTGAATTATGTGATAAATATAATAATTCTCCGATTTAAAGGCATATTATGTGATCTTTTCGAGAGAGCGCCCTCTATTCATAATTTTTTTTAGAAAGTAGATTTTCTTGCAGATTTACATTTCCGATCATAAATCATACATACATTCCAAGTTACAGAGCGATACGATTCCTAATTACCTCAAAATCATGGTTTTAGAGTGAATTTAGAGTGAAAAATATAAACTGTCGGGATTCCGACAGTTTATTTTCACTCTAAAACCATGATTTTGAAGTAATTAAGAATCGTATCGCCCTGTAACTTGGAATGTATGCATGATTTATGATCAGAAATGTAAATCTGCAAGAAAATCTGCTTTCTATTTTTTTTAATGATGATTTCGAGGGAAGAGGCATTCTTTAAAATTGTTGTTATTCATGAACCAATAAAATACCCGGGACTCCAAAACAATGATACTCCACTGTATGACTTAAACAAAGTAACTTGAATTCATACGAGGGCTGGTCAATATGTAATGAAAGTGATCTTGGTATGAAACGCACGAATTATTCTATTTAGGGATAGTGTGGTCAATACAAGCTATGGACCTTTTTCTTTCAAACAATACGCTTTTGGATTTCTAAATACTAGGACGTCATAGCATTAGCTTAAAGTAAGTATACTTTGGACCGTGTCAAAACAGTTATTTGCCGGGAAATTTGAATTGTTTGTGTATAACACGTGCTAAGACGATTGCGTAACATGACACTACAAGGAGGTAAATCCTGATTTGTTTGCATAGTTATGATACCTGAACAATAACTTTAATCCAAATGTAATTTCAAATATGTAGTATAAGTGGGAAAAGCAAGGAGAAGCAGTTGAATAAAAAGTATACAAATATCAGTATTTCAAATATCCCATTTTCATTGAAAAATTCCCAGTCAGTCAATCACTAATTTTGAGATCCCCACTATTATTACTTACATCCCACAACATTTTATTCAACTATAACCCCTCCATTGTTCATTATAATTTGTTCAACAATTCCCCCATACCTTAAGTACAGTAACAAAGCGTAAAGCGTTGTCGATTTGAGATAAACCCACTGTTCATATGAAAATTACTAGGATAGCGAACCTTATTTGGAAACCACTAATGCATTATGCATCGATGCAAAATTGTAAAAAAAAAAAAATGTTCGCAAAATGTGTTCATTTTTTTGGCGTATAAATGCATTTCGCCAAGCAATCCTTAAAGTTAGCAAACAGCTTTATATACCAAAATGTAGATGTATCCATGAGAAAAATATTTCTGGCGAAGGCTATATGTCACGGCTCACTCCTAAAGCCACAATTTTAGTCCGAACGGGTGCTACCTGAGCACAAGAGAATCACCATTTTGCATCATCGCGGTAAAATGAGTTCGTTTTCATCTCATGGACTGTACCACTATTGAAATGGAGGTAGGGTGTTTTGATTTGATACAAATATTCTATAAACATGTATCAAAATGTGTTGGGTAAATTAAACGCGTTCTTGATTTCTTTTTTCTCTGAATGATAAAGGTGGTGTGTGAATAAAATGCTATTGACCAAAATATAATTAAAAAATATAAATAATTACTTGCGAAATAATTTATCTTCTCTAATGTTTACCTTTTGTAACCCAGCCCATTCAGAAGTTCCCTCGCCCATTTACAGGGAACGGACGATGTCCAAATAAGGGCCTACTTATAATAAATCGTAAATTTCTTTTTCCCCGGTTTTTAAAGAGCAGCTATTTTTTATGTCAAATTAAGCCTTTTAAAACAAGTTTTTTACTTGTTTTCATAAATTGTGCAAAACGATATTCACATTTGAATGATGTAAATATGCTTGGTCGATATTGAACGGGGTTCAACAAGGTCTTCGTCGTTGTTTATCTTGAATCGACAACGGTAAGACGGGTTTATTTTGCTCAGGCAGCTAAAGCTGCCCTCGCAAAATAAATCCGTCTCTTACCGTTGTCGATTCAAGATAAACACCTCCGAAACCTTATTGAACCCCTAATTGTTTTCCATGGTGTATTGTTGCAGAAAAATTGTATTTGATATGGTCCCTTTTCTTGTTTGTATTAAGGAATTTAGATCTAAAAAAGAGTGTAAAATAGAGATCATTGAATGTTCTAACTATGTAGGCTTACCATCTGTTTCCATGCTTGTATCGCTGAGATATACGCAAATGTATCAATCGACCCATATTTCAGCCTTATTCAGCCAAATATGGACAGATTTCAGTCAGTGGTTGAAGCTTACTGTGTTTGTCTTAATGACGTTACATAACCAAAGGTATCTAAAAATCCAAAAGTGTATTGTTGCAAAGGTTTATACTTTGTATAGATCACACTATCCCTGAATAGAATTACTCATGCATCCCATACCCGGGCCCATACCAAGCTCACTTTCATTACATATTGAATGACCCTCGTATTTTCATGTGATAGTTCTATCACGGGCGGGATATATTTCAAGTAGTTTAAGATGTCTCCATTTATTTAGCTCTCTTATTGCTTACAGCGGATATCGTTCCACCTATCGTCGTAGGCTGTCCTTCCGATATATATGGCTCTGCCAAAATCGGGGAACCAGGAACTTCAGTTTCGTGGATAAAACCCACAGCAACTGACGAATTCGGTCGTGTCATGTTAATCGACTTCACTCATACCTCTGGAGAATATTTTCCTGTCGGATCCACGTCTGTTGTATACACATTTGCTGACGATTATTTCAACGAAGCCTTCTGCAACTTCTCTGTCATAGTTCAACATGGTTAGTGATTTTCCAATGAAAAAAGGGGTTTGATACATTATGTAGGCCTTACATGGCGTGTCACAAAAGTGTCCCATAGGAAACAAAATTATTTGAAAATACACCCTGTGTTGTTCTTCTAAATGGCTAGACCATTGGTAAGCCCTATATGACACTCAGTCCGTTTGCGCCGAATGAAATGGAACAATCCAAATTTGACCTCGTGATATAGTTTGTACAGTCACACTCTCGAATATTCAATATTTGCATGCGAAATGTTCCCCATAAAAATACAGTAGCAAAGCGTTGTGAATTAAAGATGTATCCCCGCGTGGAAACAAGCACACCGGTTGGAAAACACCACGCGTGCAATGCGTTTACGTACTACGCAATCTGTTGTTTTAAATTGATCGTGCTGTATTCATGAACTTTTGAAACAAAATGGGAAATTTATCTGAATTCAGTGATTGAAATGAACAATATTTGATGACGTGGTTAAAAATCAAGTACATTTTCAGCGTATTTGCATCACCAACCTACAACTCCGAAGTGTGCGTCTACTAGGTTTATTGTTTCCCTCATGAAAACACTGTAACGCCTCTAACGCCGTTATTGATGATGCACATACGCTAAAAATGATTTAATCCTTCCCTAAACACAACGCGGTTATCCATAGGTCATTGCCTAGAAGACATCACCGAAACAATAGAGATGGGGGCAACTACAGCAACAGTTTCATGGACCGAACCACGAGCGACAAATCTGTCTGGTAATGTGACTCTATCTTCACGGTCATGCATACCAACGCAATTCTCGCCTTATCATGCTTATGCAGAAACAGCTGTAAAGTACGTATTCGTGGATGATTCAAATAATGAAGAAGTGTGTGAATTTCGTGTTTCTTTCGAAACAGGTTAGTATTGTGTGAAACTTAAAGAATGTTTTAGACCATATTCTGTGCTCGTATTATTGTCTGACTATTATCTTATAACATGTATAAGTGGCAGTGGCGTAACTAGACTTTTTCATTGGGGGGGGGGGCAAGAAGGGGCAGTGACTTGAAATGGGGGGCTCCTAAGATTTTTGGTGTAAAGCAATGCGCGCAGAGCGCGCGAAAATTGTTGACTTTACAGCTATTTTTTAAACAAATGAGCTACATTTGGCTCTAAATAAGCTTGTACCAAAGAATATTTTACTTTTTGAAGACATATGCGCGCGTAGCGCGCGAAATTTTTTCATATGTGTACTTTTGACCATCATAATTCCATGATTCCTTTCGTCAAATGAACCGACAGTGCCAATCTCAACCGACACGATGTCATTATTGGGGGGGGGGGGGATTTGGTGTGCACTTTGTTTGTACATTTCATTTACAGCCGTACTTGATTTCATTTGGGGGGGGGCAAGCGGGGGTGGGGGGGGGGCAAGGGTTCCAAGAACAAATCATAATTCTGCCTTTATGTCACAGTCCATTATTGACAACGACATTGACTCTTTTTTCACGTAACCATAATCATAAATAAAAAATAGATACATAAATAAGGTTATAGCTTAATTAAACAGTAATATAGCGGCTCCTTCTTGATTGTGACGGAACGATTTCTTTGTTGGGCCTATATCCTTGTCCGAGAATTTAGGGATAAATCCTTTCACGTATCAAGTAGTTTCCAATCATCCTTTTTATATCTATTCAAAAAACCGGACATAAGTGATTGGTGCTATATTGGAATTATTTCAAAGATGCCTGTTTATGGATTTTTATTTGATTTAGTCGATACTACTCCTCCAACAATCATCAGCTGTCCTTCTGATATCTCCATAACGGTTGAGACAGGTGTCTCATACAAATCAGTTTGGTGGTCTACACCGTTGGCAACGGATTACTCTGGACCAGTGATAGCACATTCTACTCATGAACCTGGGCAAAGCTTTCATATTGGACCGACAATGGTCGTTTATCATTTTGAAGATGAATGCGCAAACCAAGCAGAATGCAATTTCACTGTGAACGTTGAAAATGGTAAGATTTAGTTTTTATTTTACCATGTTTACTTCAATTTGCTAGTATTACGCCAAGGCCTTTGACTAAGTGATGTATTCTGAATCATCATGATTATGGACAGCACTGCAAGAAATTGGAATCCCTTATCACATCATCCATCTAATGGGCAATCTATATGATGGGCAAGCTGCATGTGTTCGCACTGAGAAAGGAAATAGTGACTGGTTTGGTCTTGGTTAGGGAGTTTGACAAGGTGTATACTCTAACCGTCACTGCAGAATTTATAATGAAACGTGCTTTGGTGGATTGACCGGGGGCCTTTTAGTCGGTGGATACCAAATACACAATCTACGTTATGCAGACAGATGACACCCTGTTTGCAACAAATATGGCAGAGATGCCGAGATACTGAAAAAGGTAAAAGTGGAGAGCGAGCAACTTGGCTTACGTCTCAATGTCAGCAAGACGAAGATTATCGCTATAGGTCCAGATGGTGTGGAAGAGCCTCTCAGTGGTGGTGTGTGCTCCTGCATGTAGGATGCCTACCACAAACTGTCTTCAATGTTGTTGTGTTTTATGCTGTTTATATGTTGAACTGCTTGCTGGTTTTTTAACAACCAATGTGAATACCAGCAAGGATACTGTTGAATCGTTTTCTTGTATTTTGTTACTACTATAGTTTTGTATATTTGCGTTCTGTTTTATTTGTTATAGCGCATAGGGACTTAATTGTGTTATGCGCTCAATAAGCATGGTTTTATTATTATTATATTATTAATTGATGACAATGAGGTGAAATCAGTCTATATGTTGCTATAGCGATAATCGTTGTATCTATGGTGGTATACAGATTCAGGGGCGAAAGTATGAGTATGCCGGCAGGCTTCATCCCGCCTGCTCCCGTGCCCGTCAAGTTTCGGCATAGGAACAGTCCGTGCTGCCGTGGTGGTGTGCCTTGCCCCTGGTCTGCACAATCATTGACTTGGGTTACTCCTACCGGATTCTTGTTTGTACTATTTTCGGACTTTTTCCTCTAAATGTTCTGCTTCAATCACGTTCGCTATTAAGCACAAACTGCATATATTTTCGGCTAAGTGTAACAGCGCTTTATTTGTGACAGCGCCATACTATTTTCGGCTAGGTGTGACAGCGCCGGATTTTATCGCCATTTTAAAATCTGCCTCTAAAAGCAGTCGGAGAATAAACAGGTTCAGCATCAGGGACCAGTGTTCAGCCAATTTGCATGCGCAATGTCTGCTGCGCGTGTTTTGAATGTACGCTTGTGCCAAATATGGTTCGCACCCATTCAACTGTTGTGTATCAAATATCTGCACCCGCATACTATATTTACGAATCTATATAAGATATTTCATTGGTGCACATCTGACATACATATTCATGAAGTAATGAATTGATACATGTAACTTTATATTTACCATTACATTGATTTTATAGTTGATACACTACCACCTGACATCCTATTTTGTCCCGTCGACATCAGCGAAACTATTGAGCTAGGTATCAGTAACAAAACTGTGTTTTGGAGAGAGCCTTCAGCATCTGATGTCTCAGGCAATGTTTTGACGTCACAAAGCCACTTCCCTGGCGAATATTTCCCCATTGGTAAAACCGATGTCCACTACACATTTGTAGATAGCACAGGAAATGGAGCATCGTGCAATTTTAGCATCCTTCTGACGTCCGGTGAGTATATTGCATCATTGAGCATATCAATACGTCATATTTTCTATTTGTGCAAACTACAACGTCTGACATTGGTTTACTATTTTCATCCATTATTAACAGTGGATACTACAGCACCTGATATTCTTATGTGTCCATCCGACATTACATCTACTATTGAAGTGGGAACAATTGGATCTGTCGTATCTTGGATCGAGCCTATTGCCATGGATGAATCCGGTAACGCTACCCTACTAGTAAATACGCATTCTCCAGGACAGATGTTTGCAGTGGGATCCGCCACCGTTACATACATTTTTACAGATTATTATAAAAATATGGCCATTTGCCGTTTCTCAATTTACATATGCAATGGTAAGTTACTATAAGCTTACGGCGTTTCTTGATATAATTAGTTGGCTGATTTTTTTTTAAATAGTGTGCTCTATCACCTCGATCGAAACCATGTACTTGTTTTATTACAACTCACTGTGACATTGGGATGAGGTTGGGAAATAGCACTTTATTGTACAAAGTAGCTATTGAAAGGGCAGTAGTTCATGAATGCGTATGAAACTTAATTATCTTCTTTATAGACGACACAACCCCACCTAAAATCGTTGGCTGTCCATCGGACATCCATACATCAGCTGAAATTGGGACATCGGAGATCTCTGTGTCTTGGATAGAACCAACTACATCAGACGCATCTGGTCAAGTTACACTGATTAAAAGTACACACGCTCCTGGAGACAACTTTACTGTTGGTTCAACACCAGTCACATACACGTTTGTTGACGACTCGATTAATAGTGCATCTTGTGAATTCATAGTTGCAGTTTCGCAAAGTAAGGACCTCGGATGTCAAACATTAATCTGTAATAAATATGTTTACGGTAAACACTGTACGTTTAAAAGATGTTGCCGTTAAGTTTGGAACTGATTTATACACCGCTCTTAACTGAAGTTAAAACATGAAATCAGTGCTTAATAAAGTGATAGCCACCGCTTTAATACGCGATAACCACACATTGTCTTCCACAAATCGCCTTTCGATTTCGTTGGCACATACGCAAGTATTAAAATCACATAAGATCATAGTATAAAATCATGTTCGTAGTACAGGTGACTTAATTGTCATTAGGATTTCCGCGTGTTTTTTTTTCTTCAATTTGAATAAGTTGATTACTAGTAACTTAATCCTATAATGTTTAATGTTACTACTACTACCATGACTACACTTATCAAACAATGATCGTTCCAATAACGATGTGAACGTTGTCATAACGTTTTCTTCAAGGTGACAATGGGTTACATCTTTGAAAATATTAGTTGATTACAGTAAGCATGGTATTAAGTGACAACATCTTATTACCTTTACAGAGGACACTATCCCACCTAAAATCGCTAGCTGTCCATCAGACCTCCATATATCAGCTGAAATTGGGTCAACACAGATCTCTGTGTCTTGGATAGAACCATCTGCATCAGACGCATCTGGTCACGGTAGACTGATTAACGTTACACACGCTCCTGGAGACAACTTTACTGTTGGTTCAACACCAGTCACATACACGTTTGTTGACGACTCGGATAATAGTGCATCTTGTGAATTCATGGTTGCAGTTTCGCTAAGTAAGATTTTATTAATGTTACCCCATATTCTATTCTGACAAAATGGACGGACATAGTAAAAAGAATCCACAATATAATTATTATGATAATTCCATATGCTATGAAATCCCAATTTCTAATTTACTACCCATACATGTCATTTACCTTCTAGGGGATGCGAAAAACTCTACTATAATGAATTGTCCAGGCAATATCGTTACCAATATTGACCAAGGAATGTATGGATCTGTCGTTCATTGGACGGAACCCGAATCAGTGGACGAATCTGGAGTTGTAACATTGATAGTCAAATCTCATTCGTCCGGAGCCTACTTTCCCGTTGGAACATCCATGGTCACGTATTTGTACAAAGACAAGGCCAATAACATTGCTTTGTGTATGTTTTCTGTAACTTGCTTAACAGGTAAGCTTCAAATCAATCAATCAATCAATCAATCATCACTATTATCTTCCAAAATGACCGGCATAATAATGACCGGCATAATAATGACCAGCCTATCTAAACGTTTGAATTGTATCGTTGTTAAGCGCGTTATTCTTTAGGCTATGCTATATCATGGTAAAACGTTGAACTGAATTTTTATTTCACTTGACACTTAAGTCTATGCATATTTGTAAAGTTTGAATTATGTCATCATTTTAATGGTTTGTCGACGAAACGCTGTTAAGCGCGTTATTTCTTACGAATGAATGATTGTTTTACTCTTTTTTTTATTGCACTTGACGTGACAGCTCCACTGATATTCAATTGTCCTTCTAATGTTAATATATCGATTGGATCTGGACAGCAACAAACAAGAGTCACGTGGATGGAACCTTCAGCCATTGACCTTTCAGGTTATAAACCGATGGTTTCGCGGTCTCATAAACCAAACGACCTATTCCGCTTTGGAACAACACCTGTAGTTTACGTGTTCGAAGGCGAAAATGGGAACCAGGCGGTGTGTAACTTCAGTGTCAACGTCATCAAAAATGGTTAGTTTAAATCGTGTACAATTACTATGTGTTGCTGTAATAGTATTACTATGTGTTTTTTAAAAAAAAATTAGGGTCCCATGTAGACCTAAAACTGAGTTTTAAAGAGGCGTGAAAACCCGTTACTCGTTGAAACCTTGCTACTTGCCAGTAAACGTATACGATAATACCAATCAACACTGATAATGGCGTGTGTGTTTAAGCGTGTGTGTTCATGTAAAAACATGTTTAGAGGGGCATTATCAGGGGGTGAAACTCAACTTGCCGATCGGAAGCCACATCACCCTGGTTCGCACGAGATTAAAGTATTCGAGAGCAAGTAGCTTAGTCCACTGTAAACATATATTTCTGATAAATAACCCTTTTTAAATACCCTTGATAAATGTGTTTCATTTAGATACCATTTCAAGTTCTGTTCGAAGTCACATAAGGACATCTGATGGAGAAAGTGCTGATCATGCTGATAGTACTTTCGTATGGATATCTGTGGCTGCGTTAGGACTGTCTCTGTTTACAGGTGGTTGTCTCGTGCTAGTTTTCATTTCAGGATATACATTCTATCTGAGGTAGGCAACATTCAATCAAATATATTTCCATTCTTGTGTAACAACTCTAGCCTATACTTAACACCTTTTTCCGAACTCTTTTAAATGTAATAATCATAACATAGGATTTCCAAGGTAAAACTTTCTCTGAAAATACTTAGCTAAAACTCTTTTGGATGGCTGAGACTTTAAAGGGAAGCGGTCATGGTGAGGAACTGAGGATTCTAACGACAATTGAACAGCGCGCGGCGACTATTTGAATCTAAACAAGTTGGACATTGGCGCAGTCTGTAATTGTTCTACGTATGTTTACATGCAAGCGGTATTGTGTGCGACTCTACAACAATCTCTTAACCCAATGTGGACGGCGCGCTCAATCAACCATCCTTCATTTGATTGAACGCATTTTCTATCGTATGATGTAAGTGATGTATTAGTTATGAGCTAAGGTTTAGCTGGTACAATATCGTCGTCAGCGGTTTCTTTTCCTCACCATGCGCTATTCCCTTTAACACTTCATGGTAACAATAACATAGCTCTTATCTTATCTTAAATGTAGAAACAAGAGAGGAAGTAACGACATTGAACCAGATGTTTCCAACAGTTTCCCAGCTACCAAACTTGAAATGGATACAACGTCAATATTTTAAGAAGTTGTGGGACACAAGATGCACTTCATTTGTCGTAGAACTTTATCATAGAGTGAACCAATTTATTTATAATTTTGCAGCATATATATCGCTAGCAAGTGTTTGTCGCGCTTATTCAATCAATTCAAACTCATTCAGTGCGACATGTACCCCGTTTAGCATGTTTAGATGAGAGTATAATTGAGATATTATTGGTGGACTCATTCTTTTAGTAGGAAAAAAATGATTCTTCTCGATTTGGATGGTACATTATGTCGTGACTGGTTAATGACCCCTGACCAATTCCAGTCCGGTGATATATTTGGGTGAAAGCCTTTCATGATCCTGTTATTCTTCGTATAATAGCTGCAAAATATTTCAGATTTGTTACAAAATATTTAGGGCCCAAACAATTTAAACAAAGAAATGATTATGAACTTAATTAATGTACAATAACTGTTAAATATTAACTGCGTGTTGGGATTATTCCTATACTAGTCCAAAAGAAACCACTTACCTGTGAGTGGATTTTTCGGAAACAACCTTTTTCCTATCTCAACACTTGTTGTGGATGACGATTTGCTGTTTACAACACGTGAGGTCGCTTTTAATACTTAAAGTGCAGTATTTCTAGAAAATATGTCAACAATTAGTAGATTGTCAAAAATGTTATTTAAAATATGTCCTTCCCTGCTTCCCCCAATCGCAACTGACTCTTTAATCCAAAGTATGTACTTATTAGCTTCTCTGCCTTAAACCCATGCCTCCATCCATTTTATCACATGTTTTTTGTCCAACATATAGTCAGTGATAGCAAAATTGTCAATAGTAGACTTAAGAAATCTCACGAGCCGCTCTCGTGCGAACTGGGCGTGCATTACGTTCCATCGTCCAGTAGGCCATAGTTCGCGCCAAGTTTCAGATATTGTCTGACCATGGTCTGACAGGGGCTGACATATTGAATTGGCTATCATGCTAGTATTTGTGTGTGAATGGGGGTGATTCACCCTGGACCAACTGTCTAGACGACCCGACAAGGCACTCCTGTAACCACGCTGCAACACTCCTGCTATTGGCATAATACAGGGTGTCCCCAAAAAATGTTAACACTCCGGGCACATAAGATATCTTAAAAGGACAGGAACACACGGGTCTAATCTTAATGTATTATGAAAGCTGAGTAAATAAATTTTCATTTGCATTTTATTGCGTTCCAATTGGTTATTTAGAACGGGAGATATGCTTCAGCAAACATGAGGAAGCAAAATCGGCTTGGTCCAATCCTCTCAGTATGAAAGCAAAGCTTTTAAAATGCACAAAGCAAGAAGCAACATGATTAAGTCACACACACACATCAGTTAATCTCTTCTTTGTTCTTTTCAACGCATTCTTTCGATTCTTTTCAAGCTTAAATTGATTTATGGTTAATTTCAGTGCAATACTAGTTTATTTCAGTGCAATATTAGTTAATTTATTTAATTGGATCATCAAAGAACATGAAATGTTTCAATTTCAATTTTAAAGACTGCTTTACTGACAGCTACCCATTGCACATGGAAAAAGAGTATAGAACTTGAACTCATGACAAAATACCTATATAATTTATGAGGAATATATTTATTTATGTCTTTTAAGCTTGAAAAGAATCGAAAGAATGCGTTGAAAAGAACAAAGAAGGGATGACCTGATGTGTGTTTGTGACTTAATCATGTTGCTTCTTGCTTCGGGCATTTTAAAAGCTTTGCTTTCATACTAAGAGGATTGGATCAAGCTTCCTCATGTTTGCTGAAGCATATCTCCCGTTCTAAATAACCAATTGGAACGCAATAAAATGCAAATGAAAGATTATTAACTCAGCTTTCATAATACATTGTCCTTTTAAGATATCTGATGTGCCCGGAGTGTTAACATTTTTTTGGGACACCCTGTATGTCGGTCTATACCCATTGGGCTACATTTTAAACTAAAATCTGCTATATAATTGTTTTGGTTTTTTTAAATTAGAACTTTATCTTTGACAAAATCTGACATAATAATAATAATAATAATATTACCGTTCTTATATAGCGCTTTCCACAATGCAAGCACAGTCCCAAAGCGCTTTTTAAATCAATTATTATCGCTGCCAGTTTAAATATCAGAATCCTTTGGTCGCTACACTTATATTATATTATTGGTATTTTATTCAGAAGCATCTCGTGGCCCGCAGGCCAAATTACATGCTAATATACATTATTAAAATGACGATATAAAAATTACGATATAAAAATGCACATTAATAACATCAAAATATTGCACTTGTAGGATTGAATCACAATAACAGAACAGATGAAGATATATTAAAGATAAAATGTACACGATTTAAGAAACAACAAAATGTCACACATCATGGAACATAGCTGCACGACCAGTCGTGAGAGAGAGATAATGGGTATCTAATCATTTAAAATATTGACAAAATAGGGAACAGGACTATTTTGGAAACGCTGAGTCCTACAATGAAATTGGGTCAAGTTGCCACTATTACGAAGTGATCTGTCATGACACTCCAGTCTGGTAGGAGGGAGGAGAGATTTTGTCCTCTCATTTTTAGGAAGCCCTTCAGCAAATTTACGACAATGCTGCTCCCTTCTTCCAGACAAGGTGTCAAAATGGCAACTACCCAAGGCTTCATCATAAGACTTATACGTTTTCCCAAGTATGGTTCTACAAGCCCTTTTTTGGATGGATTCCAAGTCCTTTGATTGTTTGACAGAAATAGTTGAGTGCCAAACTACATCAGCGTATTCAAGAATCGGTCTTACATAGCCACCGTATACAACACAGAGCTCCTTGCTGCTAAAACCAAAACGTTTGAGGGTCCGCAGCATGAACAACCTTTTATTGGCTTTCTTAAGCATGTTATCAATCTGTGTGTTCCACTTAAGGTCGTTTTGGAGAACCAGGCCTAAAACCTTGGCTTCAGCAACGCGGGGAGTGGATCGGTACCGATTCTTAAATCACACTGCTGTGGAGTTTTGCCAAAATATACATGAAGGGCCTGACACTTGGAGGGATTCAACTTGAGCATATTATCCTTTGCCCACTTGGTAAATTCATCAAGATCAGCCTGCAGTAGTCTAGAAGGATAGTCAGAACAAGTAACATTATGTGCAAAGGTCAAGTCATCAACATACTTTAAAACTCTCGAGTTTGCATTTTCACCAGCTTCATTAATGAGGATTTGGAAACCAATGGGGCCTAATTTGGTGCCTTGAGGAACCCCACCACGAAGTGTAACATAATCGGACAGAGCATTATTGTATCTCACACATTGTTGACGATTATGGAGGAAATCACAAATCCAGGGAATGATAGTCCTTCGGATTCCCATGGCAATCATTTTTTCAATGAGATTTGTATGGTCAACCAAATCGAAAGCCTTGGAAAAATCCGTAAGGACTACCGTTCCCATATTGCGACTTATATCAGCCCCCTGGTGCAGATAGTGAATTAGGCTAACCAAATAATGTGCGGTTGAGACACCTTTAACATTACCAAATTGCCTTTTATCGATCTTATGCTCCACATCATTCAAAACCCAACTGGTAACAAATTCTTCAGCAATTTTTGCAAACACAGAAGTCAGAGACACAGGTCTTAGTTTATCAATAGTAGGTGGATTTTGTTTCGGAATGGGGACCACAATGGCCTTTTTCCATTGATCAGGAACCTTACCATCCTTAAATGAACTATTCAAAATATCAGTGAGGGGGACACTGAGTTCATAGGCAAATTCTTTAACCAACCTTGGAGGAATTTGATCCGGGCCAGCTGATTTAGCTGATTTCAGTTTACCAAGCTCAGCAAAGACTTCCCAATGGTGTAACTGAGGAGGCTGATTTGCAGGTAAGTAAGTAGGCAACTTGCTGTAATCAAGAGGGTCTAATCCCTCGGAAACCTGAGCAAATTTGATATTAATTGCATTTGCTTTGCCTTTTGTATCAGAATCATCAATACCCGGGATGTCTAACCTAAGCTTGGTTCTACTGGCTTTGGTGACCACTTTAATTTGCTGGTGCCATTTTTGGGGTTCTGTTTTTTGTAAGTTCCTAATTCTGTTTGCATGATAAGACAATTTGGCTTTTTGAATTCCACGAGTAACCTGGTTCCTAAGTTTACGCCATAACACATGGTTATTGGAGTTGAAAGCCATCTGACGTTCCAAAATTAAGTTTTTAATGCGGTCAGTCAACCAGGGTTTATCATTGATATGCAACTTGGAACGTTTTTCTGGAAAGCATGAAACAATAGCCCCGTCTAACATCTTATAAAATGTGTCAACTTTGTTTTGGGTACCATTAATTTGTAAAATCTGCTTCCAATCTTGTTCCTGCGCCCACAAACCAAAAGCTCTCAAACCAGAATCACGAAATGGACGAGAAACATTGATTTCTTTTTGGTTTCTTATCCTTTTGTGGCGAGTAGGCTTCCACAAGACACATTTATGGTCACTTTTACCAATCGGTGATAGTGGGACTGGTTTCGTGTAATGGGATTTAAGCTTGTGGTTTGTGATGATGAGATCAAGTATGGCATCCTTACGTGTGGGAAAATCAACAAGTTGATATAAATTACCCCTAATAATATGCTTAATATCCATGCGGTTAAAATGGATATGGATATACACTTAGGCGGCTACCAGTCGACAAGTGCACAAGCCTATCAGCACTACTTAGATTTTGATATCCTAACAGCTCCCCAAATATCGCTTGGGTCGACGAAGCAATTGAGACTAAGTACCTTGCCCAAGGATACAAACATGTTGGCCTTAGCGGGGCTCGAACTCACAACCTTTGCATCGTGAGACCGGCGTCTTATCCACTAGACCACACACGCTTACATTACCCTAGTTTTTCAACAAATTCAAGTTCAAACATTGAGTTTCTTAACGCAAGAACATTGAAAAGTCGCGTGTTGGGGTAAGAAATTCCACCCAAGATTTTTTCAACTCAACACATTGACCGCACGCTGGGAAGACCCTGAGGCAGGCTGTCTACAAGGATAAAATATTGTGATTTTTTTTACGAATTTGGAGTTAAAGTGTGAATTTCTCAACACAACAACTTTCGAAAGTAATACTTTGGGCTTCTTTCCACCCAGAAAATTATCTAATTTTAATTGAATCTAAATAAACTTGCGTATGAGTACACTTTGAACATTTTCTGTCAGAATATTTTTAGCTAGTTTCGGTAATATCCTATGGAATTCACTCGTTCGACCAGCAAACAATATGAACATTATTCATTGATGAACATTAATACAAGAAAACAGCAACAACTGTAATTATTACGTTTCTAAAGTCCCCACTAATACCATGCTAGTACCAAGTTCTTGCACTATGGACAAAACCAGGGTACCACCCCTGTCGCGGCGAGGCCTTGAGCAGTGCTTGGCCAGCGATCCTAGTAGCCGAGCTAGTAAAATCACACGCGTGCTGCAATAAATCAAGTAAATCAGCCAAAGAAAGTCTTTATAATTATATTACCCCGGATACCAGGGCATATCCGTGGTCAAAAAAATCTCAGAATATAAAGGGAACGGAACCGTATGGGTTATCATTCTTTACGTCCGGAACGGGTCTCTAGATTGTTTAAGTCGTATTTACATCTCCACGACCACTGTAACACCTCATCGGAGAGACAGGGAGAAAATTCAGGAAGCGATAATATAAGAGGAACTTTAAGATGGAATCGGACAGAGAGGTGACATCATTTCGTTTTAGAGCAGATCGTAAGAGATCTTAATCAACATCAACAAATCGGCTATCACTGACCATGTTATCATGGTTATGGACAAAAACCATGTGATCTTACTGTGACGTGGCAGGGATTATAGGTAGATATGCTAATAAGTACAGACTTTGGATTAAAGAGGCAGTTGCGATTGGGAAGCAGGCAGGATATATTTTAAATAACATTTTTGACGATCTGCTAAAAGTTAGATTAATAACGAGGTAATGGCGATTAAGAAGCAGGGCAGGACAATCATGAAGAGAGACGATTTATGTTGCTCAGTGATGGACGACGAACGACTGTAAAAAAGTGTCGTGTTTGGCTTTCAAATTCATTTGTGTTCTATAATAAAGATAGTTGGATTTTCAAGATAAAGATTTTGGATTGGAGGAGCAAGGAATCTCATTGGCGGTCTTTACCAAGTCGATGAGGTTCCAATTTACCTATGCGTCGTTCCAACAAATGATAGAGTGTGCCATTTATGGTCTGAAAGCAGACCAGAAGCCGATCAAACATGTTTTCCAAAAAAATGTACAGAAAGTCTTGAAAGATTCAGAAGACTGCACAGTGAGGTCATTGCAATACCCGTAAAACAATAACCTTGAATAACAATGGTAAACGCCTTTGACCGTCAAGTAATACCAACAGGAACTAGTGGGTACTTGAAACAGAATACATTTGGTCATTTGACGAAAATGAGACTTGATAAATATCTTGTTTGCTGTGCCGTAAATGATCAATGCTGATATATATCGTAATGGCAGCGGATATACCGTTTACAAGGCAGCAAACCTGATGTTACTGAGGCATGATGGTATTGGTCAATAAATCTCCCTTGAATCTGCTGGATGCAATCCATTATAACTCTCTATAATTGTGTCGATAATACAACCAACATTGTGACAGTACAAAACCAGCTGCCGTTTAATCAAGTATAACCAAATCGGCTGTTGACTAACCTAGCGGCAAAAGTTCGATTAATAATGTTAAATCAGCAAGCCAGTAGCGATGTTTGCAATGAGGCTGCTTGATCGTGAACGTGGACCGTTTATAGAAATAATTGGAAAATAAATCGTATACACAGCTTCACTAGACCAATACTTCCGTAGTTTGTGTGAAAATGGAAACATTCAAGTAGGCCTAAGAAAACCCTCCGGTAATTCGTTGGGCAAAATTCTAGTACTAGAATATCTTTGGTTTGTATTGGGTGTCTTGTAGCGGAATACGCGTTGCTGAATTCTGCAACTCTCAACTCTCTTGTCGATTTGACAGCGTATTCCCTTAACCGGTAGGCTATACCAGAAAAGTAAAACAGAGGTATGAGTACGCTTATTGATCTGGTAAGTAATTTTATCAAATTCGTTCACACATAGGCCTATTTCAGGTAGGGCCTTCAGCTTGGTATATAGTGGGACCCTAAATATTTGAAGCACCGTGACTGTGGTAGTGGTGTTTAAGGGAAACAAGACTATTACTTAGTCTATTTGCCCTGAACAACTAACATTGTATCCAATTTTAGATACCAGAAGTTGGTGATTCCGTTTTCAAATTTGTCGTGAACCAATCGTGTACTTTTGATCTATCGCACAAAAATAAAACACATCGTTGCTTACGTAATGCTTCACATTTTTACCTTAGTGTCATAATATTTTAGCTGGAACAAGATATCTGACATTTTGAATAATTTCGAACCAGGTTTCGAACCATTGCCTGTATATTTTACGTTGTGGGATTTGGCACATGCAGGAACAGGCATCATGAATACGGTAATGACAGTGCCGATCCGGCCTTGATTATAGATGAGCAAATACTTGTATTCGTACTTGACTTGATTTATATCGGGTGATTTTACCGAACCACGATGTTTCTTCAAATCTTTCTTTCCAATATAGATGTCTTGATTTCTTCTACCTGCAATCCTGTGTCACGCTTTAGTAGGTCAATGTAGGATAGATAGGGCTGGTCTTGCACGATTTCTTACTCCATGTTTTGGAATCCAGTGTATGAGTTCGGAGATAGGTTCGTTGGACCCTCTGAAGCAGTGTCCGACAAATCTTGCTCTACGTTCTCTGATCTTATCCGAGACTTTAGGCATATCTCCGTACAGGTCGCACACGCGGATTATTCATTGGGTATTTTGTCTCAGTAAAGCTAGAACCTGTTATGGGTGGATGCAGATCTTTCAAGTAGACACCAACTCCCTATTGTCCTCTATAATGATGCGTACTGTGCGTTATTATTCCAATGAGACGAAGTTTTATGTGCGTTGCAATTGATAAACGAAATTCGCGTAATGATTCGTATTCTACTTTTAAACTTGACCTCCAGGGTATCACATCGGGGGTTTTAACCAGCCGCAATAGAACATTCACGTCCAAAATGTTGTAGCCTACAGGGGGGAAATCATCGTTGAAATTTTGAATTATTAAATAATTAATATTGTTTACAGATTTCTAATGAGAAATTAAATTGATGGGAAAATTGCGCACCAGAGCGCGAATTTTCTGTTTGAACTTGACCTCTATATTACGTGAGTATAATCGGGACTTCTGATCACCTGAAATGGGTTTACATTAATATATTGCCACTGTTTTATCATTCAAGGTTTTATTTATCTATCCTCCTATGTTACGAATTTCTCATTATTCATGTTATTAGACCTCAAACTCCTAGTATTCTGATATTCAATGGAGTTCCATGAGAGTAAGTAGGATGCGAATTCGTCTAAATATAGGATACTTGCACACAATTCGTCAAAAATGTGGTCTTATTTGACAAATTAAACATTTGTCATGGAAGGTTCGTCAGTTAAGAAATATGTTGTAATGCTAAACAATTATTTTTTAATGTTAAATGACTAATCAGTAGTAATTTTGATTAATGTTCAACATAGCAAATATTTTCACGACTCATAAATATTTGACTTTTAATGACAAATGAATAAATGACAAATTAAATTTAAAAATTGTATTCAATGATTAGTCATTTAGTATGAATGACAATTGAAATGGCAAATTAATTGACTAATCTTAATTTGTCATTTCATTGATAATTAGTCATTTAATTTGTCATTTCAATTGTCATTCATTAATTTGTCATTAAAATTTGTCAAGGAAATGTTTGTTACGATGAAAATTAAATAAAAACACTCTAATTGTTCTTTTAGCATCACAAATAAATGTGCACCATTACAGAATATTTCTGGAATCACAAACCTGTCATTTCTTATGACAAGTTTTTCATTTTTGACGAATTAATATTCTCTGTGCATAACTTAGGCGCTTGCTGAAATTAGCCAGTTAATAATTTTTCTTAAAATCAAAATCATAATTTTTCAACAACAAATATGTTTCTAATCTAAAATCTTCCAAAGTTTCGAATTGTTCAAAGATTCCCCGAAATGTCCAAAGATTTCCCGAAATGTCCAAAGATTTCCCGAAATGTCCAAAGATTTCCCGAAATGTCCAAAGATTTCCCGAAATGTCCACAGATTTCCCGAAATGTCCACAGATTTGGTTTTTCGATACGCATTAAAAGGGTTAAGCCTGGAAGGCTGCGTGCGAATTTTATGGGCGGCCATTTGGGTCAAAAAGGTCTCAACTACTAGAAAAGGTCTCAACTACTAGAAAAGGTGTCAAATAATTATGAAAAAGGTCTCAAATGTTGATAAAGGAGTCAATTACAAAGAAAGGTCTCAAATGTTGATGATATAGGGGTCAAATACAGATAAAGGTCTCAAATGTTAATAAAGGGATCAAATACTGATAAAGGTCTCACATTTTGATAAATGGGTCAAATACAGATAAAGGTCTCAAATTTTGATAAAGGCCTCAAATACTGATAAAGGCCTCAAATATTGATTAAGGGGTCAAATACAGATAAAGGTCTCAATTGTTGATGAAGGAGTCAAATACTGATAAAGGGGTCAAATACTGATAAAGGTCTCAAATGTTGATAAAGGGATCAAACACTGATAAAAGTCTCAAATACTGATAAAGGCCTCAAATGTTGATAAAGGGGTCAAATACTGATAAAGGCCTCAAATGTTGATAAAGGGATCAAACACTGATAAAGGTCTCAAATACTGATAAAGGCCTCAAATGTTGATAAAGGGGTCAAATACTGAAAAAGGCCTCAAATGTTGATAAAGGGATCAAACACTGCATAAAGGGGTCAAATACTGATAAAGGCCTCAAATGTTGATAAAGGGATCAAACACTGATAAAGGTCTCAAATACTGATAAAGGCCTCAAATGTTGAAAAGGAGTCAAATACTGATAAAGGGGTCAAATACTGATAAAGGCCTCAAATGTTGAAAAGGAGTCAAACACTGATAAAGGGGTCAAATACTGATAAAGGCCTCAAATGTTGATAAAGGGATCAAACACTGATAAAGGTCTCAAATACTGATAAAGGCCTCAAATGTTGAAAAGGAGTCAAATACTGATAAAGGGGTCAAATACTGATAAAGGCCTCAAATGTTGAAAAGGAGTCAAATACTGATAAAGCCCTCAAATGTTGAAAACGGGGTCACATTTAGAGAAAGGCCTCAAATGTTGATAAGGGCTTAAATACAGAGAAAGTTCTTTAATATTGATAAAGGCCTCAAATGTTGATAAAGAGGTCAAATAACTGATAAAGGCCTCAAATGTTGATACGGTCAAAATACAGAGAAAGTGTCAAAAACACATAAAGGTCTCAAGCAGTCTCGGTATCAACCTCGCAAACCTCACATTGAGATTTATCATGAAAGTAGTCGTACTGCCATGGTTTTATACACATCGTCCCTTTGGTACTGATTAGTAACCCCTAGAAACCAACTTGTCAAGTATGAGATTAATGATAACACACGGGCTGTGAATTTCTTTAAAAGCACAGTGGCGCACACCACTATATTCCTATTGAGTTTTAGCATAATTCATTTTTACCCATAGTGACAATATTATTTGGAGTAGGCCTATCTTTGGAGGAAAAAAAACACGTTTGCAATAAAAATAGATCATCTTATGCGCTATGAACGCCCGTATGAACGCCTTTTGCGCTATGAACGCCCGTATGAACGCCTAAATAGTCGCAATTGTAGATTTAAAAAAGCCAACATAAAAAGTCATCCGCGCCGTGCCGCGCGCGATTTCCATTCCAATCTCCACAACCAATTTCCGGTTTCGCGCCATCATTGAAGTCACTTAGAAATGGCTAACAATAATATAACAGAAATTACTGCAAGGCGTCTAATTGAAGCCTTGCAAAACGTCCAGCAAACGTTGAATATTACCACCACTACCAGCGGAAATTCTACTAGCTTGAATCCGGCCAGTACTGTCACTACTACTACTACTACTACTTCTACCCGCAGCAGCAGAAATACTACTAGTAATAGGAATCCCAGTCATGCCAGTACCGCCACCTTGACCTCTAACAGTGGACAGGCCAGGCCTACCCCCGCTCCCAGTGTCGGACGCTCTCAAAGACCCACCATTAGTACATCATCACAGATGCGCACCGGCCTGACCACCGCAGAGTCTTCAACAAGAACAAGGTATGGCTACTAATAAATAATCGAATAAAGTGAAGAGGGAGCTTTTTATTTTGGCATCGACTATTTGCCTGAGCAGGCTGAGCTTTATATATAAAGACTGAAAATGTATTCGGGCGTGCAACAAACCTATCAAGACTAAGAGTGCAAATTAGCCCCACCCCTAGCATTTTTTTTACACAGACAGTGACAGGGGACAGCCTGACCAAGGCCTTGTTTTGGTATTTAAAAAACAGTTGTAATATATATACAGGGTAAATAAAAAAAATAGGACTCTGCATGTTTTATGACCGCTTTATACTTGTCAAACCATTGGACCATGACCAATTCAGCTTTAATGCAAAGCCCAATTAATAATGATAGTATTCTGAAAATCTGAGATTAATCCGATGAAGAACAAGATTGCTACATGTAGCATAATTTGCGTAAACCAGGTCATTTACCTGTGTGTGTACAATGGGATTTACACATACAAATCAGACAATGACATGGTTTTTACGTTGCAATTTATAAACATTGTAAAATCATCTATCAATAACAAAATCAACGATTAGTTTGGTATTCCTCTGGCACAAATCATTAAAAAACGTAATCAACAAATTTGATGCATGAATCAATATTTCTGTACAATGCTCAATCAGTGGCGTAGCTAGGATTTTTTTCAGGGGGGGCAAGATTTCTGAAATTTCGTAAAAGGTTGCCCCAAATTTTAGTGGGGGGGGGGGGGGGGGGGCTGAGGTCAAAAAAAATTGCACGGTCAAAAAAAATCGCACAGTACATCTATTAAATGTACAATTTTGCCTTATATTTGACTATTTGGGCTGAATATACCCACACATAACCAGTACCCCGCACGCAATCTCGGGTCTTTTATCATTTTCCCCCCTATTTTTTTCTTCTTTTCGCCTTTTAAATTTTTTTTAGAGGGGGTGGGGGGCGGGGGCACAAATGGTTTTTTTCCGTCAGGGGGGGCAAATGCCCCCCCTGCCCCCCCCCCCCCCCCCTGAGCTACGCCACTGTGCTCAATGTTGCTCAGTATATGTAGGAAAGCAAGTAGGGAAGTGGTAGGAAAACACCAATCATGTCATTTAGTGCATTTATACCCATCATTCATATTAACAACAGGGAATGGAATTTTTATCCATAGACAGGTGAAATTGGCTGTGTATGTGCTATTATCATGATAACAAGTAGAGTTTCTTTTTCGCACATGTAATCTTGTACGTTGCCCTACTGTGTGAATACTGAATAACCATTGTACATCAGGGATAGCGCTAGGTTTTTAAATCAGGGTTTTTTAGAACCCTGAACCCCATAAAAGTTTGAAAAATAAGGGGTTATTTTGGCTTTTCAGCTAATTTTTTGTGCAAAAATGAATACAAAATGGGTTGACTTGCCTAATGGGTCATACTTTCCTTAAAGGTATATTATGTGATCTTTCCAGGGAACGCCCTCAACATTAAAAAAAAAAATGAAAGCAGATTTTCTTGCAGATTTACATTTCTGATCATAAATGGTACATATATTCCAAGTTACAGGGCGATACGATTCTTAATTACTTCAAAATCATGGTTTTAGAGTAAAAATAAACTCTCGGGTTAACACGACAGTTTATATTTTCACTCTAAATTCACTCTTAAAACCATGATTTTGAGGTAATTAGGAATCGTATCGCTCTGTTACTTGGAATGTATACATACATACGATTTATGGACAGAAATGTAAACCTGCAAGAAAATCTACTTTCTAAAAAAAAATCATGAATAGATGGCGCTCTCTGGAAAAGATCACATAATATGCCTTTAAAGGGACAGTAAGTTTAAGTGATGTTGACATTTTTTTAATTTTTAAAGATTTACTTCAGAATTCAAGATGAACATTAAAAATTGCCATTATTGTTGTTTCTACCAGCACAAACACAGCATAACTTGATTAAAACAATACCATCGCTATTTATTGAAAAACGCCCTCTATGCAAATATGGTTTGCGTTATTTATCACGCATACTGCAGGGGGATACTGTTTGACGTAAAATGCTGATCGGGCCCGATCAGCATTTTTTGAATCAACGTTTTGTTGTACAAAGAGGGCTGCTTTTCTTAATCCTTATAGGTGTAAGTTCATAATGTGATACAATTGTATACTAATCCCAGTTTTGATCATAATTGAGAATGCAGCCTCCAACACATCTCTTAGTGCCCCCTTAAAGGTAGATGTTCCGATTTTCAACTTGAAGTTTTCTATTCTACATGAAAGGTCATCCTTAAAAACGTTGTGTCCCAAAATTTGAGATGCATAGCTATTATGGTTCTTATTTTAGACGCACAAGATGGTGTACCCATTGAGTAGTACACAAACTATATCGGTGGTAACCACCATTCGCGGTAATTCAACGCTATTTCGTCGATTTCTCTGTCATTATACTGAATTAGGCCGTCAAATTTCAGTATGATGATGAGAAAAATACGAGCTTTCATATGATATGAAAATCTCCGTATGTTTGAAATAATTCTGTGTTATGAAAATGTGATCGGGTCATCTACCTTTAATGGATAATCAATTTTTCTGATCCTTTCAGGATTTCAGTCTTCGTTAGTTGTACTTTTCAATTAAATTTAATTGGTCATGGTTCAGTGATTTCAAACTATCCTGATTCCTGAAACAGAGTTCTATTTGTTATACACCCTGTATTATTAGATATAGTCTAAAGCCTGTCTTCCGATTGCTGGCCTAATTTTAAACTTGATGTTTTTACATGAAAAGGTCATCCTTAAAATAGTCAATCGCCTTTCTCGTAGCTGCATCAAACTTGTTTGTTAAAATACTAATTAGTTAGACTATACTCATAGTAAGCCCCACAAAAAAACCTGTTTGCTTGTCCATTTCCAACTCTCCCTAATTTTGAAAACTGACAACAAAAAAATCTTGTATTATGATTACCACCAGACCAGCCCTATCATGAGAATTCCAGAAAAAGTGTTTTCTTCCAGAATTTTGCTTGTTTGAATATATGCTAATAAAATTTAACTTGTCAATTCGATTTCAGGCACAATGTATCAGATGAGCATCGGAGACTTTTCCGTCCACGGTCACAGGTAAAAAAGCAACTTCTCACATTTGTTTAAGTTGGGACCAAATTGATGCACATTAAATTTAGCAATTTGGATAAAATCACCTCTATCACCAATAACAAATGTTACCGAAAATGTGCATGCCCCCTTTTTGGGGTGCCCAACTTAAATAAATGTGACCTACAGGCCATAAAATCCTATAGTATTAAATTTGACTGCCTAATTCATAAGATACTGGTCAGGCCAGGTCTGGAGACTTGCCACTGGTACCCTGATGCCCAGTACTACCTGTCTCAGGGTCGGGTTGTCGGCGACTAAACCGTCTCCCCCACCAGATTCCTTGGAACCTAGTGGGTATTTGGAAACAATTTAAATTCAGTAACAGACTTTTAACTGAAAAAGTTGCAAATGAGATTCTATTGAAATGCATCAGTGCAATTGTTTAAAAATACATTAATTATTCACATCTTTTGTTTGTTAGCGATAAAATGGGTTTTCTGTTCAAATTTAAACATTTCATGAATTGATTAGAATTCAATTATTTTGTTCAATTATTAACTGAGTTTCCGAATGACAGTGTTGTCTGCACATGAAAAATGGCCAAATATGAAAATTAAAAAATAAGAAAATTTGTAACACATTAGAGATGGCTGAACATGATTATTCTTTTCAGGTCAATTGTCTACATTTTTTATGGCCAACCTGTTGTACCTACATGTAGGACACTTTCTTTGACACACACACCCCGACATGTTTGACACACCCTCACAATGAATGGAAATCATGACCAACCTGTTGTACCTAGGACACTTTCTTTGACACACACACCCCGACATGTTTGACACACCCTCACATAATGAAAAAATCATGACCAACCTGTTGTACCTAGGACACTTTATTTGACACACACACCCCGACATTAAGGCTGTGAATGCACGGGTAGTTTCGTACCCGGGTACCCGACCCGTTTTTTGGGCGGGTACCCGGGTACCCGAAAATAGACACTAAAAAAAATGTAAAAAAAGTTTTGGTTTTTTTAAAGTTTTTTTTTTTAAGTACAAATTTGTCCCCAAAATGACACGTAATGGGGTCAATAGAGGTTATTTGGGGACAAATTTGTGTCGACTGTAATGTGTCTTTATATGCTGATGACAGTGGCTTGCTGGTTTCTGGCAAAGATCCCACAATTATTGCGGATAAACTAAGTCAAGAGTTATAAAATTGCAGACAATGGCTGATTGATAACAAGCTCTCCCTTCATCTTGATAAAACAGAGGCTATTTTATTTGGTACAAAGAGGAAGCTTAAAGGGGCATTGAGAGATACGTATGGGAGTGCGCCCTCAATTATCCTGGAAATCAGTTTGTTTGTATCAAAGTAATACTTAGGCATACTAACTACCATCTGAAACAGTTTACCAACATTCGCCGTTTATCATATAAAATTTCATGATTTTCTTAGTTTCGATATGATCATATCGAATCTCAGGCGATGAATTCGGAAGTTATGCATCGTTTTACACACAGACTTTCGCGGCAAATCTCAACCCGGAAGTTTGCTTATTTTGGCATGAAGGCGATGTCGGAATTGTATGACATTTTGGATTTGGGCTATGTTGATGATTATCTTTAAATGTTATTTGCTCATTTAGTATATCCATACATCTCTCAATGCCCCTTTAAAGGCATATTATGTGATCTTTTCCATAGCACCCTCTATCATTGATTTTTACTATGAAAGCAGATTTTCTTGCAGATTTGCATTTCTGATCATAAATCATAAAGATCTTCTCAGTTACAGATCGATACGATTCCTAATTACTTCAAAATCATGGTTTGAAAATAGATTGTACCGGGCGGTACAATCTATTTGTTCAAATTTTACTCAAAATTCACTCTAAAACTATGATTTTGAGGTTATCAGGAATCGTATCGCTCTGTAACTTGGAATATATTTATGATATGATTAGAAAAGTAAATCTGCAAGAGAATCTGCTTCTAAATATTTTACGAGGATTGAGGGCGTCCCCTGGAAAAGATCACATAATAATACCTTTAATGCAAAATCTTGACGTTTGACAACATCAAAAACACCCTTTCAAAATGACTAATTTTTCATGAAATGAACCCTACAACCCTAACCTTAACCCACACACAATAGCTGTGAAGATTGAATATAGGGAAATATGCCTAATATGATATTTTATCGGGAATGTATAGTGGTGGCAATTTGGTCCATTTTATGGGACAAATCTAAAATCAAATAATCATTATTAAAGGAACTTGGGTTTGAGGTTCAGGGTTAGGCCTAAAAAAAGGAATTTGATTGGCCTAACCCGACTGACCCTAAATACATCGCCGACTCTGATTTTTAAAAATTATTTTTAGAGAGGGACATTTTTTTATTTATTTTTTATTTTAAAGAATGTATAAAAATTGAACAAAGTATTACAGTTTATGACTGTTTGCTTTCATTTTCGGCGATTTTAAGTCCCCAACGCAGGTGATTTAAAAAAAATCCCGACTTACCTACCCTATTTTTTTTTGCCAATCAAACCATTTTGTTTAGGCCTTAGTGTACTTAAGGGAAGTATGCCTTAGGTGGTGGCGTTGCATTTTTGGTGAGGAATCATCCATCTCCATATTTGAGCGGTAGGAGGCAAATTGTCAATGTTAACCAGGTTGATTCTGCCTCACTGGGAATCACCCGCGGGGTTCCGCAAGGCAGCATCCTTGGTCCTCTCCTATTTCTCTGCTATGTGAATGACATGCCCATCAGTGTCGACTGTAAAGTGTCTTTATGCTGATGACAGTGGCTTGCTGGTTTCTGGCAAAGATCCCACAATTATTGCGGATAAACTAAGTCAAGAGTTAGAAAATTGCAGACAATGGCTGATTGATAACAAGCTCTCCCTTCATCTTGATAAGACAGAGGCTATTTTATTTGGTACAAAGAGGAAGCTTAATTCTGTTGATAATTTTTCTGTCATTTGTAATGGTAATATGATTAACACCTCTTCATCTGTCAAGTATTTAGGAGTCACCCTGGACAATACTCTTTCAGGGGAGTCGATTGCTTTAAATCTTATCAAAAAGGCCAGTGAGAGACTCAAATTCTTAGTTATACAGGCACGCTGATTGTTTAAATTAAAAAACCCGCAAGACACTGTGTTCAGCATTGATTATGTGTTATTTTGATTATGCATGCTCTTCCTGGTATTCAGCTATTTCTCAAAAATTCAAAAATCGTTTTCAAACCATGCAAAACAAAATTGTTCGTTTTATTTTGGGTGTGGGACCGCGTACCCATATTGGTCAAAAAGAGTTGGACATGGTAGGGATGTTATCAAGCCGGGATAGGGTTGTGCAACTTAAACTTAACCATGTTTTTAAGATTTTTCATGATTTGTCTCCTGATTATATGAAATTGTATTTCACTAGAGTGTCATCTTTGCATAAATATAGTACCAGGGGGTAGCTCGTTCAACTTTGTTGTTCCTTCTTCTAAGGGTCAAGCTAGATTTACTTTTATAATACTGCTATTCATCACTGGAACTCATTGCCGAGCGAGATCAAGAACACCAATAATTTTAGTCTATTCAAACAATTAGTTAAAAGACACTTGGCGAGTTATGATTCAATTGATTTATGAGCTGGTCTCACCTTGTGCTCGTGCCCTGTTTTTATTTGTTTTGTCCTTGTTTCGTTTGGCGTTTGTGTTTCTTTCGTGCCTTTCATTTGTTTTTGTTTTGTTTTCATGTTTTTTCTGCCTTTCTATGCTTGTTAAAGGACCCCAATGGAAATAAGCTTTGTGCTTTGGGCTATCTTGGTACTTTTGCTCATATTTTATTATGTCTATATGTTTTTAAAATAGGTTTGTGCAATCTTTTACATGTTTGTATGCTGATGTTTTGAGTACCTAATAAAATAAAATAAAATAAAATCTCTCTCTAGTAACTACTAAATGTGGTAGAGCTATGGTGTATGTGTCATTTGAAAGCCTATTTATCTAGCTACATTGTGTGAATAAATCAGGTATTTCCATATCAGGTATTTCCATAACTGTTTGGCTGAGATATGATTGATTATAAATATTTCGAAAGTCAGGGGTGGTGGCGGTGGCGTTGTGTACAATCTGTATGGGGAATATAGAAAATGTTCCCAATTCTACACTCTGTATGGTACAAACATGATGTTGTTCTCATTTTATAGATTGTTTTATATTCTCTAAGTTTCTGTTTCAATAAACATGTCAACTATAATGTAACAATTGTAATCATGAATCGATTGCATTGTCCTTGGCTTTCTCCATATTCGATACACAGTGAACTTGCCCCGTAATTAATTATTCCTACACGACTAACAAAAAAAGTATTTAACCGATGATACCAATATTATACATTTTTGGAAAGCTCTCAAATAGGGGAATTCCAAAATGGCGTTTAAATCAAGATAGGGTGCATACCTAAACAAATATATTTGTAACCTCGAATAAATATGAAATTTAAACGTTTGCGCTTATTCACTTCCTGATATAGTATATTTCAACAAGTAACCCTTGACAACCATTATTTTCTGATGGGTAATTGCATGAGGAACTAATATGCACAGTAAAATTATGATTGGGATAGGTGATAGGTATAACATATCATTGAGCTTTAATCAAAATATGAAGAACAAAAATTGATATTTTTTTAACATTCTTAATCACAACATGTTAGCATTAAGTCTTATCTAAATTCCAATATCATATTTGGATACCTTGTGAGATTTCCTTTCAGAAATGTTATACTTTTATGGGGTAGAACAAGTAGTTATTGCGATTTTATGCTAATTCGAATCTCAGATGGTGTAAAATGTAAACATCTGGACATGCAACGGGGAGGGTGGCGACTTGGCGAGTTCAAAACACATGGCCTTATATAATAATAATAATAATAAGCTATGATATTTTAGCGGGAATGTATAGTAGTGGAAATTTGGTCAAAATGAACAGGTAGGTCCGATTATATGATAACTTGCTCTAGGCATAATCGATCAAATTCTCAAGTCTGTAACTCTTGCTGTTCTCTTGTTGTTCGATTTTAAAAAACGAATTATTATTTTCACACTTTAAGGGGTAGGGTAAAATTTTTGAATTCTTTTAAATGTTGTATTTTAAATTATACAAACTTGATATCTGAGCATATAAGATTCTGCATAATATGACAGGCGAATCATCCCTATACACCATTCCTTTCAGAAAATATATTGGACTCCCCTGCCGACCTGCTTGCCGAATGGTTCGATGTTTGATCTGACTAATTTGCATCTTCCCCGGAGATGCGGGCATTCCAAAACTGAAGTATTTCTAATATTTCAGAGACTAGAAACAAGGGTCTCCCGACGTGACGTCACCCCATGTCAGGCGCCAGCCCGTCACCCTTATTTCGCTTGGACACCTCGCAAGTCGTGTTTTTCGCGGAGCTCCCTGTTCTGGATATTAACTAGATCCTCGAGTTGAGAATTTTACACGTGGCGTGCATAATTTGTGTGGGTGGTTTTTACTGGTTTTTCTACACTAAAATCGGACCGTTTTGGATTCATTTCGGACCTTTATTAGTACCAAAATTCAAACAAAAAATGAACGTAAAATTCAAAAAATTTCTGAGGAGCCGCCATTTTATTTGTGACGTATACAATATGGCGGCTCTTTGTTTTTGTATATATATATGTAGTCTTCCCCAGAACTATATGTTCTAGGGACTCCCCTGCCGAAGCCTGCTTACCGTGGTTCGATGTTTGATCTCCCAGCCACCCGCCCCACTGCGATAGTAGTTTGGATGCTTTTGCGAGGTATCCAAGCGAAATATGGGTGACGGGCTGGCGCGTGACATGGGGTGACGTCACGTCGGGAGACCTGTGTTTCTAGTCTCTGAAATATTAGAAATACTTCAGTTTGGGAATGCCCGCATCTCCGGGGAAGACTCAAATTAGTCAGATCAAACATCGAACAACGGTAAGCAGGCTTCGGTAGGGGAGTCCCTAGAACATATAGTTCTGGGGAAGTTCAAACCTCATTTCTTTTCCAAAACTGCCATTATTTTAGTTGCTTTTGTCACATGAAATTTCAATGATTCTCGTGCAAAAACTGTGTAATGGGTTATACTTTTTTATAGAAAAACAATTGCATATTTTTTAAAGTTATGATCATTACCTGATGCATTTGTATTGCAAAGGCTCATATTAATGGATGTTGTTGGGTCTGTGGGTATACAAAGTTGAATGGTGAAACATTTTATCCTCGAAAATTGCCTTTTTCGTGGAAATTGGCCATAAATCCATATTTTGGGGCTACGTGGTACAATATATCAGTTTTTAAGTAAACAACTACAGACATTTTAACCTTAAAAAATGACATATTACAATATTTTTCACACTTTGGCAGTGAAACCGGGGTCAGATCTCGAACCCGGTCTTAGGCGGATTAGCGGGGCACCAATATCAATGGAGGGAGCATAAAAACACACCTATTTTAGCGGAAATAATGTGGTGGCAATTTGGTCCAACTTTATGTGACAATCCAAAATGTAAATTACTAATCTCCATAGATCTTTAAAGAGTTGGGGTTAGGATTAGGGTTTAAGGTTGGCTCTATATTTCGCTTTATCATTTGGGGTAATTGTTGGCTCCCAGGGGCTAGAATTAGGGTTCTGGTTAGCAGGGATAGCACTGGATCAAAAATGTGAGAGGTCCCATGACATTTTTCAGGACCCCGTAGGACTTCAAAAAACAAATTTAAGGGGTCCCCCAAGAAATTGAGGGGTCCTGAAGTTTGGGTATTTGAAAATGTTACTTTTTTACGGACAGTTTTAATTAATTTATATTGTGAGCAAAGGATGGATATGTAATTTACAGAATTTCTTAAGGTTTCCATTTCCATACATCGTCAAATTTAAGGGGTCCCTTCAATTTTGATCGGGACCCGCAAGTCTTTCTAATTTGAAACCTGACGCGTCACTATTTAAAAGTGAGAGGTCTAGGACGCGCAGACGCGTCAGAATGCGACCCCTGCTGGTTAGGGTTAGGGTGAGTTTGTAGTAACTTTGCTGTTTTCATTAGTGTTCTTTGTATGTTTCGTCGCTGTTTCTGCCATGCGGTTAGTCTATCTTTTTACTGATATGTTTTCCCCTCCGCTCTGGGCTGTTCTTGGCAGACACGCTCACTCTGGCTGGCTTGGGCGCATACGCCCAGTGCCTGGGATCCGGATGTTTAGTATTTCGTTATTGTATTTAACATGTTCGCCTTTATGTTGATGGTGAGCTGAAGGAACATTACAAATCTTCCTGCTCTGGCCTTCGGTGCTGCGCAGCAGGGGGGGGGGGGGCATAGGCTAAGGTCAGTGGAAAAGCATTACAATACTCACAACATGGTATGTAATATATTGCAATACTCACATCGAGGTATGTAACATAGTGAGGGGGTGTTTAGTAATCCTTATTACAAGAAAAGTGGATTTATATTGTATTCCTTATTTCGAAAAAAAGTGGATTGATTTTGAGGCATTGTAGCCCCCTACAATTGCAATGTGTGTTTTTCAGATAGTGTTGAGTTGTTTCAATTTTTTTTTAATAAACCAGAAATCTTTCTAGGCATGATACAGGTTCATACATGAAATCCCAAAGGGTGCTGTGTCATTAAAGAATGAGCCACACCCTCTTGGATGTCATGTATGAACCCCTATTACGAGAAAAGTGGTACTATAAATATTTATATTTGTGCCAGGGGGCAAAGGCTAACACCCTCTTGGATGTCATGAACGAACACCTATTACGAGAAAAGTGGTACTATAAATATTTGTATTTGCGCAAGGGGACATAGGCTAACTAACACCCTCTGGGATGTCATGTACTACCCATTACCATGATTACAAGAAAAAGGGATTCATTTAAAATTTATTTTTTATGGGGGGGGGGGACTATAAATATTTTGTATTTGCGCCTGGGGGCATAGGCTAAGTTCAATGGAAAAAAAATTGCAATTGTAGGGGGTAGCCTAATGCCACAAAACATTTCTGCTTAGTCAAACATTTCTGGCTTTTTAAAGAATGACGCAACACCTCTGTGATGTCATGTACGAACCCCTATTACGAGAAAAGTGAACTTATTTGGTTCCCTATTACGAGAAAAGTGGATTTATTTCAAAAAATCATCTATTGAAGAACAACCCATAACCTTCTGGTGAGTCATATTTAATAAAGTGGGATGACGGCATCATCGCAACGATATAAAACATCACCCTACTAAATATAAGGGATGGCATCCAGATTTGCACGGATTGAAAACCGTAGATCGGAGAGGGTAAACGCACTGGGATAAGCGGACAGTTTTGTGTAGATAAACGGAACACGGATAAATAATGACCAACCAATACGTGTTTAGCCATGCTTAGTGAACGCATTGAACAACTCCCGTGAACAGACAGCCAGTGCATTTACCCTCTTGGATCTACGGTTTTCAATCCATACGAATCTGGATGCCATCCCTAAGGGAGCACACCACTAAATCAATCCGCCATTTGTGTAACGCGAGGCACTTCCGGTTAAAACGGAGCGCTTCAATGGGAATTTTGGGATTTTTTCGCAGGCCGCAGATTTGAGGCCAGTGGTTGCACACACTTGATTAGGCGGTCATCATGAATATGGTGACCGATATTAAAATGCAAGGGTGTTTTCCCGGGATATTTGAGGTGAAAATAACATTTTGATCCCTATATAGATGACACCTGTGACCTTTCCCCCAAACTTTGAACACCCCATATGAAGGTCAGGTAGGGGTCCTGTAAACTGTAGTACCTGAGAAGAAGCAGATTGCCAGAAAGAAGAAAATGAAGGTAAAGAAGAAAGAAACCCAACAGATATAAATATATAATACTTTGATTTTTGAAAATCAACTGTCCAAATATGAATTTGTGTTATGTTATTCTAAGAATTCATGATTGCACAATAAACTAAAATTGTACATTTTCCATCATCTTTTTACATTTAATTTACAGAGTAGTAGAAGACCAAGTCGACCTTTAACAGGTTCAAGAAACCCTAAAAGTAAGTATAGCGAGGACTAACAACCTTTTGAAAGTCCCATGGCATCTCAATGCACAATTAAACTTGAAGCACCCAGAACTATATTTGTGACCCAATATGTATAAATGATAAGAGCGCAAATGTGAAAAGAGGTCAAAATAAGTCAAATTTATAACAAGTCATTTCTGATGTTTGGCACCTCTTGTATCCAACCAACAACTCAAATTCATGATAAGGCCTAACAAATAAAGGTTTGTTTGCCCAAACACGACCGACCCATAATATCTCAAAACCCCATGCCTTTTTTTTAGAATTTTTTCCTACCACTATCTAGTGAAAAACAGCTAGAACATGTCAGACCATCCTGATCTGAAGGTTTGTATCATATGCTGCCAGCTGCACTATTATAACAGGGGGAGGGGGATAAAGTTTTTTAACCAAATAATCGCAGCGAAACCCCTGGGATTCGACCCCTGGGCCCTCTGAACACTGTGGCGCGTCTCTAACTACTCGGCTAACCTGCCAACGTCACCCGGGCAGCGATTTTGTACACTCATATCAGCTTGGTTGATGACGTCATTGAAACGAATGCTGTAGCATGCGCATTTTTTTGCCGTAGTGAATCGTAGTGTAGGAAGGTTAGGGTTTTAAAGAACATTTAAGTGTATTAAAATCAAATTGTATAGTATTTTTCTTCACGAAATGTGTCTATAGCCAAAAATAAGATGAGGTAATTGACCTACCGACCCACTTGTTTCAACTCTTGTTTGGGCAAACAAACCTTTTTTATGCCTAACAAAGAGTTAATCTGAAGAATTTCAAAAAAATTCTAAACAATTTTCAAACTACAACAAATTTCAACAAATTTCAAGAAATCAAAAAAGATTAAAATCAATAATTGTCAATATATTTCAATACAAAATCAGGACTCTGGCAACTACCACAGTGTCAACTCCCACATCTGACACCAATATTTGTTCACATCACTATACCATGTCAGAAAGCAGAAAGCACATTATTTCACGTGCCCCGACGTTTTTCGATGAAATAATGGACCCAGCCTATGTCGCAATATACTCGTGCATATCGTGTTGTGGAATCCTGTGTCCCACAATCAAATTTTAAATCAATGCTTGACCTGACACTTATTGACATACTTTGATACCTTGAGTGTCTTAAACTCCTTGCACATGGATTTTACTTACATCTGGGTTTCCCTTTTAAAGGAAATATTTATTTCAAAATGTACAACCTGGATCCACCCCTGGTCTGATAAGCTTATCAGAATGTTTACATAAGATCAAGTACGTATGTGTCTCAATGACTGATAATTGTGATCAGAAGGCGTAAATCCAGCTCAGGGGCACGATGGGGACCCCAGTCAGCTGAAACTGAGCTAAAATGTTGTCGCCCCAAATGTTCTCTTGTCTTCTCATCACAAACAAAAAAGAATAAGAATAAACTTGTATGGCGACACAAAAAGCTTCTAGGCGCTTATGTACACAAACCATGAAAATACAAGTACATCCAAATCAGATGCTTAAAGGTACAAAATAAAAAATAAAACAGTTCATGCATAAATTGACACCAATGACACAATGGGTCTAGTTAACAAAAACTATGAAAAATTGATAAAAAACATCATGTTGATGTTGGCGTTGCCATTGGCTTAATCTGACCTGCTGTCCGTGGTTACACCCTGTACCTCAACAATTACTTTGCTTATGGACTCCACTATGGCCAGTACAACATGTACACAAACTGCGGTTAAAATCACCCCAGAAAAGGTTGCTAAAAATATTTTCATTTCTCAACAACAAAAAACTTCAAAGAAAATGTTTTTTTCTCTACTTATTGCAAGCCCGGCCCCTGGGGACTCGGGGCATGGTGGGGACCATGCGGGGACCGTACACGAGTGTACAAAAAATGATGCGTGGCTATGAGGGGGGAGTGTACGCGGACGTACAAACTGTGCCCCCGCTAGCCGGGGCGTGTAGCGGGGGCGTACGCTAAGGTACACAAATGTACACCCTGGGCGCTTATGCTATAAATAAGCTAGAGATGCGATGCGCTTGACGGAATAAGCCCAATAACACATAGGGAACACATAGAAATGCATTCCGTAATGGTTGCATAAAGAAATTAACGACCTTGGGATTGTAGCCGGGTGAACACTTTGTCCTGGGAAATGGGTGGCCGGGACTGTACACTTTGTCCCGGCCAAGGGGGGCCGGGACTAGCGGGGACGTACAAAAAATGGTGCCCGGCCCTGCACAAAAGTTCAAGTAATGTTTTTCTGGGTTTTTTCCCTCTCAACCTCAAAACACTAACAATAATATTTAAAAAGCACAATTGTAGCCGGGACCTCACATGGGCGATTTGTACGTCCCGGCCCTAATCCCCGCTATCCCCGGGTCCCCCAGGGCCAGGGATGCAATTGATAAGTGCATTAGCAGGTCTTACAATTGATAAAAATCTTGCATTGAAAACACAACAGATCAGTAAACTGTGTAAATCATGTTCTAGAAACATAATGAATAAAGTTAAATAATTTTCATCCACACAAGCAATTATATCCCGGGGTGTGCATTGAACAATGAAATTGATGATATTTTGTATTTACAAAGCATATATATTTGATCTAATTTATATCATATTCCAAAAAATAAGGCAAATGTTTATAAGTTGACCCAATTGTTCACCATTCTAATGGGATTCGCACGACATGCAGTGTGCAATATACTATTTTATTTGTGTAGCAATTCCAAATATTGCGTAGCATTTCATCACATCTGTATGCGATACAATTGGGAAATTGAATAGCAAGTTTTCAAAATTGTGTAGCATTTCGCTATGCGATACCGGATATATTGCACACTGACGACATGTGGCATGATAAAATAGACTGAGAGCTCACTTTTATGTTTGTTAATGTAATTATTGTGATACTGGTATAGTAAATGTTCACACAAAATTGGTATAAACATTGTATTTAGTAGTTAAGAAAATGTACCAAAGCATGAAAAATATTGAAATGTTATGAAGACAGTTGTTTCTTAATAAATTGCACAATGAAAATCAGTCACGCCTGTGAAGGAAAAAACGAGGGCATTTATTCTCGGAGTCACATGTTTCATCCATTTATCACCATAAAAAAAAACCCTCTTGCAATGAAAAAAAGTGCAAGCTTTTATTGAGCAAGTTGGCCATCCTGTTCGTGGGAACTGTCTGAAATGTGAGCAAACATATTATTATTAATATATTAATTTTCATCTAAATCCTGATGAATTTATTTCAAGAATATAACCTGAACAGCACATTTTCAGATTTTAATGGAACCGCACAGAGCTACACTATGCATCCAAACCATTGACATTGGTAAAATAATAAGAGGTTTTTGAGGTTTTAAGTGCACAGATTTGCAAATCTCCAACATATTTTAATAAATGATTGATTTTATTATATTTTATTTACCTTTCATATATAAACAGAGCAAATTTTGTCCCGGAATGTCATCTGTTTGGCAACCACCAATGAGGATACGATACCCGACAGCAGTCGAAGAGCAGTGCTCCGAGCAAATGGGCTGGGTGAAGCCGAGATCGCTTTTGATCTGGAGGGCGATGCAGAGCACGTGGAGCAGCAGATTTTTGAGTATGTCAAAATACAATTCCTTTCGCTGCAAAAACACCTTTGCTTTCGTTCAAATCTGTTGTATAAAGCCAATAGTCTTTAAAGAAGTTGCAAACCACTTCAGCCATTTTTTGACTATAAATTCAATATTGGATTTGAAAAAATGACAACACATACTCTCAACATATGAGCTTCCCCCTTATCTGTACAGGGATGGACAAAGTTGCTGTTCAATTAATTTGGTATTAGAGATAGTCAAATAATCAATAAAGATCTCTCTCTCATAATGATACCAAGGACAATCGAATGTAGGGACAAGAAACTATTGTACTATTATATAAAGTATGTGTGTTGCGGGGGACAAATATTATCAGTTGAGCAAGCATACATTCATGAATGGGCACTGGTACAAATCTCAGCAATACTGCACGACTCGCTGTGTGTCTTGCTCGATACGGATGAACTCTTAGTCAGGTGAAAGCTTGACATGACGTGAAGTAGGGTACAAATGTGATTTTATTGCTGAAAATCATGGATGAGTAATTCTAGATTCAGACCACCGGGTGCCAAAATGGAACTATTGGGCAACTTATTTTATAGATGTGTTAAGCCACACTCCCTTTATCGATTATGTTATAATGCAGTGGCGACCACCCCCACCCCCACCCCCCACCCCAATATTGACTGTCGTGTCGGTTCAGATTGGCACTGGCGGTTCATTTCATAAGAGGAATCATGGAATAATGATGGTCAAAAGTACACAGATGGCAATTTTTTGCGCGCATACCCCCAAATGCAACGAGCTTGATTAAAGGTAAAGTGTACCTCAATCATAGCAAAAATAAGTGTTAAGTCAAAAAAAATCGCGGGCTACGCACAAAATTCTTGTCGGTTAACTTTCATTTCTTGCCCCCTCCCCCCATACGAAATACCTAGCTACGCCAATGTTATAATTA
Source organism: Ophiura sarsii (assembly GCA_035610835.1). Taxonomy (NCBI): domain Eukaryota; kingdom Metazoa; phylum Echinodermata; class Ophiuroidea; order Amphilepidida; family Ophiuridae; genus Ophiura; species Ophiura sarsii. Next base: position 38,263,359 of record CM069443.1, on the reverse strand, counting down.
CAAATATATTTGCAACACAAACATATCGGCCTGTATTCTCGTATGTAGTTAAACACGGTTTTAAGCTAAACACGCGTCTAACTTTGACTTTAGACACAGCGTTTAACTAAACGCAATTCTCATACATTTGTTTTACTTAAACACGCGTCTAACTCACTGAAAAGTGTCTAACTTTAAACATGGGTATGGGGGTAGTTTAAGGCGCGTTTAACTAAACAAATACACGAACTGTATGCCTTGAATGATTACTCAACCGTGCCCGGTGTCCGAGGGGCTATCATTTGAACCGTGACCCGAATGAAAGCAGTCTATATTTATATACCAAATATATAGATTGTTGTCATTTGATTGGTTAAAAGAACATTTTCTATCAACTTTTCACCTTAGGCTAACCAAAGTTTCATGAAATGAAGGTACACAAGATCAAACCTTCACCGTTCTGTTGCCAAAGTAGAATCTGATAAAAATATAGATCTCCGAATTTGGAAGGTTTGTCACTGATAATATTCTTACCGTAGCGATTCTAACAGGATTTCACTTGACAATTTGCATTAAGATTATAGCGGAATCCATTATATCTTTGATACCTTCTTCATTAACAAAGGCAACCAGAGCTGTTTGTTTTTAGTCATCTTAAAACGGTATAACAATGCGAAACTGATCATGGAAAACTGTAAACAAAAACTTCCAGCAGACGAATTCAGACGAATAGGCCTAAATGCGAAATGTCAGAGGTCAGGTCAATCACCGCGTAAATACAGGGTATTCAAAACAAAATTGTTCGCCGTATTATTATGTTTCGTCAATCAGGGCGATTCGGATGGTTGAAATCAAGCCTATCATGATATAATACGTGACATGAAATTACAGGTGACATGAAATTACAGGTGACATGAAGTTACAGGTGACATGAAATAACAGGTGTCATGAAATCACAGGTGACATTAAATTACAGGTGACAGCTTTAATTTGATACCAAACATGATATTATGTTTATAAGACAAACTATATTTGTCATAATTATAACATTATCGAAAAGGGCGTGGCTTGACGTCAATAAAAAATAATCTGAATCTAGACATGCCTCCCTCATGTATCATTTTCAGCAATAAAATTGCATTTGTATCCTACTTCACGGTCATGTCATAATTGTGAAGATATCCACTTGACTACATACCTGCGCAATTCCTACAGAACTATTAGTACTATACTCTAGAAATGCAAATATATATCATGATCCAAGAACATCATTTTCCGATTAATTTGGATATTGGAATCAATGGAACAACATGTCTATAGTTTAAACTTCGCAGGAAAAAATATTAATTACTTCGTTCTAGCATGTTTTCATATTTTTATAAATCTTAAATTATCACATTTTTCTCAAATATACCGGTTATTATTACACAAGAACATTATTTTTTGAACAAATCATGTATAAATTGTATTCTGTTTGACCTAGGCCTAAGTTTTTGGAAAATTATATTTTGATAATTTTTAAAAAGATTTTAGGGCAACCTTTGAGTTCCTTGAATAAAAACACACCGCAACTATAGTCTATCCATCATCTGAGACCGATCTTCCAATCATGTGACCATGCCATTCCATTGACTGGGAGAGGAGGCTATTTCTGACGAAAATATCGATAGAATCAGTAGGTGAAAAACGGCTATAATAAAAAATAATTATGTTACCCACCTACTTTTATCACCCAAGTTGTGCCATGAGAGTCAGTTTAAATTGACGTTGCAAATACAGGTAGCTTTCCCTTCCAATTTCTCCATATCAAAAAATGCTTTCAATTTGGCAAGCACTGGCTGCATCTCATCTTTAATGGTCTTATTTGGTGCCATTTTAATGTCTACTGTATGTACTACAGTCTACAGGCCTCTATGAACAGGTACATGTAGAATGATAGACCCCGATGAAGACAACCTTTCATTTTATAAGTCAGAAAATAAACTTTATTTAGTTTGTCAACGTTCAAATTGTATTTGTTTGAAATGAAAATCGTACCTTTCAATATTGATACCATATCATTGTAAGCGTATTTGTTTCTTTCTATACTTAACAAGGAAATCTGATTGATTCGGACATGCAGATAGAACATAGGGATACAAAATTTTATATCATTTTACAACCATTTTATCTTAGGGCCGGCCAACCTGCAAATAAACATTATTTACTGTTGGAAACATTACAAGATAGCAAATAAAAATTAAATGTGGCTTCCTACATTATGCTAAATGTTAAAAGTCCATCACTTTCTATCTTTTTCAGCTTTGTGATTCTATTCATATGCCGAAATCACAGGTGACGATTATGGTAAATGTTCAAAAGTCCATCACTTTCAATCTTTTTTCAGCTTTGTGATTCTATTCATAGGCCGAAATCACAGGTGACGATTTCAAAGCCTTTTGATTTCAGATAATGCGCAAATGGTTCGATATTTGTCTCTCTTTGAATGGTACACTAGACGTAGCTGCTATGTGCATGCGTGTGATGAGAATAATATGCATTGGAACAGTGTTGTGTGTTTTTGCATAAGGCAGCTTAATTTTTTAAATTCACATTATAGATGAGGTTCGACTGGAGGTTGGAATAAAATGGGATCCTTCGACAAATAGCAATTATACGCCAGAAGACAGCACATCTTATTTTTGCTCATCTCCCCTGCCCATCCGAGCACCAAAGATCGCTCTTCGATGGATAGACTATACTAGAGCTAACCCGCAACATGCATGTTTTGTAATTGAATACGATGATGTAACGATACAATAGGTCGTTTCTTGTCCCTATATTCGATTGTCCCTGATGATACAAAGCCAATAATTTCAATTAGGTGACAAGACAAAAATCCCTGTTCTACGGGCATAACCAACCCATTTTATCTTTTAGGAATTGGTGAAACAATTCATATGAAAGTAAATAATAACCTTTAAATGTTTATAACAGATTTTTTTTGGTTTTTATGGCCTTTTTCAAGGGAAAATAATACTTTTGAAAAGTCTGACTGACCCGACCTGAGAGGTCTGTTTGCCTTTAAAACTCATTTTTTTTACATGCCTTCAAACAAACTTTTATCCTCAAAAGTAGTTTCATCATTTCATGAATGGTAAAATTTTCAAAAAAAATCAAAATGTTATAAACCATCACTAATTGATCTTGCACACGTAATCAATACTATGTATTTGGGCTTTGGCACTTAGATCAACATTACCTGTGCTGCAGCATTCCACTCCTCTATTGTGGGTAACTTGTGGGTAAAATCAATGTGTAAAGTGTGTCCTCAGCATGGAATACAAGATGGATGTCAGTGGTCATATTGGGTTTGTATTATTATGAAGCTGACTTCAGAATGTAATTCAAGATGGTCGTTATTTGCCATATCGCAAATATCATTATTTCCTTTGAACATTTTCAATGTTAAAAATATAATTTAAAAAACAATTAAGTTTAGGTTTTTTTAAAGTAAAACTTCGCAGAGAATCCACACTTGTACAGCTGGAAAATTGCAAGCATAGAAATTCTTGCCTCAATTACATGTACAACCTACTACTCAGGGGCGGACTGGCCACTGTGGCGTTGTGGCGATCCCTACATGGGCCGCTTGGTTCTGGGCCTCTCAGGGCCGGTTACTCACAAAGTTTTCCGAAAACTCCTACCCCCCCCCGCTCGCTACGCTGACATGGTCAAAAAGGGACGCTTTAATAATTTTGCCACGGCCGCTTTCAGGTCCCAGTCCGCCCCTGCTACTACTGCCTAATTTCTTGAACAAGATCTCTTTGACTTTCATGAACTTCAATCAATGTCCCTGTTATTAGGTCGTCCGTACAGGAAGAGACCTTATGGCAGCATCCTTCGTGTGTGTTGTCGGGGTGTGTCTGTCAACAATTTGGTATACACTTTTTGTTTTGTCCATTTCTTTTCCATACAATGACCAATTGCATTCAAACTTCGGTCATAGATGCAACATGGAAACCTTCATATGTTAATGAGGTCAAAGGTCACATACCAAGGTCAAAGGTCATCTGAGGTCAAGATGTAAAATTGGCTGCATATGTGTAAAATTGATTACATTTAAACAGATGAAGTACAATTGCAACCAAACTACCCATATAAACGGACGACCTATTTGGGACCGCTGTCCCTATTTTTTATTTGATTTTTTTCATAAACAGAAAATGCACCGGAGTAATTCTGTTATACCCTTCACAGAGGTGTTCTTAGTGCATGATTTTTAAGAACGACGCATACTACCGATGTACATGTAGGTGTGTAGGGTATGCACCTGTATTATTACAAAAGTGTTTATCCAAATTACAATATCCCTGCCGATTGTAAAATCATGTTATTTTCTTTAATTTTCATTACAGTACTTTTATCAAGGCTGAATTAGAGAGCGGTTTCGAGTTTTTAATGCCTCTGGGCCGCCTCAAACTTGTAGTGGTACATTCTGGCCCCTGCCCCACTCAAGAGCTAAAATCTATGACATCGAAACGGATATACATCAGGCCAATACAGGATGACATAAAGATAGAAGTGAGAACACCTGGCAACAGAGACGTTATCTGCAAGCAATGCGGAAAATTGATACTTGCTAATGCGATACGCCAGCACATTGCCACTGACCACATTCCTATTCCAGTAAGTACACAAGTGATTAATATGCTATTTATTTAAATTTAGGTATTAATTGTTAATCATTATTTACAGTTCCGTGCTTTGTTGGTTTCTTGCCTCTCTGCACTACAGTTGCATTGCCTCGTAATACATAACAGAGCAGAGGATTCATATCACAATTCTTACTTTGATATTTGAATATTACCATTTTAAATATTTGATAATTTGCTTCAATTGTGATCTTTTTCGGATACATCCTATTTATAAGTCATCGTTTTGCTCTACCAGTTTTGTGATATAAGTCCCCTTTGTTTTTGTTTTGCATGCTTTGTTGATTCCTTGACCCTCTGTAGTTCTGTCGCATTGCATTATCGATAAGTAGTCCCATTTTGTTTTCTTTAATTCGTCTTTGTTGATTCCTACTTGCCTCATCTGCGCTTGTATTTTGTATCGAGTTGTCTATATAACATCCAGAAACAAATGTTTTATATCGCAACTCTTGATTGCTATTGATTTATTGCTTTTTAATATGTTTCTAAGGGCGTGTTCACACTATAGCTTTTTCCTCAACCCGGGTCGAACCCGGATTGATCGATATTTCATTTTCTGTTCACACTAGCGCTATGTATTGTATGTGTGTAAGTAGTATTCACATTGGCAAATGGGTTTATTGAACCCGGAAGTTAAAATTCTTGTATCAATGACCTATGGTTTAGCTTGCTCATCATGGCGGGTATAAACAACAAGCAACAGTGGCTGGTAATGAAATACCGTCGAAAACATCAGCGACAGCGTGCCAGAGGCCGTAGAAAGATGGCAGGAATAAAGCGGGCAACCATTAACATTCTTTTCTCCTTCAGGCAACGCGGGTCGAAACAGCGATTTCTGTTCACACTACCGTCGATGCGGATTGAACCCGGGTTCTACCCTTAACTTTCGCAGGGTTGTAATTTTCGACCAGGGTCGGTTTTTTGAGCCTATTTTTCTGTTCACACCGGGTCCTGGAGAAAACTAGCTATAGTGTGAACACACCCTTAGTTTACTTGCATTTTGATATTTTAAAATACATCTTTATTTATCAAGATATTATCATTAGGATGTATTTTGCTCTTCAAGATTTGTGATATTAGTCCCCCTTTGTCGCATTGATGCATGCTCTCCCAGAGAGCAATGATTGGTTGGGTTAAGTTGGGTTAATTCCCAACTTGGTTGGTTGGGTTAATTCCCACTGCGTCGGTTGACCATGGACCGGTATGCGACAGATGTCGCCAATGCGCAAGACAGAATCATGTTCAAACTGGAAAGTCTTGAAGTATGAATAGATTCTTTTATTTCCACACTACAAAATCCATTCAACCATCAAATAAATGAGCAACACCACGGCATACCTGATCATAGATCAGAGACAGGATTCGGAAGGGAGTACTATTTTCCCCATTTGCAGGAGATCGAGCCTCGTACTGGTACCGCATTGAATGGGACTATTCCATTTTTGTCACTAGTTCGACTCTGTCTTCACAATATGACTGACTGGTCATGCAGTGTGAAATGATGCAACATTGTCAGTCAATCTGATTTCAGTTTGATGAGGCTCATCTCTTTGTAATGGCGGAACCGTGCAAAGAGCGAATTGTGGAATTGTGTTTACATTTGCCAGAGTTGATATATCTGTTGATTGCAATCGGTGGGGATTATATACTGGGATTATGCACTTTTTAATTGCAAGCCCAGCCCCGGTAGACCCGGGGATTGGGGCTGGGATGTACAAATTGCAAATGTGACCTCCACGGTATATTTCTTTTTACGTGATTTCGTTTGCGTGATTTGTACAAATCAAGTTTTGATTCCTCATGAAATATGTTTTTGAATGCTAATAATAAGTGAATCAACTTTTTTGAATTCTCAGGATGTATATATGTTTCTTAATGTGTGTATTGACTTTTAATTTGACATGATTTAATGCTGGTTTATTAAATTCTGGTTCCTGTATGTCCTGTGTGAACTGACTTCTGGTTCCACATTAATTCCACATGCACAAATTCAAGATCCAATTATCAGTATTTTTAAAGTGGTATTGCTTGGTTGAGGATTGCCTTTTACAACAATTTGTACGGTTAGTAGTCGGCGTTACAGAATAAATCAATATATTTGTTGTTTCTGGGACATTTAAGCACATAATTTTGGAGCCTTTCGGTGAAATCTTAAGGCCAAAAAAAAAAAAAAGTTTGTCTCAAAGCTTGCGAAGGCTTCAAAATCGGGCGACGCGCGCTGTTTTTTGTCTTCCATATTTTTTTTTTTACATTTTTTTTTATTTGTGTGGCAATTTTTACTCTTACTATTTGCAACCGTTGACACTTTCTGATATTTGTTTTTTCTATTTGAAATGAATATTGTGATGTAGTTGTGTATAAGAACAATTGTGCAGCGTTTTTTGAAGACCTGAGTCATGTAAAAGTTTGAGAAAAGGAAAATCTGCCGATATTTTTAATAAAAACTCGAAATAAAAATTTGTAGGGAAAAAAAAAATTGATTTGACAATTTTCTGCATTTCAGACGCGGTATTTTGGCATTTCAAAACCAATGCGCGCGCAAGCTTTGAGACGAACCATTTATTTTGTTTGGCCTAATGTAAAAAAAATTGAACTTGTAACTCTCTTTAACATTCATTTATTTATTATTAGTTATTATTATTAATATTTTTATGATTCATAATTTTGGAGCCTTTAGTTGAAATCTTAATGTAAAAAAAAATTGAACTTGTAACTCTCTTTAACATTCATTTATTTATTATTAGTTATTATTATTAATATTTTTATGATGATTATTTTCTGACAGCGTATGGCAATAACATCCTTAATAGACACAGATGATGATGATATGGATGATTTTGTAGTAAGTATTCCATGAGAATATTATAATAAATTTAGTCGTACAAACACAGTTTATCACAGGCATGAGACTGGAGTTTTTGGAAATAGCAGGAAAGTGGTGAAAATTCCTGAAAAAGTGCCTGAAATTGGGCAAAAAAAGGCCAAAAAGAGGCTGAAATTAACTCTGTAAATTTGGACTACAAAAAAGCAGGATTTCTTGCTTTTTCCTGAAGATTCTCATGCCTGATGCATCATGCACAATTAAAAAATTAAAAAGATATGTCTTCAATGACGTTTTAAAAGATTGCACTGATGTAGCACGTCGGACATCGGGAAGAGCATTCCATTCCTTCGGTGCAGCGATGAAAAAGGCTCTACTTCCGTAAGTCAATTTAGCAGATCTGGCCGCACGTGGTACTTGAAGGAGCCCTTTGGAACTTGATCTAAAGTCTGAGACGGATGGTGGGGGAGGGGGTCATAATGTTGTGACATACCAAAATAGGGGGATTATAAAATTATAAAAATAGGGGGTTATAATTTTGTTAAGCAATTCAGATTTGTAATACAATGGTTTTTAATCAAACATGAGGGTATATCAAGCCATGAAAATTTCCCCATTTATTGCGTACGTAACTCGAGGGGGTAAAATAAAAAGTTACGTACGCTCTGTACGTAAGTGAAAATGGCGATAATTTTGGACGACCCCTAAAGCAGGCCTTTATAAAATGGTGATTTTTATCTTTTACATGCAAGGTCCAAAAGTGACCTAACTTGGTACAAAGATACAACATGAGGCCAAAGGTCACACATTTAGGTCAAAGTTCATCTGATGGCAAGTTTTAAAATAAGCGGAAAGACATCAGAAAATGCCAATTTCTTTTTAATACCAAGACCGATTGCAACCAAACTTGGATCATACGTATGCAACATGGATAACTTCATATGTCGATTAGGTAAAATGTCACATATTAAGGTCAAAGGTCATCTAAGGTCAAGTTGTAAAATAAACTGAAAACATAAAAAGTGCCCATTTCTTTTCATATAAAGACCGATTGCAACCATTATTATGTTTTAAGGTGTCCAAGTGTGGATAATATTGGATTCAAAACATAATAAATTAAGCCCATATGTATTGGTCGAGCTATGAGATTTTAAAAATATTTGGCGAGACGCAAAATCATCCAATTTTATACCAAACTTGGATCATGCAACATAAGAACCTTAATATATGTCAATAAGTTCACATATCAAGGTCAAAGGTCAGTTATTAATATTTATAAAGTCGTAAAATAAACAGATAGGGGGGTTATAAAAATAGCAATGGCCATTGACATATTTGTAAACCCGCCACCCCCCTCTTCCAAAGAAAATGACAGCCACTATGGTATGATGAGTTGTTTGATATAGGTAGGTGCGAGATTGTGCAGAGACTTATTTACAACGTGGAGAAGTTTAAAAATAATTCGCTTTCTGATTGGCAACCAATGTAGATCCTTTAAAATAGGCGTCACATGGTCCCATCTTCTGGCACTGGTAACCAGGCGTGCAGCCGAGTTTTGTGCACGTTGGAGCTTTAAAATGTCTGTATCCGGGAGTTCATAAAGAAGACAATTGCAACTATCCAGTTGCGATGAAATGAAAGCGTGAACTAAACGCTCTGTTGTAGAACGATCGAGGTATTTGAGCAATTGACCGAGAGTCCGTAATGAAATAAGGGCCATGCGACACACATTTTTAATGTGATTTGACATATCGTGAGCTGGTCGTCAATGAATATACACCAAGATCTCTTACACAAATTATAAATATACAGGGTGTCTCAAAAAAAACCGTGCACGTGTTTACCCAACTTATTGACCATGAACTTCTAGAATTTGGTGTAACAATTGTATACATATTGATAGATCAAACACTTAGCTTTCATATGCCGTTTATTTCATCTAATTTGGTTTTGTCAATCCTGAGATATGATCAATTAAAGGTAGATGACCCGATCATATTCCGATTTTCAACTTGAAGTTTTCTATTCTACATGAAAGGTCATCCTTAAAAAAGTCGTGTTCCAAAGTTTGAGTTGCATAGCTCTAATGGTTCTTATTTTAGACGCACAAGATGCCGTGAACTGTACCCATTGAATTGTACACAAACTATATCGGTGGTATACCACCATTCGCGGTAATTCGACGTTATTTCATCGATTTCTCCGTAATTATACCGATCTAGGCCGTCAAATTTCAGTATGATGATGAGAAAAATACGAGCTTTCATATGATATGAAAATCTCCGTATGTTTGAAATAATTCTGTGTTACGAAAATGTGATCGGGTCATCTACCTTTAACTAAAGCTACCTAAAATCGAAGTTGTGCCACTTTTACGGAAAGAATGCTTAAGATAAGCATTAAAACCCTCGTCCTCTTAAAGGAGGGTGATCACCGATTGCGCTAGAACGCAAGAAACAGTGACCTAGGGCGTCTAGGTGATCGCTTTTACATTCCCTGCGCTCATTTTGACGAAAACAAATTGAGGCTGCCACCTTACCCGGGGGTAGGGTAAGCCGTCAAAGTCCGATAGTAGGGGTGGTGGTTGCCACCTTACAATTTAATTTAAATCACCATTTTGAAAAATATTTTTATTGTATGTTCCTGAAATATTTTAGCATGGACCTATGTTAGAAACACCATTTCCATCACTTATAAGCAAAAAACCGGGTGAAATTCCGATATTTAGAACTTTTTTGGCGAAGATTTCTATGATATTTCACTGTCCAGCGAATACGGCGGGATTTTGAGGTCGGCCATGTTTGGTGACGTCATTGTGACGTCATGCGTGGGATGTTTGTACTTGTTTTAGTATGTATGGATAGAGGGAACCTCTAGCTATAACATGGTACCCAAATAAGCATACTCTGCATTTCGGATTGGATTTTTTTTAGGGTGGTAACCCTGATGGTAACAACCCCCTCTCCGGAGTAACCATTTCTATTAATTGCAAACTGTAAAGTGGCACAACGGTGACTTTAGGTAGCTTCAGTTAATTGGTGATATCTCAAGATTGACAAAACCAAATCAGATGAAATAAACGGAATATGAAAGCTAACCGTAATGGCTATCAATATGTATACAATTGTTACACCAAATTCTATAAGTTCACGGTCAATAAGCTGGGTAAACACGTGCACGGTTTTTTTTGAGACACCCTGTATATATATCTATTACACCATCCACAGGTCTGATATCCGAATTCCTGTTCTTGACACTTGGAATAGCTCTGTCATTATGAAAACGTGATTTGATGTATACAATCTTATATAGTCTTTGCACCGTTTATTTTGAGTTTGTTTGACGTTGCCCAAAGATCTGATGTCAGAAACACAAGATTCGATTGATGCTATGGTCTGTTACAGGAGCGAACACGCAAAATGTGCCATTACATGAATCAGAAATATCAACAGACAGATCTTCCGACGGTGTTTGCATTACTTCAATATTTCCATGACAGAAGCATATCATGGCCATTTCAGCAAACATTCAAAAAGTATGGTCAAGGCCAAATTTCTAGAGTCATTTTTTCTGGAATTGCCCATTTCATTGATAAGGATAGACAAGAAAATACAGGAAAAAAAGTTGTTACAGATGATGGCAATGGTTGAAAATTTAAAAAAAAAAGTGCAAAGGGTGGATATAGTACCAGTGGCAACACAAATAACAATATGTTACTCGTAAACTTATTCGACCATAATTAAGCGCAAGGCGTTTACACCTAGTTCCCACAAACTTGAAATTTGGTTGCGCATATCACTGTACCCATGCAAGAATGCACATTTTTAAGAGAGTATTTTGGTACTTTTGATGTAAGCTGTGCGCTTTAAAGTTTTAACAACTCACACATTTAATGCAAATCATTCATGCGGGGTCAATTTGAAAACTCAGATGATACAGTGAGCTTTTTAATCTCTTTTAGCATTTTAATGTTCAATTTTGATGTCATCTTTGTATGCATTTCTATGTGTAATTTGTTGTTTTTATACCAATGTAATAACCATGTAATTCAGCCTTTAGCTGCGATTTGGTGATAATAAACTATGAACTATGAACTATGAACTTTTTTGCAAAGTAACAATACTTGTACAATTATTAGTTATCATTGGATGTTATATTGGTGGAGTCAATACACATTTGCTCCCAGTGGCTCTTTTAAATGTTCTGATCTATAAACTTGCTGATACTCGAAGTGAAATGTTGCTGAGTCTTAAACTAGACATAAGTAGGAAAAATATATACAATGATCACAAATGCACCACTGAACATTATTTTCCTTTTGCTTTGTCCCAGGATCCAAGAATAGATGCCAGACCCACCGAGGCAGGAACTTCATCAAATGTAAGTGCTGTTGTCAGGTTGTGTTGTGTTTTTAAATCTATAATATTTTTTAATAAGGGGTCCAAATGATGGACGTCAATGATAACATAATTATTTGGAAATCTCTATTTTGTTACATTGTAAGTTTGTCATTGTCAACTATAAATGTGTGTGTGCCTTACTCAAGTAACAACCAAAGGGTCTTGTATTTAAAATTTGTTTCTTACCATAGTCAAGCATCGCTCTAGTGTGCGGATGGTCCGGGGATCGAATTATGAGTTTAATTCAAATTAGGATTTTTTTTGCACCTACATAATAACTACCACCTGAAACCTTAATTTACAATTAATTTCAATTCAATTTATTCAGCTAATATGAATACATATTATAATGTAAGAAAGTGGCTAGGAGCCCCAGTGGACCTAAATAGTGCCCAGGGCGTAAGCACCTGCCTAAATGGTGAACAGGCATGCCAGAAAACGTGAAAAAGTGAGGGCGCTGTGTGCAGGTCCGTAGCGGAAAATTTAGGTTAATAACCCCTCATGAAACAAGGCTTAAATTAAAGTTGAGATGTTACTGAAAATGGTCATAGGTGACAAGTATGCCATGAATGTAACCGGAGGGTAGAAAAGGTGTCTTGAAATATGGCACTTTTACGCGTATTTCAATGATAATTTTTTTTGGTGTGGTGCTCCCAGAAATAGTCTTACGATGTAGACATTTAAAAAACAACCACCACTATGAACTGCACCAGCATGCCACGATTGTACAAATATTTATCATTGGATGTTCAATAGATATTGGTGGAGTCAATACACATTTGCTCCCAGTGGCTCTTTTAAATGTTCTGATCTATAAACTTGCTGATACTCGAAGTAAAATGTTGCTGAATCTTAAACTAGACATAAGTAGGGAAAATATATACAATGATCACAATATGCACAACTGAACATTATTTTCCTTTTGCTTTGTCCCAGGATCCAAGAATGGATGCCAGACCCACCGAGGCAGGAACTTCATCAAATGTAAGTGCTGTTGTCAGGTTGTGTTTTTAAATCTATAATGTTTTTTTAATAAGGGGTCCAAATGATAGACGTCAATGATATTTGGAAATCTCTATTTTGTTACATTGTAAGTTTGTCATTGTCAACTATAAATGTGTGTGTGCCTTACTCAAGTAACAACCAAAGGGTCTTGTATTTAAAATTTGTTTCTTACCATAGTCAAGCATCGCTCTACTAAGGTCTTGTATTTGTGCTGTTTCCTTTTTCTTCTACTGTCAATAGAGACCCATACAGCTCTATAACCATTGAGTCGATTGTGACTGCACACTGGTCAGAAGTACTCAGCAGGTTATAAGCAACATAGAAAGAAGAAGAAAAATCTGCTCTACGGGCTTATCCAAACCATTTTTGTTTTAAATTTTGCAAAAATCAATTGCTCAAGTTTCTGACTTGGCACCACCCCCCCTCTCAAGTTTATGACTCTGCGGCCACTCATGTCCTTTAATGAGACAATAAAAAACAGTCAATCATCGCTTTGCATCTCAAAGATCAAGAGGGTCACTTAAGGGGGATGTTACAGGGCAAACACTCAAAACATGCTCCAATTTGAACCAAACCTGTGACAACACTTATAGACGGTCCCGTCAAAAAGCTATTTTTCAGTAGGAAATGATTGATAATTGTCAGAATTGGTCAAAAGATTCTGTAGACCCATTGTAGAATTAAAATTGAGAGGTCATGTGACTAGAGTGAATAAATACAATACATGTTTAGGTGCAATGAGTATGCAATGTACTAAACTATTTTGGTGTTTTTTATAAATAAAGCTGCAAAATATATAACAATAATGAAATAAAGATAATCAGGAAGACATTTGATTTGTCTTTGTAACCCTAAAAACAAAATAACTTTAAAATGATAAATAAATAAAACTGAAGCATGTATGAAATAGTAATTGATATAATGGTGAGTGAGGTGAATCAGCCAAATGGTCATACTCTTACTGGATCTCGAAAGACGCATCCCATGATAATTGATTCACATATGTGACGATATCAAGCGAAATGAGTCACATGTCTGCAGTTTTCAATTTTGATATTTGTCCATCATTTAAAAGCAGATGGAAAATGCTACAGTATGGTCCAAACCCCACTAGAATTGAACTTCTAGTTTTTAAGTTACAAACAATTTACCAACTGAGAAAACGAAGTAAAACATAAGAATTTGTTACTTCTTTTTACCTATAACCATAGATCCTTGATCCTCAAGGATCTATGCTATAACACAAATTCAATATTCCCGACATATGACTCCTTCCGCTTGATCGCGTCACATATGATGGATATTTGTGAACCTTTACAATAAAGAAGGTAGTATTTTAATAAATTAAAATATGATGGATTTAGCAAGCAATATTTGGCACAGATAACAACTAAACTAGCAAAACAGGCTCTTTTCTTTTAGACCACCAATTCGTTCCATTTCAATGGAATTTTTATTGGGTATGTCATATCGTTTGTATCTGTAACACTAAATGTAATTGTTCATATTTGAGACCCAGGTAATATAAAAATGGTCATGTTGGACACCATGTGCACTGTGCCCCCCACCCCAGAAGTTTGCGGCTGAACTCCTTTAATCGAGCCCCACAACATATTTTACCAAAAAATAATCGAAATGATTGACTTTTAGTGTCAAAAATACATGAAATTATCTTAAACTTCAGGCAATTTTGCATTAAAACCAAAAAAAATGTGCGCGCTTTGCGCGCATTTTTATACAATACGTTTTTCATTGCAAAAAAAACAATTTCACAAAACGCCCTTTGGCCCCATTTTTATGCTAGTGGTGCCGCGCCACTGATTGAGAGTATCAATTTCCTTCTTATGTTATAGTAGCTGAGACAAATTTGTCTCAGTCCATAGTAGTTTTTTTCCGTCCAAAAGTATGAGAGTCACATTTTCAACAAGAATCCATTAGCATGGGCGTGGTGATAGTCTTGTGGACATGACTTCAAAGCGCATCTAAGCTATTGAGAAGATGTTAACGATAGCCTTTATTTTCTTAAATAATACATTATTTGTTGAAATTAAAATTGAGTTGCGCATTGCTCCTAAAATACAAATGCTCATTAATCGTTCAAAATATTATTGATAACATTCAGCCATTTTCCGTTTCAAAATGGACTGCAAATGGCCTCATAATGCATCTAAAATTCCAAATTTAGCTCCACGGAACCCACGCTGTAAGAAGCTCCGCTCCGCTTTCCAGGATCATAATCATTATACAAATGTTCAATTATTTTTTTCATTATTGAAAAAATTCAGCAATTAAAATGCCATTTTTCTTACAAAATAGACTATAAATGGCCTTAATGCAGCGGAAATTCAACATTTTCCGGTGCCCGGTAATCATAAAATGTTCATTTTCATCAGTACTATTGACAAAATTCAAATTTTCGTTTCGTTTCATTTTACGATATAGTTCATACAGGTAAATTTGCGAAATTGTATACCTGTCACTTTTTGGAAATCTTTTCATTGGGTTGCGGATTTAGGTTTAATTTTTTATTATTATTATTGCTGTATAAAGTACAACTTAGTGGGCCTTTTACAATGTCATGAATGTGTTAATTATATCAAAATACGCCATGAAATGGCTCTGAGCGCATATCAAAACCCAAAATTTCCCTGGGCCCTTACGCCGCAAGGCGCACCACTCGCTCCACTCGTTTCGCTTGCATGATCGTTATTTACGTTCCCCCCATTTTCCAATACGCTCCGCTGCGCCTGTTGGGGCCTGAGTGAAATCTGAATTATTGGTATGACTTGACAGAACACATTTTAAGCTTTGAAATGATACCATGTTGAATGTAATCAGATTTTGTAATCACAAGATACGATTTGAAGAAGTTTTTTTCTCAATTATTTTCTTTATATTTCGCTTAACCCTAACCAGTAAAGCTAGTTTTTTGTGCGTATCGGGGGGAGGGGGGAAAAAGTGCTATTTTTTGGACCCGAAAAATCACCCAGCACCCCCCGGGATTCGATCGCCGGACCATCCGCACCCAAATCTGTCCCCCTACCGACTGAGCTAACTCCCTAGGTCACATGCGGCCACAAACTCCGTGGCCACATATGCCCGCGGTAGGTGACGTCATCGCGGCAATGCAGCAGCCCGTGCCTGGAGATAGTTTCTGGCAGTGAGATTTAGTGAGATTCAGTGCGGTTAGGGTTATTGCACATCAAAAATTGACATTTATTAACCCTAACCAGTAAAGCTAGTTTTTTGTGCGTATCGGGGGGAGGGGGGAAAAAGTGCTATTTTTTGGACCCGAAAAATCACCCAGCACCCCCCGGGATTCGATCGCCGGACCATCCGCACCCAAATCTGTCCCCCTACCGACTGAGCTAACTCCCTAGGTCACATGCGGCCACAAACTCCGTGGCCACATATGCCCGCGGTAGGTGACGTCATCGCGGCAATGCAGCAGCCCGTGCCTGGAGATAGTTTCTGGCAGTGAGATTTAGTGAGATTCAGTGCGGTTAGGGTTTTATATACTGCCTCTAGGCCTATCTTAAAACTATATTTTCCTTTTTTATGTAACTGGTCACATTTATGTGTGTAATAATTATGCTGCTGTTTTGAAATGTGAGATAGGAATTAAATAAAGTCTGATGGCTTGGAGGGGAAAATTGTTATGGTAAAAGATTGTTTTCCATCTTACAATGCACTGAACATTATTTTCCTTTTGCTTTGAACCAGGATCTAGGGATGGATGCCAGACCCACCGAGGCAGGAACTTTATCAAATGTAAGTGCTGTTGTTAGGTTGTGTTGTGTTCTTGCATCTGAGACTCCAAATGATTGAGGGTCCTATTACAGACAATGCCAGACATGGGCTCGTTCACAAATATTTAGGATTGAATTCTATGTATAAACATACATCAAATGAATAAATTTATATGACAAACGATTATAATGAGTGAAAAAATAATTTAAGTAGATCTTTTGCAGGGGAGGACACCCTCAATCCTCAAAAAAAAAAATGAAAGCAGATTTTCTTACAGGTTTACATTTCTGATCATAAATCATGAATGTAATATCTCAAGTTACAGACTAATACAATTTCTAATTACCTCAAAATCATGGTTTTATAGTGAATTCAGAGTAAAAAGATAAGCTGTCCATTTTTTATTTATTTTTTATTTACTTCAGAATTTAAGATGAACATTAAAAATTGCCATTATTGTTGTTTCTACTAACAAAAATACAGCAAAACTTGAATAAAACAATACCATCGCTATTTATTGAAAAACGCCCTCTATAAAAATATGGTTTCGCGATTTGTATCATGCGTGCTGCAGGGGGATAATGTCTTACTTAATATGCTGATCTAGCAGCCCGAGATCAGCATTTTTGAATTGACGTTTTGTTGTAACTTGTATCATATTGTATTTTATGATGTTTGTTTGTTCATTATCCTTTTCTTACGGGCGCTTTATAAATGCTCATTTGTATGTATGTATGTAGGGGTGTACAAAGAGGGCTGATTTTTTCTTAATCCTTATAGGTGTAAGTTCATACATGTAATACACTTGTGAAGATAAATAAATGCAGATTTGGCTAATTTTCGTTATTTAAGTTACAAAAATGAACAATTGAGATAATATAGCCACAAATTAAATTTATATGTTCCGATCACATTTTCATAACACAGATTTTCCTCAAACATATGGAGATTTTCATATCATATGAAAGATCATATTTTTCTGATTAACATACTGAAATTTGACGGTCCAAATTGGTATGATTACGAGAAATCGGTGAAATAACATCGAATTACCGTGAAAGGAACCACCAAATTGATTGTGTACTACTCAATGGACACATTTCAAGGCATCTCATACTGCAGTTATTGTCCGTTTTCCGTATGCACGCCACACAGACCCGTGTAATTGGACCGTGACCTTACCCTCACGCTCCGTGTTGAAGAAATACACTATCAAACTAGTGATGGACCCTGTGTGAAAAATACATGTTCAAAACTTATGTATCATGGATCATCTTCTGCAGAATTTACTACTCTTTAACATATCTTTTTTAGCCTGAAAGATAATAATGATAGCTATGTGGACCGGGGGTATCTTCATGACAGGGTCGGCTGAAGCGCCGTTCTTTCTCCCGCCGTGTTATAGCAATTACCAATTTCGGCAAACTTCAGCCCATTTCTGCACTGTGTTTTTAGAAGGGCGCCACACCCGAGTCAAATAAGCTAGCAACCTGTTACATTCAGGGACCGACGGGCAATTTTCCCTTCTAACATGTCACAAAAATGCAATCCTATTGGATCCCGGGAACTATGTGGACCGTCCCTTTGAATGACTGACAGTTGTTTTTCTCTATCCAGCTTGTAAGCACGGTTTAACATGTTCTTGTTGCTGGGCAGTGCTATGATGATTATTGATTTTGGACGAAGGGCGCGTGTATTTTTATTGGGGGGTGTGCATGTTAAACTATTACTTAGGCCAAAATGTACTGCATGTAATAGTAGTACTTCATAGTTTAACCAACCATGGTTTAAGTAATGTTTGTAATTTTGCGACGGCGAACAAAATTCTTCAATAGTTCGAAATTCTACGGTCTTTTATTTTAACCTCCAAGATAATATAGAAGGCTACAGAGCTTGATTCTGTTGGATTTTTTTAAAAAATGAAGCCTACATTGCGAGTGGAGTTATTTAATATTATACAGAAGTGTTACTAACATTGTCAACAATATTATTAAGTAAGAAATGATGTAAATATCCAAAATTATTTCAAAATCATTTCATCAAGTTTCAAAATTAAATCAAATTAAATTAATTTCATGAGCACAGTTAAGTTAAATATCTTTAATGATATAGTAGGCTATTTAATACCATTTCGACAATTTTACGATTATTTTTATTTCACAACGTCGGTTTGCATACTGTAAAACCAGAAATGTTCGCTAATTTCGCTAAGACCTCTAAATCAAAATCCCGCTAAATAAGATGTTATACATATTTTTACATAGCAAGCAAGATGCCTCAAATTAGTGAAAATGTCATGCCGTGAATTAGACCAGATTTGAGAAAGTTTAAACCCGCTAACATTTCTGGTATTACAGTATACGTTTGGCTACATGATTTATAGGCCTGATATAAAAGAAGACAATTAAAAATTGGCAGAACACAATTTGTTGTATATAGTTTCTCTTAAATCATGAGGTAGTTTTAATAACGAACAATAGCACTTTCCAATAACAAATTCACAACGATATTATGACAAATCTAAGACTACATATCAATTACAGAACACATATCATTGTCCATATTAAATTTAAGAATAATGATATCGTATCAAATATATTACTATTAACCACAACGAGAGCAACATCATCTGTTCATTATGTTTAACACTTTCCACGCGGCTATTACTTTTACAATATACAAAACAGATTTTTGCATAAAACCCCCAACTTTCAAAGTCTATCTCAAGAGGGATTACTGAACCAATATTAGGCATGTTTGTACTTATTTCGATGCATTTCTCATAGTGTTTCTAAATATGGTGATGCAATTCAATAATTTGAACATTTTGTGAAATTTTGGAACTGTCGTCTGCAGACGCCTGCCGCGTGGAAAGTGTTAAGATTGTTACCATCGTTCCATATCAATTCATTGTACTAGTTAACCAATGCCGATAAATAGATAGTATAGCACGATAGTAATAGTATCGCATACATACTAGATTTCATTGCTCATCGATCGTGCCGATTGACTCCTTATAAGTTATATTTAGCAAGTTTACATAATTAAACTGCCAATTTTTTTGGACAGATTCTAATATCGTGACCTTTGTCTAGGCAATGACTACATGTTCTCTGCCGCTTCTGAATTGAAATTTGTTTTTGGAAGAAGTACATGCTTCTGTTGTACTTTCGCATCAATTGAGACAGAGATTCAATACCTTGAGGACCACGATGGTGATTCGTCGACTTGAAATAGTCAACTGTGATCACGTGATTCTTCTTCTCTAAACCCTGACAGTTAAACATGACCAAACTTCCATGCACTCTTATAACTTCACCAACGTGGTCTGTGAGAAGATGCATATATGGTGTTAGGTTGTTTGATGTGAAAATTGAAATATACATCTGTAGCCATTGTTTTGACAAAGATTCAATTTGCCTTGAACCATCAGCCTGCATAGTATTAGTAGTTCCTAAGTTATCATAGCTACGGATAAGATTGTAGATAGAATAAAATTCTCTCCAAACACTTATAATGTGGTCAACGTCTTGATCACTCCTATGCTTACATGTCCTTAAAACACCGTCAACTTTTTCCAGATTCTGAAATATCTTGTGTTTTTCTGGACCTGTTAAATCCCTAGGTTTTCTAACACCCTTCCCATCATCAAAGAACCCAACCCCGTGAATCCCACTGTCAATGATAAGTTTCTCCAAAGCATCCATGTGAGGAGTTGGCTTTGGTTGCCCCCTTGGCTTCTTAAGCAAGCTATCTGCTGTTTCACAATCCTTAACTAACTTGTCAAACAATCTATCGGATATGCGCAGGAACAAGTGGAGTGTATCAAATATAACTCTATCAAGAGGGATTGACATGAATAGTGGCTCACGTTTACAGGCAAATTTTGTGTCCGAAGAATCGGGCTTCTTCGAACAATCAACTATTTCTTCAAGTGATCTTCGCTCGCATGAAATGTTAAATTTGTGATACAGCAGTTTGCTTTTCTTACAATATATACACGAGTAATGAGAGTTGGCAGATCCGAGCCCTAGAACTTCACGCAAGAACTTGTAATCCCCCCCAAGATAATACACAATTTCATACTCTACATCCATATATACAAATCTACTAAATTGGTCTACGGTACTTACAACATTCCTCATGTGTTTCTTAAGAATGTCATACTTCTCACCTCCATTAATGATCACAATAGGCTCATGCCCAGCTTCAGATGTTGCTGTAGCTTTGTCGTTCAAAATTGTGCAAGTAATGTTGACAAAGTTATTGGCTTTCCCCACTTGTGTCCCATCCCCACTAATTTTCACCCGAATAGTTTTGTTATCTTCACCCACCAACTTTCCTTGATCTGCAAGGTATCCGATCTTAAACTTAATCACACTCTCTAGATCGCGCTCAACCCCAGGTTCATCTCCTGGCGTTTTTCGAAATTCAATCACCTGCCCAGCCTTATCCATCTCTGCCTTTAGTGCATATAGTGAAGGGAGATCGGTTATGCCTGCAATTGCAGCGTACGCTCTGTCAGACATATTATTTCCATCTTTGATGAGGATGAGCAGGCGGATAAGTTCAAGTTTTTCAGGTGAAAGTTTCGCATTGGTAGCACTTTGTGGATTTGGAATATCATCAATTAAAGTCATAGTCTCAAATTTCTGTGTAGATTTGTTTTTGACATACACACTATGACACTCATATTTATCCAGACCAACATACGCAAGCGCAGTTTTACACTTTTGTTTCATTGAAACCCGAAGCGAATGCCTCCAAGAACGCGAATATGAATCGAAAGGTTGTGGGTCTCTCAGCTTTCGCGCACGACGCAATATTTCCTTAGACACCTTCTTTAACAATTGACCCCTCTTCGTCACTTGATCCTTTTTCAGTTTGTACTTTTGCTTTAATTTCTTCAAACGTGTCTTAACTTTTGCAAGTTTCTTTCTCAATTTCGAGTTAGTAAGCATGACCGATTCACGTTGTTCCTTCAGTACCCGTACATTGTATTCACTTAACATAACTTTCAAGGAAAACTGGTCAGATTTAGACTTAGACAACAAAAGCTTTCTCCCCTTTCCGCCTGCCTTTCGTACCATAGCGCGCGACCTACTCACATACGTTTTGATGTTTCGTGCTAATCTATTTGAATAAATAAGATCTACATTCTTAAATTGGCATATGGCCTCGAAAACTTTCTTGCCTAATGAAGATAAATCCAAAGAACGAGATTGCATAATGATATCTAAAATTAAGTGTTTTGGAACAGGCAATACATCCATATTGATTAGAACCTAAAACTACAATCAAAAATACTCAAATAAAAAATTTATCTAGACATTAATACAAAACAGTTCAACCAAAACTACAAATATAGTCAATGTTATAAAATAGATATGATCAATTGATACAAAAGAGTTAAACCAAAGATGTAAACAGGAGTACTTTGATCAAATAATAAAATAGCTTAGTCAGATCGTCTCAAACTATTGAAACAGATTTCCACGCATTATTATCATGTGATATTCAAAACACAAACCCTTTCCACGCGTCTATTAATTTTACCATACACAAAACAGATTCTTCAAAGCCTTTGACAACTTTCACAGTATATCTCAATAATTATTGAACCAATACTAGGCTTTTGAAATTCATTATTTTTGAAAACAATTGTGTAATACAATCTATTGGAACTTTCGTCTGCAGTCGCCTGCCACGTGGAAAGTGTTATATCTAGTCACGATACAGACGATAGAGACCCTAAAATAACTACGAAAATATTCAACATATAATGTTAGACATGCACAGTTGCACACGGCTGATGGTCAAGGCGTTA
Organism: Ophiura sarsii; assembly: GCA_035610835.1. Taxonomy (NCBI): domain Eukaryota; kingdom Metazoa; phylum Echinodermata; class Ophiuroidea; order Amphilepidida; family Ophiuridae; genus Ophiura; species Ophiura sarsii. The sequence continues at coordinate 38,240,883 of CM069443.1, read as the reverse complement.
ACATTCACTTACTACATAAACATTACAGATAATAAGAGCACTTTCACATACACAAAATCAAAAAGTTAAAATTTCATCCCACCACTGTTCATGTTGTTTGAAATGGACGGATTGATGCCTCCATTCTCACAAATCGCATTGTCAGGCCATAGCCCGCCGAACCTTTTACTTCTGTGTACGTTCCATCCTCGCTCCTCTCGAATTCCCTGACAGCCCTGTTCTTACTAAACCTAAACTTGACGGAGCCGTCTATAATATAGCAAGTATCACCATCCTGGTTTATTATTCTTGTATGCCAATTAGGGCCTAGCAGTGTATCTAAGTCCTTGTTCTTATACCAGAGTCCTCCTTCTTCCTTGGAATTGGTAATATTTGACAGAGTGTCGAAATTGTCCTTGTCGCAATTGAGGCGTATTGTAACCTGGGCATTTGACTTGTATCCCAGGTTTAAGTGCTTTTTGACTTCGTACCGTAACAGATCAAAAAAGCCTGGGTTGTGTCCTGTTTGTTTGGGCTCGTCAACCCCCACAAAATCCTCCTTTGCTACCCAAGAGTCGTACTTAGCTCCCCAGCCCACCCAATGGACGTAGCATCTCTCTCCTTCCTCTCGAAGAATCTGAAAGTATAAAATGAAACATTCAAAACTATGTCTTTGTACATTTTAACATGCTGTTAAAAAGTAAAATAATTGCGTGGTTACACATTATATAGTTATTTCATCATAGCCACTTCGGCACAAAATCTAATATGTATGTAAAAAAACCAAAGACTAAAAAAATAGATAAATGGCGACAGTTCAGAGCTAAAATCATACCATCAAACAAACACGAATTTAAGATTAAATATATCGTAAATCCTTGTTTCATATTGCGAAAAAAGGATTTTATTCCTTGCCAATAATAGTTTAATACTATTTACACTTTCCACGCGACTATTGGCTTGATCACATACAACACATTTTGTAGAACACCTTTCCTAACTTTCATGGTCTATCTCAATCAATACTGGTCATGTTTGTACTTATTTAAATAATTTTTCTTGGTTATTACTAATACGGGGAGGAATTTTAATAATTTTGACATTTTGTTTGAACATTTTGAAACGGGATCGTCAGGAGACGCCTGTCACATGCATGACATGGAAAGTGTAATAGTCAGTACGTTTGGAAATTCAAGTCAATTATAAAATATTCAACACTCAACTTTCCATAGTACAAAAACTAAATTTCAAAATTGATTACATAAAATACATGACGTGTACAATCTGATATGATCGATGAAGTTTAGATACTTTATGGGCGATTTACTATTGATTTATTAATGGGTGTTATTGCCCGTAAATAAAGTTTCATAGACAAAAGAATTAAAGGAATGCACATGTAATGAGATTAAAGTTAGATCCAGGATGTGTCAACTCTATCATTGATTATAGGGTATTAAACACATATAACAAAAGATTAAGTGTATTGTTATTTACCAATTCACAGATAAAAACAAGACCCTTTTTGATGAGTGAACAAAATATGGTTGCTAATGACAAGATGTCATCATGATTACAAGGGTTATAGGCCTACAAATATTTTAATGTATATTCTTGTTAACGTTAGAAAAAATACCCGTGTATTATGTTTTGCAAATTTTACCACAGACGCGAGGGAGATTTTGTGAACATGTTGTGTATAAATAAATGAACAAATTAACCAAGTTCAAATTTGCTGGCCTTAAATAACTCAAAATCAAACTTTTAAGTTGGACGGGATTTGGAAAACAAAATTTAAAAGTTTTATGAAGTGCGAACACCATTTTTGAATCCTCAAAGCAATTCTAAACAAACCATGTAGCCTCCCATATTATACAGTATCTCTATCCATAAATGTAATTAAGATAAATATTATAATAAAAAATAAAAAAATATATATAAATGATGATGACGAATAAATAACATTTCCAAATGGAATTGCGCCCAAAGGATTCGGATATATCAAGAACATGAGATGGAGGGACTTTGACGACTAGAGGCTGAAAACATAATCTTAAACAATAAAACTCTTTTCTTTTAAGTTATATTTTCACACTCGGCATATAGGCCCAAATGCTGTGGTTTCTTTCCTCAAGTAGTATATTAAAGCCGTTGATTGTATAGGAATCACACAGTTTCATATTAATAACTATTTTTGACATTCCCTCGTTTGCTTGGAAATCCTAAACGAGAAATCTTATAAAGCTTTTCTTCAATAGGTCTACACACGGAGCACACCTCAAATACCTCGTGCAAAATGCTTCACCCCTATCTTACACTATATTTAGAAGAGTCCGTAACACTTTTATTAGGTGATAACCGATTACTTTTTTTGTCCACGCAAAACTATATCGGAACTATTTCTAAGCACGGAATGTAAAATTATCTTCTAATAAACTTATTTTTGCGATCTTTAAAAAATATCATATGAAATAAACATACCTTTACGTTGAATGAGTCATCTTTACTCCAACTTCTTTCTCTTTGACGATGTTTCCTGATGTCTAATGATGATTTCACCAGCTTTCTATAAAATCCTGAGGGTTTTGGGGTTCTCTTTTCCATGTGAGGATGCTAGCGTAAAATTATATCCGTGCAAACTATACCGCCGTCGTTACGTAAGTGAGCGTCACTAAGCAAACATTAACTCACCAACGCTCAATGAACGCGTCAACCGTATCGGATGTTTCGATCGCTAATTGGCCGACATAAATCACGTGAGAGCCAATGATGCATGCACTAATTGGTTCTACTTAGGTTAAGTACTGGTATACTTAGTTTATCTACACTAAGCCGGTTTATAGCTCCAAAGGTCGAAATGATTTTGCCCGTGGAGATAACTGCAACATGTTGTGCGTCTAAAATAAGAACAATTAAATCTATGCAACTCAAACTTTGGAATATGACTTCAAGTTGAAAATCGGAACATCTACCTTTAAAGTTTCAACGGGCAAATACGAATGTATATATCGGAAGATATGAAAGGCAAAATATTTTGGGTCGTATTCTCGTACTAAACGCGGTTTTAGCTTAAAACTGTGTCTAGCTTAAACGTGAGTTTATCTTTTAAACAATGTGTTTAACAATGTTTTGTTAAACAATTTTAAATTACGCAAATATCGTCCAGGGAACTTGTTGGGTAATTCCGTGCAGGTTTATGATACATGGTGGCCCAGATAAGACACCGTAGTTAAAAACTAATACATCAAATGCACATGTATTTTAGCGATACTATAGTACCTGGCATGGCCTATCCGTCGGGTCTCAGCGGTTGCCGATCGGGTGGGTGTTCAGTTTTTAACCATTATTTTGTCAATATGAGGACTATTGCAACATAACAAACAACATTTATGCGAGGGACACATGGAAATATCGCATGAAAAGCACACTTTTAATGATGCAATACACAAATTGATCAATTAATTAATGTATACGCGTCAGCGATAACACATCTCTTACAACTGCAACCGCTGTGGCGTGCATGCAGGATCCTATTGATTTTAATCGGCGAACACTGGTTTGATTCCCATTTTTTGCATGTCTTACTTTATTTCATTTTAAAAAAATGAAGTAGGCCTATGTAGTGATATTAATGCCTAAATATTATATACATTTTATGCTTTCTTTGCTAATTATACAACTTTATTTTTTCTGATATTTTGATCTCCTAGTGTACTTTCGTGACAGGAGTATACACAATTTAATAATGAATTTTATTGAAGACAATTTATACTAATTGTCCTCAGCTAGTTGGCAGAAAGTACCAAATATGTAATGAGACACTTTAACTAAACTTATCTAAATATGTATATAGGCCTATGCATTCATATAGTCATCCAGACAATCACTATGCCTACACCTTTTTTAAAAAACAAAACCCAACGAATGTTAGGTCTATTGGGTCGAAGAATTTACAAATGAATGAGTTAATTAACTAATTATTGTATTAACTAAATATTTGTCTTTATATTAAGGTCCATCATTTAAAAAATCTTTATTCCTTTTAAACCATGGTATCACGATAAGAAAATCACGACATACAGCGTGTCCCAAAAAACTGGGTTCAAAAGTTTGCGGATTACAACTAAAAAAGTAGGAAACATAGATAGTTTATATTTAGGGATATTAAACAAAATATACATGACCTTACTTAATTGGTTAAACTCTTTAATTGATCCAATATAAACTTTTTGAAATACAAAGATTTTAATAGAGCGTGGTCAAAACCCATTTGTTCCACTTTTCAATTGCACATTGTTGTGATTTCGTCAATGTTTTGCCTTTGCATTCATTCATTACAAAGACTTGGGCAGTAAATAAAATTATCTTGGTCAAATACCAATAATACAAGTTCATTATTTACATAAACATTAACAAAAATGTTCTTTGTCATAGTCCGAGTTATTGTTAAGTTCTTTCGGAGAATAAACCCCATGCCGGGAATACTGCACATTGCACATAGCGCACAGTTTCATGCAACGCACGGATGGTTTATTCCGTAAATCGGGACAAATGGGTTCTGACCACGCTCTATTCAAATCTTTGTATTTCAAAAGGTTTACATTGGATTGGTCTCCAAATTTGCCCAATTAAGGTCAGGTATATTTTGTTTGATATCCTTAAATATAAACTATCCATAATTCCCACTTATTTCGTTATAATATCGCAAACTTTTGAACCCAGTTTTTTGGGACACGCTGTACACTTGATGCAGAAGTTTAGTTAATTTAAACGCGAGTTAAACTACCCCGAACCCATGTTTAAAGTTAGACACTTTTCGGTGAGTTAGACGTGATTAATTAAGTAAAACAAATGTACGAGAATAGAGTTTAGTTAAACGCTGTGCCTAAAGTCAAAGTTAGACACATGTTTAGCTTAAAAGCGTGTTTAACTACTTACGAGAATACGGGCCTTCGTGTTTACTCTATAGATTGTACAACACCGCAGAGCATGATGATTTCACCGCATGTGGTTTTGCTCGCACCACGCTAGGCATACATGTATTAAGTTACCCAGCATGTGGCATGTTGTCCATGGACGGTATAGATGAGGTGACCGTTGTTTACATCAGTAGTGTTTACATATTGATTAGCGCCTGGTCTAAAGACATGCTAGGGGTACTAGTCCATGACTACTGCATACATCATACTATTGAAAGCAAAACACACATCACTGAGCGCCAATTTTAAAAGCACATGCCCTTATGGTGCGCACGCAAACCGCCGGGCAACCAGATTTAGTGCCTGGTCGTCTCATTGTGCTTAGGGATGCATACCATGACTGCTGCACTATTACACCGTAAGCATGGTAAGTAATGATCAATCAAGTGTGAATTAAAGCACCGTTCCCTGTAGGTGCGCACGCAAACCGCCGGGCACTACGTCACCGGTCACACCATCTATAGGTCTGCCAATTGCTGGTTGACAAAAACACCCAACACCCAAATTGTAAGGGGTTAGCATGTTTTAGCGAGGTTATATATATAAAGAATTTCTAGCTATGAACTCCAATTTTGTATACAAATTTAGTGCTTATTAGTATTTCAGATTTTATAACATTATGAGAAATGTCCCTGGAAAAGTCTAGATATTGGATTTCTAGATTAGATTTTAGTTTTAATTATTAGCTCAATTGGGCTACACATGTTCACAGAGCAATTACTAATATCTTGACCTGTCATTATGTCAAAAATATATTCCAAATTGGCGCAAAAGATAGAGGTGATGGAACCGTAATGTGACCAAAAATGTTGATTTTCTGAGAAAGCTAACAATATTATTTTTGAGTTAAAATGCCCCAAATTGCTTGATTATAACATAGACACTTATCTAGTGACGATGTTCTCATTTTTTCTTCTAAAGCTGTATTTTTTTGAAATTTTGACCAAAAAGTGCCCAAAATGTGATTTTTTTTTCTTCATTTTTTTCCACTTTTTAATTTTTTTTAATCTTTTTGCGATTTTCTCAAAAAATCAACATTTTTGGTCAAAATTGATGCCAAAAATAGACTCTGTGACCCAAATCCCTTCCAAAATGTATACTTTTATATGCATGTGATTAGTTTAATAATTACTGCACTCACAAAATTCAAAAGAAAACTTCCATCCCCCTTGATTAAGGGGGCTGTGCACCTTCAGGTATAGCCTCTGCAAACTGCCGTAGCTTCTTCATTATTCATATAAATCCCTAACCCAACTGAATCTCACTAAATCTCACTGCCAGAAACTATCTCCATGCACGTGCTGCTGCATTGCCTCGATGACGTCACCTAGTACCGCAGGCATATGTGGGCATGGAGTTTGTGCCCGCATATGCGCTAGGGAGTTAGCTCAGTTGGTAGAGGGACAGACTTGGATGCGGATGGTCCCACGATCGAATCCCGGGGGGTGCTGGGTGATTTTTCGGGTCAAAAAAAGAGTACTTTTCCCCCCCTGCCCCCGATACGCTTTACTGGTTAGGTTAATAAATGTCAATTTTTCATGTCCAATAAATTTCTAACCCAACTGAATCTCACTAAATCTCACTGCCAGAAACTATCTCCACGCACGTACGTGCTGCTACATTGCCTCGATGACGTCACCTACCGCAGGCATATGTGGGCACAGAGTTTGTGCCCGCACATGCGTTAGGGAGTTAGCTCAGTTGGTAGAGGGACAGACTTGGGTGCGGATGGTCCCGCGATCGAAATCCCGGGGGGTGCTGGGTGATTTTTCGGGTCAAAAAAAGAGTACTTTTCCCCCCTGCTTTACTGGTTAGGGTTAATTAATCTATATAAAAGTATCATTTTTTTGCACAAAAGGGTTCAATGAATCCAACCATGATCATAAAATTGACCATTTTAGAGAAAAACACACGTTTTTTGACCCATTTTAGGTTCTGCAAAGATAACTCAAAATATATTTTTTCAAATTTTGTCATACTAGTTTTATTATATTCCTAATACAATTCCCTAGGAATCGTGTGTTTTTTAAAATCTTTTTTATTTTTTGAATTATTGACCAAAAAGTGCCAAAATGGGATTTTCATGAGTTTGGAGGTACTTTTTGGTCGATAATTCAAAAATTAATAAAGATTTTCAAAAAAGATTTAGATTAAATGAATAATGAAGAAGTTACGGCAGAGGCTATACCTGAAGGGGCACAGCCCACTTTAAAAAGGGGCATTGAGAGATGTATCGATATACTAAATGAGCAAATAACCATCAACATAGCCCAAATCCAAAATGGCATACAATTCCGACATCCCCTTCATACCAAATAAGCAAATAACGGCACTTCCGGGTTGAGATTTGCCGCGAAAAATCGTGAGGAAAACGATAGCATAACTTCCGAATTCAACACCTTTAAGTTTCGATATCATCATATCGAAACACCGGATCGAAACTAAGAAAATCAAAAAAAATTATATGATAAACGGCGTATGTTGGTAAACTGTTTCAGATGGTAGTTAGTATATGCGTAAGTCTTACTTGATGCAAAAAAAACCCCTGATTTCCATGATAATTGAGGGCGCACTCCCATACGTATCTCTCAATGCCCCTTTATTGAGGATTTTGTTCATAAACAAAACAATGTTATTTTACTTATGAATTGAAATTAAATAATTGCACTATTAATATTATATCATTTTTATAGGATAATGAAGTTATGGTGAAGGAAAGAGAAAAAGAAATTTTTAGAATATTGGACATTTTGCAGGAGTCAGATACGTAAGTATTAATTGATTATTAAACCAATTAAAGGTGTTTATGTGTATTACTTGTGGTGAAGGTGCATAAACATTTAACCCTTACACTGCCAAATCCAACAGAATCCAGTGGGCCAGACTATTTGTTCCACCCAACATGGAAATTTTTCAAAAATATTCTGGCCCAGCCTATACTTGGATTGCTAGAAGATTTTATGTGTAGTTGATTAAACAAGTGTATGAAAATTTTATAAAATATCAAGAACATGTCCTATACATCTTGAGGTGCTTCCAATAATCCGAATATCCCAGGTCGGGTCATGTCGGTCTTCTTCTTTTCCCTTGAAATCTGTAAAAACAGAACTTATCTTTCACAGCGCTTCATTGATTGGAAGAAAATGTGATTTACTATTATTTGATCATTTGTAATGCTCAGTGTTGCCAGTAATTAACCAAATGGGTGCTGCCATAATTAGTAGAATATTTACAGATTACGTTTCCAATGCAAACAAAACTCGTAGCCACAAATATATTGTCTTGTGTACTTGTTAAAAGTACATATTTTAATTGTATATCAATCAGTGTACCCCCAGATACATTTGATTAACTGTAATGGTCATGTTGCAATACATTATCAACAAGCATATTGCTATTTCTGGACTTAAATGGTGATTTTCAATTAAAACGCCTACATCAAAAAGACTTTCAAAACTTTTAAACTCATAAACACTCTCAATTGAAGATGATGGCCAATTCCACATAGCCTTTACTCAATGTAACAGGTCCCACATATTCAAATGAATTATTTCAACATAGCTTTGGCATTTTCGGGCGAAAAAACCACATCATGGCTGTCACATGAAACCATCAACTTAGCAGATGAAAGACGTCAATTGGAAGAAGCTGGTCTACAGGGCAGTAACCTATACAGAAGACTTTTAAATGAGGTTCAATTGAATTATAGAAAAGATAAGAATAAGCATATCCCGAGGGCATGCCAAGAACTTGAGGATCACAGTTTCCACAAAAACAGCAGAGAGCTCTTTAGATGTATAAAAACATCACCTCAAAAACGACAACTAGATGGCTATCATCAAGGATGAGCAAGGAAAGGTTTTACTGAGAGTGACGAAATCAAGGATCGTTGGAAAAACTACTGCGAAAATCTGTATGCGTCCCAAGAAGAGACAAATGGCTCACAGGAGTCTCCCCCGCCTCCACTAGGTGAAGATGAGCTTGATATTCTTCTATCAGAGGTCCAGGAAGCCATCAAGAAGTTAAAAGTCAAAAGGCACCTGGTCTAGACGATATTCCAAGTGAGCTCCTGAAGCAAGCTGATGATTCTGTAGCAGTTTATGCAAAAGCTGTGCAATACTGTGTGGAAGTCAAGAGTATGGCCAGAGGATTGGAAGAGATCAGTTTTTCTAACACTTCCAAAGAAAGGGGATGCTACCGAATGTAAAAACCATCGTACTATCGCTCTGATACCACATGCAAGCAAAATCCTGCACATCATCAATGAACGTCTCAGACCTTATCTTGAACGTGAACTTCCTGCTGAGCAAGCCGGTTTCCGGAAAGGCAGCGGCACAAGAGATCAGATAGCCAATGTACATCACATAATGGGGAAAAAAATTGAATTCCAGAGGGAGCTCTTCATGTGCTTCATAGACTACGCTAAGGCCTTTGATTGTGTAAGATATTCGGCATTGTGGACAGCACTGCAAGAAATGGGAATCCCTTACCACCTCGTCCACCTAATTCGCAATCTGTATGATGGTCAAGCTGTGTTCGCACTGAGAAAGGAAATAGTGACTCACTGGTTTGCTCTAGGTCTGGGAGTCCGTCAAGGGTGCATACTTTCACCAGCACTCTTCAACCTTTATGCACTATAATGAGACATGCATTGGATGATTGGCCAGGGGGGGGGGGCTGTCAGTAGGTGGATACCAAATACACAATCTATGTTATGCCGATGACACCCCTGTTTGCAACATATGGAAGAGATGGGGGAACTCCTGAAAAAAGTCAAGGTGGAGAGTGAGCAGCTTGGCCTACGTCTAAATGCCAGCAAGACCAAGATCATGTCCATAGGCACAGATGGTGTTGGAGAGCGTCTCATAATTGATGGTAATGAGGTGGAATCGGTCTCGAAATTCAACTTTCTTGGATCCCAAATCACCAAGGAGGGTAGTTGCAGCCAAGAGATTATACACCGTTTAATTAGCAATGGCTAGATCAGGAATGATCAACCTAAGCAAGATCTGGGCTGACAGAGGAATAACCAGAGCAACAAAATCCAGGCTTGTCCAAGCCCTTGTATTTCCAATTGCCATGTATGCATGTGAGACGTGGACCCTAACCAAAGCTGACAAAAACAGAATAGCTGCTTTTGAGATGTGGTGTTGGAGGCGTATGCTTCGTATCGTATGGACAATGAGAAGGACCAATGCCAGTATTATTGAAGAAATAGGGGTGTCTAAACAACATCTTCATGCTATCAACAGCAAATGCTGAGCTACTTCGGCCATATCTCACGTCGCAAGGGTAACATTAACCTGAGAAGATGATCATGCAAGGCATGATTGAAGGGAAGGGCAAGAGAGGCAGGTACCTCATTCCCGGTGGATTGACCAAATAAAGTTGATTACTGAACTCCATGATTTTTACTCCTTTGCTGAAAATCGTTATTTGTGGCGTATAGTATCTCTAAGGTCACGAGTTGTCAGTCATGACAGAACCAAACCAACCAACCAACAAGCTTCTGTGGCTCAACCCACGACTGGTATTGGAAATGTATTCAACACATTCGGATTCGGAAACATTTCAGCCATGCATCAAAATAATAGCTTTAAAGGAAACATCTAAAATTGCAAGATATGTTTTACAAATATATTATCATACCCCGGAGCACTTGCCTTCAAGTCAAAACACTATGTATACATATTTTCTTCTACTTGAAACAAGTACATGCTAGAAGGTACATATGGAGCTTTCTTATGTTGCTTAAAGGGGCATTGCGAGATGTATCGCTATACTAAATGAGCAAATAACGTAAAGATTAATCATCAACATAGCCAAAATCAAAAATGTCATACAATTCCGACATTGCCTTCATGCAAAATAAGCAAATATAACGGCACTTCTGGGATTTGCCGCGAAAGTATGCATGTAAAACGATCGCATAACTTCCGAATTGAGAGTTTCGATATGATCATATTGAAACTAAGAAAATCATGAAATTTTATATGATAAACGGCGAATGTTGGTAATTAACTGTTTCAGATGGTATTGGTAGTTATTATATGCCTAAGTATTACTTTGATGCAAAAAAACTGATTTCCAGGATAATTGAGGGCACACTCCCATACGTATCTCTCAATGCCCCTTTAAAACCAGATGTGTCAAACTTTGGTCAAGTGCTTCTGCCTTACAAAATGTTAAGCCTATATGCTATCTAAGATCCCTCAGATCATAATCATGGCACATGTGGGAGCACCACACCAAATATCTTTCTCATTGAAATACGTGTAAAAGTGCCATATTTCAAGACACTTTTTCAACCCTCCGGTTACATTTATGGCATACTTGTCACCTATGACCATTTTCAGTAACATCTCAACTTTAATTTAAGCCTTGTTTCATGAGGGGTTATTAACCTAAATTTCCCGCTACGGACCTGCACACACCGCCCTCACTTTTTCACGTTTTCTGGCATGCCTGTTCACCATTTATAGGCAGGTGCTTACGCCCTGGGCACTATTTAGGTCGATAAATTAAAAATATCGTATTTTATCATTGTAGGTGCACTGGATAGGTCCCATTCGTTACAAACATACCATCCCCGGAGAAACAAATTGTCCGAAAACCTCACATTTACAAGCCTAGTCTTCGTGCTTTTCCGGAACTACTACAGGATTACACGAATTGATTTGGTGCAGTGCTCCCATGTGGGCGCACCACACCAAATATCTTTCTCATTGAAATACGTGTAAAAGTGCCATATTTCAAGACACCTTTTCTACCCTTCGGTTACATTTATTGCATACTTGTCACCTATGACCATTTTCAGTAACATCTCAACTTTAATTTAAGCCTTTTCATGAGGGGTTATTAAGCTAAATTTTCCGCTACGGACCTGCACACAGCGCCCTCACTTTTTCACGTTTTCTGGCATGCCTGTTCACCATTTAGGCAGGTGCTTACACCCTGGGCACTATTTAGGTCGATAAATTAAAAATAAGGTATTTTATCATTGTAGGTGCAACGGATAGGTCCTACTCGTTCATTTAAATACAAACATACCATCCCCGTAGAAACAAATTGCCCGAAAACCTCACATTTACAAGCCTAGTCGTCGTGCTTTTCCGGAACTACTACAGGATTACACGAATTGCGCATTGATTTGGTGTGGTGCTCTCTTTAACAAAAATCTAAATTATTTTTTTTGCATTTTTGGAATCATCATATAGCATTATGAAAAGTGTCACTCAAAAAATTCAAATTCTACTCCTAACTTGAATTATGTCACAAAATAGATTTTACTCTATACCCAAAATACCCAATTTTTCTCACTTTTTGGCCATTTTTTGCCCAAAATTGTTACATTTAAAGTCTGCATTCATGACCTTTGGTAAAGCTTTGGTACGGGATTTTTAGGGTTCGTTTGTGCAATATTCTTTGGGTTTTGTGTTTTTATATATATATATTTATTTATCTGCTTATACCGTTGTTTTGTCACATTCCTGTCTTTCGCCCTCATGTCTCTCTTTTCCTATAAAAGGACCCCAATGGAAATAAGCTTCCTTTATGGAGGCTTTTTGGGCTATCCTTGGTACTCTCCTGGTATTTTATACATTTTCCCAAACCTGCCGTACTCTATAGCAAGCATCTTGCTTTTATGTCTTTTATGTGTGCTTATATATATACATGTGTATTTTGATATTGTGCAATTGTAATTTGATGAGTACTGAATAAATATGAATGATTAATGAATGAATGAATGACCAAAACGTGTATTTTTTGATTTGTCATATATATGTTAATAGTATATATGACACATTTAAATATCGACAAACATGATAACTTAATCATATAATCACTATATCACGCCGTATTCATTGCAGAGATACCTGTATGCCATTAATGGTTAAATTATGTAGGGGGGGGGTATAAGACCCCCGTATTTGTAGGACAATAAAGATTCTAAAAGCCATTTGTTTACTTAGAGTATCATGATTACCTAGTAGGCAAACTCACAATTACATTTTTGTCACGATATTACCCCTAGGGTATTGTGTTAAGCATTGAATGTACAATGTTAACGATTTGTTGCTCTTTTCTGAGCCAATGTGGGGCCAAATATGATTTTTGACAAAACGTTGACCTACATGAGAGTGATAAACTCTAAATAAAGCTTTGAACTTGAAAATGAGATAATTAACTCTCTAACTGAGATGCAAGTTACTTGATATAGACCTAAGAGGGAGTATTCTTGCACGTGGGGGACTTCTAGCCAAGGGTAACGTGACCCTCTATCTATAAAATCGCAAAACAGACCCGTAGCCATTTGACTCTAAATTTGGAGCTTTAGAGCCATTTTCTTGGCTATTTCTCGAGAAAATCATGTAAACTTCTTGATATTAACGTCCGACATTGATATAAATGGTGTTTTGAATGTAAATCAAGGCGTATTTAAGCAATTTGAACCCACCTTCCACTTCAAAACTTGGTTTTATTGGAAATGGCCATTGTGCATTAAGGGGCTGTCAAGTGTCATTTCGTATTTTCCAGGAATTTCACTTTTCTTCATTTTTCAAAACTTCAGAGTGTTATCTATCAGTACATGCAAAGAAATTTTCAATTTTGAAATTCCAAAAGCCTATTTAGAAGGATTTAAATCCCTTATTGTGATCATTGACAAAGTAGAATGGAAAAGTCTGCCCGCAGGGGATCAGCGAAACTCCCATGCGCCGCGTATCCCGTGTTTTGTTTTTCACGCAAATTGGCACGCGCCAGTTCGCTTAAAATACGCGACGCTGTTATTTCGAAAGCAGTCAGTGCGTGCTGCGTTACCCGCTATGTTTTTGCCGCGTTTGAGGGCTTGTTCATACGCATTGTTTACGCATCGGAGGCCCGACTTATCAAACCGTCATTTTTGCCGGGGTGTGGCTGAGCCTGAAAGCAAGTAGGCCTATTAGTAAAACAAGGCTTTAGCACAAGCGTAGTGTCAAGGAGTTTGGAAAGAGAGAAGGAAAAAAGATAAAAAATAAAGGACAGAGAAAGATTTTGATTCCATGATCGGAGGGAAACATTGTAAGGAGATCAAAAAGACTTACACCGGGTTTTATCCGAAGACGTTAATGTTTTGTTTTTGTTTGGCCTTTCGATGTTGTACAAGTTCGTTCCACCCGCCAGTCCATCCAATAGGCCTACCTGTCTATTTATTGTCATTACTGAATATGGTAGGCCTATTACTTCGTATCGTTGTTAAGTTAGCTAGTTCTCAGTTAGTTCAACTCGGTGTACTAATTTGTCATTCAGTTATATCAAACATAAAATCAATTATAAGTGCCGTTTTACCTAGGCCTACATGGGCATGATCGGAGAAGCATCCTCGAGCCGATGAGCCGATGCTATCAAATGGTTCACATGGTTATCTCATAATAGTCTAACTTTGTATAGTACATGTATTTGCACACGCGGCAATCAAACACACGACATGTGGAGTTGGGGGGTGTATAGGGCCATGGAGAGCAGGGATGGACAGCCTCTCCTGGCATGTATTTTAATATACTATCCATTATAAGCTATTTATTCAGTTGCGTTCGGGTCTAAGGCCCCGCTGTTAGGCCTACGGTTTGGTTGGTGACATGCCATATAAGACAAAATAAGTTCCAAGATAACCAGAAGTAGGCCTATACGGCCAAACAAGTCATGTTTCTATAAAATCCTCCTAAAATGTCATAGTTAAATTGAATAATATAAAATTCTGGAACATTCCAAATGAAATTCGGACTGAACAAAGAACAGAGATCTTCCCATTTCGATCGCTAAATGCCCATCATTCATATTTTGAATCAATGAAACGTCCGAATGTTCTAGACTGAAAACAAAGGTGGAAGGGATGGGATTATGGTGGGAGAGGATGCTCTATATTTCTGCCCCTCGGACCCACCCCAATAAAAAAAAATAGGGTAACATCGGTTTGGTTTATCACGAAGTTATGAGATGTAAACAATAGGCCTGATTAATTAAATGTGTGGTTGCACCTTTGATATCCAATTGTACTTTTGTGTCCTCTCAATAAAAAAAATTCAATCTAGGTATAGGTGACAAGGCAATTCATAGGGATAACCAATAAATAATAAAACCATGCAGTAATGGAAATACCGAACACTGTATATAGGCCTAGCACTAGAGCTAATTGTTAAATAATGACCGTGTTTTCAACGTTATCATTGTTATCTTCAGTAGATAGCAAACTACTTTTATAAGAGATCCAACCGAAATGCTTAATAGAGCTATTGTTATAACACTGAACAATCACTATTTAATAATTATCTTTGGTAGATAGCAATTCAAATCAATTTTAAAAGGATCCAAGTCCATTCTAATGGAAAATACTCATCATTTAACTACTGTGAAATGTGCTCCATTACCCGCCAGTGGCGTATCTGATGAGATCGCTTGTCAGAGGGGGAAATGGTATCTTCCCGGTAGGCTTTAACTTTACAGGCTGAGGATTGCCGCCGCCGCCGAGTCCGACATTTGAAAACGGGGAGGGTGGGGGTGTTCTCAAAATCCACCCCATCCGATTCAAATTGGGGCCCTTGCTCCCCCAACCCACTGTATTTACAGAAAATAAAACCTTTTAGCCCGGTAGTTTGAGCTGTTCTACCCGGTCAAATCCGTCGAGGGGGGACACTCTGCTGATACGCTACTGTTACTCGTTCGCTTGACAGTTTACCCATAGACAATTCATATAGTCATTTTACAAACCGTTAAATTTATTTTCCTGCTTCATTAAACATTGGACCTATCGGACATATATTTCAGTTTCTTTTTCGGTGGCGCTGGCATAACGAGGATCAAGTTCAGGTGGCATGTTGTGGCCTTTTACTATTTATGATGAAATTACAATTCGTGACGTGACTCATATTAATCATGTTAATCAGAAGCTTACCCGATTCCGTCTCTTCAAATATCTGAGGTAGAATAAGAGAAAACATGTAGGCCTAGAGCCTACCAAACGACAGGTCTTAAATTAAATCTTCATCCCATTTCTTGCTATCTCTCTGTTTCCAATTTTTCTCTCTCCTTTACTAAGTCCTTTATCTAGGATAGGTGTTGATTTTTACACCCAGACTACTCACTAATCCCGCCACGGTGCATTTTTAAATGATCACATTGATAAAGACTCGACTACACTGGCCTATAATGATAAACTCTGATGATTAGCCGCAGAGTGTTGCGCACAGAAATTAATACACGAGCGTCTAAATCTTTGTCAACCGGTTCAACGCGCACGCGTCACCATTTATTTTGCCAACTCAAAACATTCCGCGCGCGTCTGCGCTCATTGTCGATTAACACGCGCTTGAATGCGTTACGCTTCCCAGAAATTGTGAACGCACTTCGAATGCGCATAAAATGGTATGGCTTCTTTTTCAAACTCGACATCATGAAAAAGGTGTTTTTTAACACACATTTGAGGTTATTTTGATACCAAGAAAAGAACGGTTTGTAATGAAACTTTGCACGAAGGTGGGGATTTATATGTTTCCCACAATATCTAAAGAACAGGATTTGAAATACGTGTATTTCCCCGTAAACCATGATCAAACGGCGGTATTGTCACTTTTCACATTCATCGGTTGATTTCTTTATGTTCATTTTTGAGTAAAAATACGATTTACAGACACGATAACTCAATACAAACTGCATCTGATGGACAGCAAGTAAGTTTAACGCAACAACCATGATCTTCCCCAGGTTCTATTTTTTTTAAATTTTTTTTAGGCCTATTTCCCGATTTTTCGGATCATTTTGTGGAAATTCACGTTTGTTGTATTTAAAAATCCCATTTTGTTGCCTTATTTGGTCAATAAATAAAAATATATCTCAGATATCAAAAAACAAACAAAATGGAACCCGGGTAATTTTCTTAAGATTACAAAAATCGTAAAAGGACAGATTTTCAGAAAATATTTTTTTGGTTACCTTGTCCAAATTGAAGACTGGTCAAAATTCTCGTTTTTTATGATTTTCTCCAAAATGGTTGTTTTTAGAGCAATTTTATGTTCATGGTTAGATTTATTGAACCCTTTCCTTCAAAAAAATGTATACTTGTATATGGAATATATGAATAATTACGTAGTTGTGGCAGTTTTACGGAAGCTATTTCTGACACTTGACAGCCCCTTAGGGCGCACCACACCAAATATCTTTCTCATTGAAATACGTGTAAAAGTGCCATATTTCAAGACACCTTTTCTACCCTCCGGTTACATTTATTGCATACTTGTCATGACCATTTTCAGTAACATCTCAACTTTAATTTAAGCCTTGTTTCATGAGGGGTTATTATTAAGCTAAATTTTCCGCTACGGACCTGCACACAGCGCCCTCACTTTTTCACGTTTTCTGGCATGCCTGTTCACCATTTAGGCAGGCACTATTTAGGTCGATAAATTAAAAATAAGGTATTTTATAGGTGCAACGGATAGGTCCTACTCGTTCATTTAAATACAAACATACCATCCCCGGAGAAACAAATTGCCCGAAAACCTCACATTTACAAGCCTAGTCTTCGTGCTTTTCCGGAACTACTACAGGATTACACGAATTGCGCATTGATTTGGTGAGGTGCTCTCATGTGAGAGCACCACACCAAATCAATGCGCAATTCGTGTAATCCTATAATAATTCCGGAAAAGAACGAAGACTAGGCTTGTAAATGTGAAGTTTTCGGGCAATTTGTTTCTCCGGGGATGGTATGTTTGTATTTAAATGAACGAGTGGGACCTATCCGTTGCACCTACAATGATAAAATACGATATTTTTAATTTATCGACCTAAATAGTGCCCAGGGCGTAAGCACCTGCCTAAATGGTGAACAGGCATGCCAGAAAACGTGAAAAAATGAGGGCGCTGTGTGCAGGTCCGTAGCGGAAAATTTAGCTTATTAACCCCTCATGAAACAAGGCTTAAATTAAAGTTGAGATGTTACTGAAAATGGTCATAGGTGACAAGTATGCAATAAATGTAACCGGAGGGTAGAAAAGGTGTCTTGAAATATGGCACTTTTACACGTATTTCAATGAGAAAGATATTTGGTGTGGTGCGCCCTTTAACGCACAATGGCCATTTCCAATAAAACCGAGTTTTGAAATGGAAGGTGGGTTCAAATCGCTTAAATACGCCTTGATTTACATTCAAAACACCATTTATATCAATGTCGGACGTTAATATCAAGAAGTTTACATGATTTTCGAAATACCGTTGGAAAGGCGCTTCTAAATCGCTAGAAAAATGCTTTAAAAGCACTGAGAGTTTGGATATGGACCCTTAGTTGTATTTGTAGTCTTTACATGTTTTTAAATACTACTGTGCAACATTGTCTTTATGACGTTTATATCGAACGTACTAAAAACGTTCAAACAACGTTATATCAAACGTTGTGTGAATGTGCAAAATTAACGTTCTCTTAAAATGTTGTCACGGTCACAACGTTTGATAAACGTTTTCTAGGACCTTACCGAACTACAACTTAACTATAACGTTATAACGTTATGTGTTTGCTGGGATGACAACATATTTGGGGTTGAAGGTTTTTCATGTTGAAAACGTAATCTGTAAATATATTACTTGCTATGACAACACCCGTTTAATTAATGACTGGCAACTCTGACCATTTAAAATGATCAAATTTCCCATTTAAAATGATCAAATTTATTATAGTATCAAATTTTCTTCTAATTAACATCTCGCAGTGAATTTAAGGTTCCGGTTTCATATCATTAAACACAGCGAAACATGCATTAGCTTTTGAAGGAATTGTGAATTTGTGTGAAAATATCTGGCAACACTGCACATTCAGGAAGTATTTTCCCCAAACTCAAATTAACATTTTTCATAAGACTAATGTCTCATCTCAACATGACATGGTCCACGTTAAAATCGGAGCGTTACCATGTGGGTTGTAAGCGGCAGATTTGGTATATTTGTATACTTTGAAAAAATTGAAAAACACCCATATTTCAAATAAATGGTATGACCCATCATGATATCCCATATTTATGTCAATGCAATCACTGAAGCATCTACATATTCACACCTATTCAGCTCATATAAAGAAAATGTTTCATATACTTTTTGTCTATTAGAAATAGATGCTTAAAAATTTGATAATTTGTGAGGTTAAAAAGGCCAAAATTGGGAAAATAGCCTAAAATGGTGTTTTTGCCGTTGCCATGGAAACGAGAATTATTTTTCAAGGGTCATCAAATATGAAAATATTAAAGAAAATCCATTCCAGGGCCGTGGCCAACATTAAAAAAAAATCTTCCATTTTTACAGCCCATTACTCGACCCCACTATAAAACCCCGACCATAGAGGCCTACATGTATTGAATTACATGGATTATTCTATGTACATGGGGTAGCCTTCCTGGATTTAAGGGCACATGGGGTTCCTGTATTATGGGGTATCTGGAATATTAAGGGCACCTGTGATAACTGGATTTTAAGAGTACCGATCCCACGAACCCCAACCTGAGAACCGCCCAACCCACGGACCGCGAATTCTAGTATATATATATAAATTCAGAGAGGTATAGACCTTTCGGAATATATGTGTCTATTTAATATTTGTGACCTGAAACCATTTCTAGTTTAGGAATTTATTTTGTACTTAAAATGATGTTGGTGCAATTTCAGCTTCCCCCCCAAAAAACACCTTCTTTTATATTGTTGTTAGTCCGAAAACTTTTTGAGCAAAAAGCATTTTTATGAAATATGATACTGTAAATGGATTCTCTGACTGATTTTCCTTTCTATAAATGTATACTTTAAGATACCAATTGGTAGATACAGCACATTTTAATGTGCTGTATCTACCAATTGGTATTAAAATAGTTCAAAAGTTACAGTGCTTGATAAACATGGCAGCCTCAACTTATGTCTATAAAGACCTAAATTTGCAAATTTTTCAATAACATGCTAATAGGATTCGGCTCGCTGCACGATCCCCCCCCCCCCCAAAAAAAAAAATGTGTAACATGTTAGAAGGAACTTTTCCCAAGGACAGATTGTTAATACGTGCATGTGGACTTAATTCAACCACAACCAGACTTGAACATGTGCTAATAATAAATGCATTTTCCCCATTTTTGTTTTCATTTCAGAAGTGATATTGCATCTCCAGAAGAGATAGTAAGACGGTTCAGGGCCCTTTTTCATCAAGGACGATCGTTAAATATGGTAGACTGCAGTGAGTTTGTGGAGGGAAAGGTGACGGAGATAATTATATCTCGTCACAATTTATTTACAAGTATGATAGATGAGATAGATCAGCCGAACTTAGATGCCAGGCTACCGCTTAAAGTGCAGTTCTATGGGGAGAGAGGGCAGGACAATGGTGGTCCCCGGAGGGAATTCCTGCGATTGGCACTAGCAACGGTCCATGATAAGCTGTTTTTTGGACCGGAAGGCCTAAAGGATTTGGCAGTACAACAGTGTCACATTCGTAGCAAGGCTTATTTTGTGGCTGGTTGTATTATTGGTAGGTGTAGAACGCATGTGTGACTAATTGTCACATACAGGGTGTATTTTAAAACCATTCATAGATTAAATTAAAATTAGACTTGGTACAATCAATTTTGTCCTAAGCATTATAAGAATTAGAATGTCTGTGTTATTCTACAGATATATACAGGGTGTCTCAAATTATGGCCGACTAATTTGCCTTTATTTTGTCGTTTTAATTGTTTTATTCTAACTTTTTTTTAGGAAGTTACGATCACCTAATGGAGCTTTGCAATTTTTTTGAGACACCCTGTACACTTTCATGTTATTCTATACCTGTAGTGTGTAAATTACATTGCACATACAACAAAATGAGTTAGCTGGCGTAACTAGGTTTTTCATATTGGGGGAGGGCAAGAAATGAAAGTGAACCAACAAGATTTTGGCGCCAAAAAAATGTGTGCGTAGCGCGCGAGAATTTTCGGCTTTACATTTATTTGTGCTATGATTGAGGAATATTTCTGCTTTAAACAAGCTTCTACCCATTCCAGTTTTGTGACACATGCGCACGTTTTTTCCGTCTGTGTACTTTACCATCATAATTCCATAATTTCTCTTTGTCAAATGAACCGACAGTGGCAATCTCAACCGACAGACAGTCGATATTGCCCTTCGCCCCCACCCCTGTTTATGCCATTGAAATGAGTTGACTGGCCTAATTGTTCATACTTTCCTTACTTATGATGGATTTTGTCAACACAAATCGTGGAAACGGGAGACGCACTCAATCCTCAAATTCTGTTTGGAAGCGGATGTTATTAAATTTATATTTCTGATCATAAATCGCAGTTTTCTCTATCTGTTCAGCGATGTCAGTGCATTGCGTTTTCATGCACCTGCAAATATTTTGTGCACGCATTGACTTCGCTGTACGCAAGGAAAACATTAAGTGCCTGACGATCGCGTAAGCGAGAAACCGAAGGTAGCGAACTACCAACTATATACACATGGAATAAAGTATCGCTCCACTGTTTTTTGTTGTTGAAAAGTGCAAATGTGGCCTCAAATTTTGCCACCATGGTGTGATATTAAGGATCATTTGTTTGCGTAAACTGTCCAACAAAATGCTATGCAATAAAAGGGCCACATTTTAGTTTGTGACGTAATCGATGTAATGTTTTTCAAGGCCAAGGGGAAATGCATGTTTTTGTCCAAAAACATGCATGAAACAAGTGTGGGATAACTTGATATTGAATAGACTTTAGAAACTTGAAATAGTCATTATATTAGTTCTGTATTTGGCGCAAGAAATGTTCCATTTAGATGTTATAGGCTACAATGCAGTGAATGAGTCCAAACATGCCTTTTTTTCTTCTCATAAATTCAGCATATACGAAGAGGTCACCGTTGATTTTTAAAATTTTATTTGACCTAGGTCAACACGTTCGCAATATTGCTTTTGTCATTTGAACTTATTGGGCGCCCGCTACAGCGGGAGCCCTTGTATTGTCATCAGTTTGCGAAAACTTACACAATTTGGTATTTCTAGATATTATAGATGGAGGCTGCCATGTTTACTGATGGTCTCTTACTAACATTTACGTAACAGTGAAATGTTAAGTTGTAGTGTACGAGTGCTATCGGCGTTCACGAACTATAAACGAGGCTGAATATCACGCTCGTTATAAAGGATGGAGATAGTTACGCTCGGTTACATTCTCGATATGAATATGTACAGTGCAGTATCTCAGCTATAATGCAGCCTGCATATAGATGTATTATAATAGCAAAGCATTGCATGTACATTGTACAGGGCATTGAGAGGTGTAGTGGGTTAGGGCGGTCGGTCGGTCGGTCGGTCGGTCGGTCGATCGATCGATCGATCGATCGATCGATCTGATTGATCTGATCTGATCTGATCTGATCTGATCTGATCTGATCTGATCTGATCTGATCTGATCTGATCGATCGATTGATCAATACTAAATGAAATCATGAATGCATAGATTAATTAGATAATCCTTCAATTGGATTAACAAGTCATTTATAGAAATAGTTAAAGAATATATAATACATAAATATATAAATAATGTAAACATCCTATCTATAGTCTATTTGGCCATCACGAGACAGTGACGTAACCACATATTCTACTAATTGCACTACATAACACTCGCGGCGGCGCTGGCGTATACACATGACTACATGAGCGTTGAAAGGCGGAATATACATACGCGTGCGTACAAGCTGCGTCTGGTAAGTTATGCCACTGTCCAGAGGAAGCCAAATAGAGTATAGATCTTAACGGGTACGCCAGCGGACAAGTTTAAGACTTTTACACTTTCGTCAGGATTAGCAAATTATTATATTTAATATAATTTGTAATTAATCAAATGTCCTATCTAAATTTATTATTTAATATATTGTAATTAATCAAATGAAGCATGTTGATTTGAGTGCCCATTCCTTTTTAAAGGAATTTTTATTTAAAATTTGACCCATTTTGACCTTTGACCCGATAACCGTAACCGTTGGGCGTGGCAAAAAGGGAGTTTTTCCATGTTTGAAGACAATCGGGCAACTTTTGAAATTTGACTCCAGATGACCTTTGACCTTGGAAGACTTGAATGTGTTACCAAGGATTACAACTATAGAGATTAAAGGTAGATGATCCGATTGCTGGCCCGAATTTCAACTTGATGTTTTCTATTTTGCATGAAAAGTCATCCATATAATTGTCGCATAACTCCAATGGTTCTATTTTTAGAAGCACAAGGTCACAATTAATTTGCCCATTGAGATATACACAAACTGGCTGGTGGTTATAACCACCGTTGGCAGTAATTCACCACATTTTAGCCTATAATTTCTAAATGGAACATATCTGGGCGGCCCTAAGATTTTACAGACATAATGAGAAAAATATGGGGATTCTTCTGATATCAAAATATCTTGATGTGAAAAAAAAAAATATAGCCCCCAAAAAATGATCGGAACATACACCTGTAATCATTGGGCCTCTCAATATCACGTTATACCCAAACTTTTTGCACTTTTCAACAAGTGGTGCGATACTTTTTTCCATGTGTATATTTGATTTGATACTTAAATCATACATACATGTAAGTTTTTAACACACATTATTTTGCTATTTGTCAAAAAAGGTGAAATTACCATGTTTGTTTCAATTGTTTTAATTTTTATTGGCGTAACCCGACCGACCCTATTTTTACCGCTGACCCTAAACATTTTTTTCGTTTTTTTAAAATTATTTTTTTAAATTTTATTTATTAATTAATTTTTTGGTGTGTGTGTGAGAAAAAGAAAAAAACCCAGTGAAAATGTGTATTTGTGCCATTTTCTTATGTCTGTATGGTATATGTGTGCTGGTATATAAAATTTCATAGAAGTTTTATAGATTTTTAAAATAATAAAAAAATCTGACCTACCTACCCTTTTTTTCTATGTTATGCCAATCAAACCTCTCTTTTTTTTAGGCCTAAGTTTGATAAGTCTGTTAGTTATCATCTAATATTTTAGTGAAGGGAGCAGTATATCAAAGAAAGAGCCGCAAAAGACCTATAGCTAAAATATCATTGATTTTTATGATGGAAAAAAAAGAACTTTGAACATTGATGGGTATAATCTGCTCTTCTTTTCTTCTTTTTTTTTCTTCTTTTTTTTTTTACTTGTTCATGTCATGACCTTTTGTTTTGCAGAATTACAGGTTAAGGGTTATTGTAACACTAACTTGTTGTTTTGTATATTTTCTTTATTTTTAGGCTTTTGCATATTGCAAGATGGCCCGAGGTCATCCTTTCTGTCGCCAACTTTAGTAGAGATTTGTATGAAGGAGGAAACAAGCAACAATGAGAGTCAGAGACAGCTAATTGCTGGATTAAGAAAAACGGCAATCATACCTGTAAGTTTTAAAAAAGGTTGAACTCTATGATGTGATTTTTGATTTTTTTTTTCTTCTTCTTTTCCAATGACAAGGGGCTCCAACCCTTGCAACCCCTGCTTCATGCTTACAAGGTTACTCAACATTACAACATTTTGGGCCTCCTCTCCTCAAAACGTGATCACTATTTATTTTTAAAAAGATTCGACTTTACCCAGGGGTAACCATGGTAACTGCGAATCCTGTTTTTCAACATACCAATTTGGGGAACCAGTTGTTCAACATAACGACCTGTTTTTCAACATAATATTACAACCATCTATAGTACTTAATCAAGAAAATATCAGTATTTGGGAGGGTCACAAATATGTCAATGGCCGTTGTTAATATAAGCGCAGAACAGTCTAAACCACAGCAGAGGTAGGAGGACAGGCCCGTTCACTAGGATCATGTACGAACAAAATAATCGCCAATGTCATATGGTCCATCAGAATCAACCAATGGTGCGTCACTAAATTGACTGAGGGTGCGTATATTGTATGACAAAGGTCTGTCACTTTGTTGACACAGGGTGCATCATGGTACATGAGAAGTTGTTGCACCTCGGTAAAGTGATGCACCATTCCCGGGGTCGTATAGTGCATCTTACAACTGATAGGTGTATTATACAGATATTTTCTTGATTTATGTACAGATGGGTGAAAAGCACGGACAAGGGGAGGGGGAGTCTGAGGGGAAATGTGCCCCCTCAGAATTGGATTTTTGTTTCAATTTCTGCACCCATTTGGTGTGTACTTTTGACTGATATATTGAAAAGCAATCACTTTATTTCCAATTAATATTGGCTTTTTATTATAGCCCTATGCCAGAAAGAAGTTGTGCATATAATATATATGTTCTTGATTTAAAATTCTTATAAAAGCATATCGATAGTTATACTAGTTACCTCCAAAATATCAGATTTCTCGTCAATAGTACATCTATATACTAATTTTCGGAACATGGCTTTATTAGATAGTTCAATATAATTTTACACTCGCGTCCCTCTTCAACTGAAAAAGCGTGGTAATTGCGCCTCTAATACACGAGCTAATTAGATAGTTCAATGCCCGTTTTTTCCCGTTTTCAGACATGCGCAGAAAGGATCACATGTGAAAATCCGAAATGTTGAATTTCTTTTACTCCGGTAGTTACTGTTCGGACACAAATTGTGGTTTTCGGAATGAGTGATGACATATGGTCTTCACCCAAAATATTTTCTTCAGGGATATAGCTACATTTCTGTATATGCGGCAGTTTGTTATTCTTAAAGAACGCATAGTAACAAGCATTTATACGGGACCATACGTCCAACAAATTAAAATATTTTACGACATTTTCTAAATGTAAACAAAAACTCTTACGCCGATCTTAAAGTGACACTTTCACATTAATAACATAGATGAACGCGGAGTTTGCTAACGATAAAGAAACTGACGGTACCATACCAACCATTGTTGTTGCTGCGCGACAGCGTTTAACATGGCGCACGCGATTCAGCGCACACGTAATGACGCAGACAAAGTGTGTACGCGTTTGTGGCGCAAAATGTACATTGTAAACGGGGCATGCAGTGAAAGCAGGCAGTCCGTACGGTTGCTCCGCGGTGCATACCGTACAGTACAATAAAATGTAACGATAGCAAGACACAAACAAAACATTAATCATAAAGCCACGATGAGGTCTGAATCTTAATTTGAGGTGCTGCGGCTTATTCGCCGTGCGGCTTATATAGCACGTAAATTACGGGATTGTCACATCATACCCTAAGGTCTAAGCCCCTTCCCCCGCACTTCCCTTACTTGATAATATGGATATAGTAAGGCAGCCTTACTAAGGCCACATGGGTAACTGGATAAACGGAACGTGCGGTATTGCCCCATCATACCCTAAAGCCACCTCCTCCTAACCCGCGCTTCCCTTACTTGATAATCTGGATATAAGGGCACATGGGCATCTGGATGAACGGAACGTGTGGTATATTATCATGATTATTATAGAGTGTCTGGATTAGTAAGGGCACCAGTGGTATCTGGATTACGGGTTCACTATAAAACGCAGATAGTCTCAAATTACCTGATTATACTATGCGCAGGTGTGCCACCTGTGATAACTGGATTTTAAGGGTGTATTAGGTACATGTAGTATCTGAAGGTCTTATTTAGAACACAACAAACATGACAAAGGGACTACATACGTTTAGGCCCTACATGCCTATTGGAGGAATAATGTATTTAAGTAAATAGGCCAAACCAAACCCGGATGGCACACATATCAACATTTTAAAGGAGGAAAACGGGGTGGCGGGCCAATAAAAGAATCGGGGGATATATTTTACAGCTAATTTTAAGTTACTTTCAGTTTTGACATTAAAATACAACTTTTGTATTATTTGGGGTACAAAATGGGTAGGGACATGAGCTGACAGGGGGTAACTGGGGGAGGGGATATTAAGGGCAGTGTCAACCCGGCACTTGTTTCAAAAATCGAATTTCATATTTCTCTATTATTTTATACTTTTATATGTATTCTATCATTACCATCATAAGTTACTAATCGGAAGCGATTATTTCCCGTTCTTTTGGGTGATTTTAAATTGTTATTTTGGTAAGTTTGAGCCAGGAAAAGGCGCATGGTTATTGGCGGGAAATTAAGCGGAGTTCCGCGCTTTTCAAATGCTGCGACAGCTGTTCGATTATTGCGTCGCGCGCTGAATCTTCCCGTGCGTAATACTAGACGCGCCGCTTAATATCCGCGACGAAGACGCGAAAACAAAAGAGCGCAAAACAATGCCTAAAAATGTAAACAAAGGCCAATCTTACGATCATTTAAATTTCAGTTTTCTTCCAATTCCTTAACATTGTGACAATATAAATTGAATCTGATAGTTTATTTTGATTGTTCATAATAGTATACTCGCCTTTAAGGTCACACGCCCGTGTATTCCGAGAATATTTGGCTTTAAATGGTGGAAAATGTCAATATTTTTACTAAATCGCTGTTTTCTAGAAGTTCAAAT
The DNA here is from genome assembly GCA_035610835.1 of Ophiura sarsii. Classification (NCBI taxonomy): domain Eukaryota; kingdom Metazoa; phylum Echinodermata; class Ophiuroidea; order Amphilepidida; family Ophiuridae; genus Ophiura; species Ophiura sarsii. Next base: position 38,213,474 of record CM069443.1, on the reverse strand, counting down.
TTGAAGGAATTTAACGATTTTTCAGACAGCATAACTAAAAAGATATCAAACTATCAGGTAAGATTTTACTACCATCGTGTAGAGGACTTTACAGCGCTAGGAGGCAATTTTTTATTTTTTCGATTATGGATTTTAAACACGAGATATGCATCCAAAAAGTGCCAAAAATGTGATTTTTTAAATAAAAATCTCATTGTTGGCACTTTTTGGTCAATATTTTCAAAAATAGAATTTTTTAAGCAAAAAAAAAAGTGCTCCCTAGATAATTGACTTTAGATGATTTTGGTGAAATATTGAAATTTTTAATCAAAAACTGATTTTGTTAGGTTGTCTGAAAAATTTTGGCGCCAAAAAAGTGATTTTTGGGCAAAAATGTAGAAATCACTTTGTTGGGGGAAATTTAATACCAAATATAGATTCTCCGACTCATTTCATTTGAAAAATTGTATACTTTTATGTACATTAAATTATTAGTTTAAAAGTTACAGTGCTTGATAAATTTCATATATTTAGGGTTGACACTTCCCTTGAGGCAATCCAGATACTCTGAATATTTTAAGTATTCCTAAACCATTCAGGGGTCCTTATTAATCCACGTAGGCCCTAATAGCCGCATACACAGTTATCACGGGTGCCCTTAATATTCGATTCAAGATCAACCACATAGTCCATGGAGGACCTATAATTGGATCACTAATACACAAGCTTGATTATTAAAGTACATGGGTGGTACCTGAATAATCAAGGGCACCATGTGTTATACAAGCATGGCATACATGGATTTATTAAGGGCACATGGTATATATGGAATATTAAGGGCACTGTGGTACCTATGTCAGTAATAAGGGCACAGGATACATGGAGTATCAACGATATACTCTTGCTGTTTTACAATACCCTCATCTATATACGTTTTGATGTGACTAACCACCCGCTATTATAGCTTCGGCACCTATACCTGCGCTTTCCATTATAAACTGGATACAATACGGGGACATTGGTATGGATATAATGCCGGCAAATGAGGTACCTGGGTTATTAAGGCCATCTGTGAGGGGTAGGGCCTAGGCCTATGGGCAACCGGTGTATTAAGAACACGTGGAGTACTTGGATTAGGAACATGGGTATCTGTATTATTTAAGAGCACATTGGGCCTCGGCGCATGGTGTATTAAGGGTACCATGTCACTTACATTATATCAAGGGCACTTTAGGTACCTGCCCTGGGTACCTGAATAAGGACATACTCTTGATATTTATATAAACATTTATAACGCTTTGATTACTCACCTCTGCCTATTGTGGTATGACTATTACCAGATTACTGCCCGCTATCTTCGGCACCAGCGATTAATTCAAGTTACTTGAATGATACACATGATACACATGATAGTACAGTAAGGCACCTGGGTATCTCGATATAACGGCACACTGCAGTACCTGGATTATGTGGTATCCGGTGCCATTAAGGGCACCTGTGGTAACTGGATTAGGGGTAGGGCTTAGGCCTATGGGGTCCTGGATATAATGGGACAACGGGTACCTGCATTTCAGGTCACATGGGAGGCCTCCATAGGTATCTGGAAAGACAAAGGACGAAAGGTAGGCCTACCTACTTTAAGGCACATGTATACCTGGATTATCAAAAGCACCTGCGATATTTGGATTATTTAGGGCCCGTCTGGATTATGTATACATGTAGGACATGTTCTTGATATTGTATCAAATTTGCTTACGCTTTGTTTACTTACCTCCCTGTGAAATCTTCTAGCAGGTCCGCGCGAAGCGCGGATGCCCGCTAGTAATTATAATTATGTGTCATCCCTGTATATAAGTGACCATTTCCACGAAGGAGTGCAGTCACGAATTTTGATTTTATTACCTCTAAAACATTTTTTTCTGCGAAAGTAGAATAATAGCTTTCAAAATCTGTTAGGGGTTTTCTTCTGCTGCATTCTGTGTATTTTTATGAGGGGTTAAGGTGGAAAATATAGTATTTTTCCAAATTTTATGATGAACATGACATTCCCCTCTGCTACAATTCTGATAGAAATGATAATGAAAATACCCTTCAATGAATATTTCTTCAGCAATTTTATCTCAAAGTGTCGGTCCTGTCTGTCAAAACTATAGTCATAAATGTGTAAATTGTCTTTCATCTGGTATTATGAAAGGTTAAAAAGAATAATTTTGCACTGATTGAACAAACAAATGAACATTCTTAAAGTTGATATTAAATTGGTATGGCAATTTTAATGAAAATCCCACAAATGTATTTTAATACCATATAATATTATTGAATATATACACACAAAAAGGTGTAAATCATTGTTTTTATATCGCTTTCTACAGCTCATAACCAGATTTCCACAGTGTAGGTCGCTATTGCATGGTTCCACACAAGGTGGTGTTACTGCGAACGCTATTATCAGCGGCATGACAGTCACGTGGTCAGACATTGGTTGTAACGATCGAATCAGAGAGGAAGAGGTGTACTCGCACTTTGTGCGATACCTCCGTGACGTTGAGCGTAAGTGTATAAGATAAAAGAGTAACAAGTCACCAAAAGAAAACTTACTTGATTCAAATGTTGGTTAAATTTGGCAAAGGATACAATTATGATAAACTCTTATCATTACGTACACAGCGTGCACTGTTTTGCTCGCTTTACCGGACCAGAATATGGTGCGCTGAGCTAGGCCAATTACACTGGTTGCTACGAGATCAGCTTGAGTGCACACCGATGTATGCACATTTAACGCTTACCTGCACCAACACAATACCGAGTTATTGACCCTAGTATATGGTTCTAGCAACAGTGGACATAGTCGCTACAACCTGTTTTCATCAAATTAGTGCTTGACAATTTTGTCATGATTTCTTTGATTTAAAGAAATGGAAGTATAGTATTCTGAAATAATCGCCAATGTTAGGCATACGAGAATGATATTTATCTTTACATAGGATTTAAGTCACATATTTGATGTTTTATTATCACATACATTTATTGAAAAGTTAGGCCAAACCTTTGAAATAATAATGCATGGTTTGCCTGCGACATATTATTTATTTGTATGTCGAGGGGTATGTGTCATTCATAAGCTGTACCTCCTCAACCCTCAACGTGTGTGTACATAGAGAAGTACATAGTTGGTCGTGTTTGATTATTTTATACAGACACGTTCAGTGAGTCTATGCATGAGTCAGAATGTGCATGAACACTTCTCGCTCGATTAATCTACTACGGATCAGAGGATAAATACTAAAGAGAACTATAGTAATTAAATTAAGGGTTTTTACAAAGAAAATAGGGGGGAGGGGGTCACAAAATTAATACCATTACCATTGTAATAGGGGGGTCAAAGCAAAATTTTTGTTAAAATACTGAAATACATGTCGGCTCGGCCACCCTATTTGTCTAGCTTCCATATCAACTGTTTCCCATGGACAAGTTCAAACTCTAAGTACAATTACTTGCGCACCAACTGTATGCCTTGAATCACTCAACCGTGCTCGGTACAAGCTGACGTGCGGATCGTGTAGTCTTTAAAAAGTACCGTGTATTTAAGGCATTCGGACGATATCTATTGTATCCATTAGGGCCACAATGAAATTACAATATCAGCCAGCGGTGGAACTTCAGATTTTTTCCAACTAGCCAGTCGGGCTGGTAACTCACAGAATTTACCTGCCCGACAAAAATTCCACCAGCCCAAGGTTTTTTCATAATCGTCGTCGTCGTCGTTCTATGGATCATGGCTGATTCTTTGTGACCCTATTGATGATGGAGCGCCACCGTTGTCTATTTTGTGACATGCGATGCGCAGAGATAAGAGATAGACCAGTTGTTTCTTTAATGCCATCAGTCCAACGAAGCTTTGGTCTGCCACGTTTACGTCTTCCTTCGATAGCTCCTTGTATTATCACCTTTTCTAGATTGTCACCCTCTCGTCTAGCAATATGTCCAAAGTATTGTAGCTTGTTGCGCATGATCTTTGTATACAGAGAAGTTTGGTTTCCAATCTGGCTTCTGACAAATTCATTTGTCTTATGCTCTTTCCATGATATTCCTAGCATCTTGCGCCAAGTACACCACATTTCAAAAGCTGATATTTTCTTTGAATCTGCTATTCCGACTGACCATGTTTCAGCTCCATGTTGCGACCGGAAAGATTTAAAGCCTTCATAATATTTTGCAGCAAACAATTAAGAGCAAGAATACTTTTAAACTACAATTACATTTTTGTCTTTATTGTATGATGTTCCACTGTAACCCTAGACCGTATTCATCATGTTCTTCAATCCAATATTCTTTAATCTCCTATCAACCTGATCTCCTCTATCATCATGACACGCGGTCTGACGATGAAATGATCCTGAACTTACTGTTATTTATATACACTTTGAGCTTCAAAAATGTTACCCGCCAGTCGGACGAGTACCTTTGCATCTTCACCCGCCCGACACGAAAGTTACCCGCTATGGGCGGGCGGGCGGGTCCTATTTCCATCGCTGTACAATATACAATCAACGCAGGACCACTCTGGGAACAAGATATGCAGAGTTAAAAATCGTGTTTTGTTAAACACATCGTTTAAAGGATAAACACACTTTAGTTACGAGAATACTGCCCCTTATGTTTATGTATTGTCGATCACTAAGGAAATATATAGCAACATAGATATCCCAAACTTCTCTGAAGTCCAACAGTCTTCAATTCGATGTCTCTATAGTATGAAGATTCTATTAATCCAATGAAAAATAAAACCATGTCATTGACTACTATAACTATAATCTCGGCCAATATTGTTGGAACACTTTTATATGTGTGTTTAAAAAACTTCCCCTGGATCAATGTTGAAACGTGATTTTTGAGTTACGGGATACTGGAAGGGGTCAACATTGCCCAGTGGGGTGGGGGAGTTATTCATGCTGAGGAAAGGCTTTAAGCTTTCCTTCAAAGACAGCAATGTTTCGATAGTGTACATTTTGCGCAAACAGGAACGCATGAAAGCGTAATTATTACATGGATGTTCCAACTAATTATGCATGGCCACGATTGTCTGAATCATTTGTTAAAAAAATCATCTGTTTTATGCTTTTTGGACATAACTTTTGATTCATTAACACTTTCTTTACCAGATTTGGAGGTAGATATAGGTTATGTCATCGGTCACGTGGCCAGCTACTTAAAAAGGTTATGCTTCAACTTACTGTTCGGAATAGGTCACTTTTAATTACGGAGGTATATTTAGCACACTAAATGCCCGAGAAACTATCGATGTTGCCAGTTATTTAAATTCAAATGGTTTTTCGAACATATATATATACCAACAGCCAAACATGCTGGAACACACTAGTGTCGCTAAAATGCGACTCCTAGATGTCATTCAAAATGGATTACATAACAAGTTTGAGGAAGGGGCGCTCTCGTCGCTTAAGCGACTAGGATCGTGTGTCTCAATGAGGGATATATTCTGGTGGCTTTGGCGACTACCAACAATTTAAATAAATTGGCGCACACACACTCTCGTCGCCTACGCGACTCCCATGGCACTTAAAATGGATTATATAACAAGGAAGTGTGTGCATTTTGCGCCAACAGGAACGCATGAAAGCGTAATTATTTCATGGATGTTCCAACTAATTATGGCCGCGATTGTAGTCTGTACAATGGGATTTACACATGACCCGAAAATGATCAGCAAGTAGGAAAGTTGTGGTAGGAATTTAGCACTAATCTTGTCAATAGTGTGTTTATACCAATCATTGACAGTAGGACATTTAGACTTAGAAATTGGACTTGTAAATCAACTTTAATTTCTGTCATAACCATGATAAGAATAAGAATAATTTAGCATGATAAGAATAAGAATAATTTCCATTTTAACCTATTTAAATTTGTAATCATCATTATTACTCAACCTTGACTATATGAATTGTCATTGTACATAATACAAAATAGGTTGACTCGGTAGCGTAGCCAGACGGGGGCAAGGTATAAAAAAAATGACCGGGAAAATGGGAAGGCAGCTGAAAACCGGGAAGGCAAAGAAAAGTAGAAGAGGAGAAAAAAGAGAAGGAAAGGGAAAGGAAAGGAAGACAGGCACAATTGCAGTTTTCAGGCCAGTATGGGAATGCAACAAGTTACATAAAAAAACCAGCTATGCCACCGGGTTGAACTGGTGTTCACAGGGGGAAAATACCCTTGCCCCCTCCTGACATGTGACCCTGGCTACGCTACTGGGTTGATTTGCCTAGTTGGTCACACTTTCATTAACTGATGATGGATTTCTCTAATCTTCTTCATGATTCTAACTTTATTAGCTGTTCTTTACAATGGAATCAAATTGGTCATGGTTCAGTGGTTTTAATAGGGATTAAATCCCTACTGAAAGAGAGTCCTATTTTTTTGATACACCCTGTAGTACAACACAAATTCACCATTCGCTAGTCCATATCAGATAAAAGCCAAGGGTTCCTTATTTCGAAAGTTCTAAAGTCCAATGGATCTATAATCCGACAATAAAATAAGTTCCATCCAAATTTGTAAAAGTATTAATGAAGTTAACTATTAAGAACCAATGTACCGGGTGTCCCTAAAAAATTGTGCACATGTTTGTGCAACTTGTTGACCATGAAGTCCTAAAGTTTGTTGTAATATATTTATACACACGGAAAGGAAAAACACTCAGCTTTTAGATGCCGTTTATTTTATCTAATTTGGATTTGTCGATCCTGAGATATACCCTGTTTATCAAAGCTACCCAAAATCGACGTTGTGCCACTTTACAGTTTCAAAGGTTTACTCCTAAGATACAACTTCCACTTGGACGAAGTTACCCTTCACCAGTGTCATGCAAAATAACATTTTTGTATTGTGATTGAATAGGTTTAAATAATAGAATGAGTGCCTGTGTAGCCAAGCAGAACTGAATATAAAGATGTTTGTTACATGATTCGAACCAGTCCTTTTGACGAGGTTTCACAAAATATTTATTGGGCCTACATTTTCAAAACAAGACAGACGTCCATATGGCTGCTCGAGGCCTCGATTTTCATTAGAAGAAAGTGTTCATGGTCTTAAAATATTATGAAACGAGAAGGTTAGCAGAAGTCACCAGAGAGTTTGCCATTCATTTCCCAAACGCTCACGTACCATCTAGGAATACACCTATATAAAAGGAGTATTGGAAATGCTTGGTAGCTGGTACAAGCACCAATATGAATAAAGAACATTCTTGAAGACTAAGGTATGAAAAGTGGCAGGACACAACATATTGAAAACGTGCGGCGTGCACTTCAGAGGGATCCCAGAATAACCCCGGGAGAATAACTGCTCGTAGAAATCCCTTACCACATATTCCAAGAACATCATTTTTGTTCCTTAGCCTCTTTTAAACAATTATGGTCAAATGCCCAGCCCAATGTTTCAAGACGATTGATGCCCATGGATAGACCAATGTTAGTATCGCTTTGACGCTCATAATCATTCTTTCTGTAAAAGTGGCACAACATCGATTTTAGGTAGCTTTGATAAACTGGGTATATCTCAGGATTGACAAATCCCAATCAGATAAAATAAACGGCATCTGAAAGCTGAGTGTCTCCCCTTTTCGTGTGTAAAATATATTACACCAAACTTTAGGACTTCATGGTCAACAAGTTGTGCAAACATGTGCACAATTTTTTTAGGGACACCCTGTAGTAAGATTCAAACTAAGGGAGTGCATGTTCAGAAATACTTTGGTGGTGGGAAGTGGGGGGGGGGGGGGGGGGGGGGGGGGGGGGCTGAGCAAAATGAGAAATGAGAGGGGCCAAAAAAGTTTGAAGTTGCTGAAAGGGGGGGGGGACCAAAAAGTTGTTGGTACTCAAAAGGGGGGGGTAAAAAAGGTTCAATGATTCAATATTAACAAGATAGCTTCCGGAACGTTTTTCTGGTCTATTTTAGTTAAAAAACTGAAATGTTTTGCGTGCTTTGCGCATATTGTTGCTTCCGCCGTCTCTAGTAGAGAGTACAGACAAAAGAAGACAAGAAAAAAAGAATGGATTTGGATTTGAGCATACAATAGGCCTACTTCTTAGTTTGGATGTAGTTTAATTTATAATTTATTTGCATGTGGGGGGGGGGGGGGAATTACCAAACAATTGATCCCGTAACCTCCCTCATGCGTGCTGCCTATGCTCCTTACCCTTGCTCCTCCTATTTCTTTTTTTAAAAACTCTTTTGCCCAGCCCACCCCACCAAAGTATTTCTGAACACTCCCAAAGAGCACTTTTTATGATTCAGAATAAAGAACCTGATTTCAAATTTGTTCTACAGAACCTGCTTTAATGTTCGGATTGTATACCCTTTCTTAATAATCGGATTATAAACATTATCATAATATTCAAACTATTTTCAGATGATAGAATCTTTAGATTATTGAACCTTAATTACATTCGTACTACAGAACCTTCGTACCATTGAACCTTATTTTTTCGTATTATACAACCTAGATACTATAGAACCCGTCGGACTATAGAACCATGAGTCTATAAACATGTCACCAAAATGGTCTAAACCTCATTACATTGGATTTTACTTGAATCTGGGTTTTACCTTTTAAAGGGAATTTTATTCCTCATTTGCTAAAATGCTATAATGATCTCTTTCCCTAAATGAAATATTGGAGATCAGTCGCTTATTTATGTACAAGAAAATGGCATTTTAATTTATTAGGAGCCATTTTACATAGTAGATATAGGGGGTCCAATACATCAATAATTACCTTTTGTGCAATTATGTTACAAGATCGAGGGAGGGGAGAGATTTTATTTTTACTGGGAAATTGAATGATAATCACCAAGGCTCAAGATAAGCGGGCGCTGGGCGATTTTTACTCCTCGGTCCTCCTACCATAACGCCCGGTAATGCTGAAAATTAAACAACCGAGCGCTGATATGTTGTCCAAACCAGCGCCCGTTAACGATCGGGAAGCGTGCCCAAGACATCGAATTTCAATTTGACAATACGATTTAATAAAACGTTAGCTCCCGGTAGACTGAAAGTAGCTCCTGGTTCTCAATAAATCCCATGATCAGGGCGCTACTTTTGAAAAAAATTAGCTCCTGGTTAAAAAACTTTTATCTTGAGCCTCTTAATCACCAGACCTGCAAATTCCCCATATTGCATAGCAATTTGCATCTTAACCCTACAAAATACCAGTTAACCAAATTTTGAATTGACTTCATCAAAACAATCGGTCATATCTCGAGAACTGCATACCCGATTGCGATTAAACAAAACCTTCTGAAAAGGTAAATTCCACATATTATAATCATAAGGTCATTATATATCTCACTTTAGTTATTGTGTAACATTTCGCAAATGTTCCTGACTCCCTCCCCCCCCCCCCCCCCCCCCTTCAGGTGCTCATGGGGTGTACACAGATCGACCTATATAAGGGAGCGTTCATATAAATACTTTGGTGGGGGCTGGAAAATCATGGGTGGGGTCAAACAAGTTTTGAAGCTAAAAAAAAGGGGGTCAAAAAGTTTTGAACACTCGATCGTTAATGTCCAACATTTTCTGGACACTTCGCCCCAGACTCCTGCTTAGCTATGCACAATATTTGTTCATATATAGTTTTCTGTGAAATTTAACAATTCAAACAATGTTGTGTTGGCATACAAAAATAGAGAGGGATCCCCATCTGTACAGAGGTGGTCACGGGGCAGTATATCATTTGGCAACTTTTGAATTGAGGTATTCTTCCATTCAATGTGTGCTCATTCATTTCGATGGAGTAACTCATTTTAAAAATATCAGGCTTATCTAAAAGGGAACTTATTTTTGTTGAACTGTGTAGTTTAATAATTTTGTCAATGGAAGATATCATAAATTGACCTATTGAGTCCAAAAGAATGTAAAAAATATTGCACAAGAAAATGTTACGGCTTCATTCTAAACACAAATGGTGTATTAATTATAATGATGCAGTTAAAAAAAAAGACGAAATACAAATATTCTGAAATATTGTGTTTCTATATAGTACCTCATGAATATTCCAATAAATAAACTGAACTCCTTCTTAATTCCCCTAATAAAAAAACATTATAAATAATACAGTATTTAAAAGAACAGATTTTTTTTGTATTTTTTCACAGGTGGGAATCGTGCAGTGAACAACGATCTGGGATCATCTGCCGTTGGACTGAAACACATATATCGTTTCACGACCGGACTAGACAGTCCACCTGTGACTGGGTGGTGTCCACCGTTGACTCTTGTTTTCTCAAAACAAGACATTCATTTTTTGGCTTTGTCATCAAGCACATGTCTGCACCAGTTGAGACTACCTGTGCCAGACAATGTGCTTGATGAACTTCCTAGTCGGGAAGTATATTTCACAATTTTTGACTGTAGCTTCCCGGATGAGTATTTCGGAGTCATGTAAGTGATCGAAATACAGGGTGCCCCAGATGATTGTTATTACACCTCATACATATTTATAAAGTATATATATTTTTGTTATTGGTTCATTTTTAAATTATAAAAAAGCCTGCCGAATGGTTGTTTGTTTTTATATATGCTACTACCGAAGGTGCAGAAATTTTGATTAGCCTATCAACACAGTCAATTGTTGTATCACGCGAAAATAAGACATTCAATATTATTATTATTATTGATAACAGACTGTTTTGATCAAAATAATCAATTATCCCGAACTGACATTAATCTCAGAGAGATTAAGACGCTGATCTCAAAAATGTATCGCCTTGCGCATTAACTGCACATCGACTCACATGCACATCTTCCGCGCTGTCCTATATTCAAAAAATATATCTGGAATTTGGTGCACAATATTCAATGCACACTTTTATTGTACAGTTTGGAAGGCCAGGCCAATATACGAGGGGTATCAACACGTTTTTGAAATCACCCAGAAGTGAGCTCTATATCGATGAAATTTTGTCAGTACGTAATGGCTGGTCCTTAAAAACATTTGTGATGCAAAAATGGTCTTATAAGTATGTTTACTTTCCTTAAAGGTGGCGCAAGATGCCAAGGCCATATAAATCAATAACGTCTCCCAACGGTGCCGTGTAAATGGTAAATGATAATGGTCCAACCAATAACTATCCTTGTGGGACGCCTTCCAGAGGAGTATGAGGCTAAGAAATGTTGTCATTTGTCACTCGTAAGTCTCAATTTATCTCTGTAAATGATGACAACATTGCTAATTAAGCCTTAAGCCTAATACTCCTCTTGAAGGCATCCCACAAGGATCAGTTATTGGATGGACCATTATCATTTACCATTTCCACAGCGCCGTTGGAAGACGTCATTGATAACATGGCCTTGGCATCTAGCGCAACCGGTAAAGAAAGTAAACATACTTATGACTGAAAGAAAGTAAGCATATACTTATGAGACCATTTTTGCACCATAATGTTTTTAAGGACCATGTTACACTGACAACATTTCATCGATATAGCTCCTTCACTTCTGGGGGATTTCAAAAACTTGTTGATACCCCTCGTAAATACGTAAATATTGAATGGCAACGCCAATTACGAGTTTGAAAATGCCCGGCAAACTTAACAACAACCTGCCGACTTCATTGTGAACTCAGCTAAACAGACACAGATTTGAGTCTTCCTCGCTACATGTACTGAGCGCTTTAGCGGATATGCATGCGTTGTATTATTTTTAATGTTATATTATTATATATTATTATTTATATGGGCCATCCAAATGGCACAATAAAAGTGTGTATTGAATATTGTGCACCAAGTTCCCAGATGAGCATCCAATATTCAAAAAATATTGCCGTCCAATATTTGTTGTGCGGCGCAGAAGATGTGCGTGTGAGTATAAATGTACAGATCTAAGGACAGTTCGGGCTAACTTTTTATCAATACAGTCTGTTTTATAATAATAATAATATTGTCTTATTTTTGGGTGATACATTTTTGGGTGAATATATTGCACTCACTATAAAAATATATATTTATAACAAGACTGTTTTGATAAAAAATAAATAAATTAGACTGAAACGCCAATCCAAAAATGTACCCATGGGCATCATATGCGCATATATACTCATGTGCACATCTTCTGCGCCGCACAAAATGCTAGACGGCAATATTTTTAAAATATTGGTCACATCCGGCTACTTTGGTTGAACAGTTTTATTGTGGCTTTGCAAAGCCTGATATAAATATAAATGATAATAACAATAATGATTATTACTGTTGGTAATTAAAGGGGCATTAAGAGATCCTTCATGGATGGAGCCGTCAAATTTTTCAGAAGTTAGGTTTTTCGCATACGTATACGTACTAACTACCACCCAAAATTATAGAGCTTAATATGCAGTATTTCATGTGAAATTCATGGATTTGATAGCGTTTTGAGTTTATGTGATCACATTGAATTAAACTACTCAAATTCATCTAAAAGGCCAGAGATGGCTTCTTACCGTATTTGTTTCATGTTTATTCAAAATAACCTTGAAGACCACCCATGGCTTGTTGCTTGATGAATAGTCATGCCCTCCCTGATTCAATTGGTGGTGATTTTGAACCAAAATACAAAAAAGTGAAAAGCATTTATAATATCTCTCGGAAATGCTGTGAAAATGTCTTTATTTTTCATTTTACTATTTCATTTTTTGAGAAATCGCTCTGTGCCCCTTAAAGATGTAGCATTCGACCAGCATGTAATAATAATTCAAACATATGTGAGTGTCGATCGAGATCTTCCACAATTATTGCGAAGAATATGATACATTTTTTGATGATTGTTTTGCCAGAGGAATGGAGTCCACCTTGCTCGGTACGCGGTTATGGAGCCGCGTATCAATTTACACTAGTTTTGACAAAGAAGTATGTATGAGGTGTAATAAAGGGGTCAAAAAAAGTAAGTCCCCCCCTAAAATTAGATTACTTTTGTTTACATAACTTCACACACAATTAGACGTTTTGAAAAAGTGAAACGATTATGAAAAGAAAAAACGCTTGGCTACCAATAGAAAGTTTTACATTTTCGATATCATGTTTACTTTTCCCAAAACAGTCACATTTCCTCAAAAGGATGTTTTCATAAAAAGTGGCACTTACTTGTATTGGATTTTGGCAAATTTCATGTTAACGGAAACATCATTTTGGGGATATTTGACTTTTTTGGGAAAAGTAAACATGATATTGAAAATGGGAAACTTTGTACGGATAGCTAAGCGTTTTTCCTTTTCAAAAAAGGTTCAATTTCTCAAAACATCTAATTGTGTGGGGTGTTACGCAAACAAAATTGTATTGGATTTTGAAAATTGACACTGTTCCTGAGAACATCGTTTTGGGAAAATGAGATAATTTTGGGAAAAGTAAACATGATATTGAACAAGAGAAACTTTCTGTGAGAAGCCAATCACTTTTGCTTTTCACAAGTTTTTAAATTTCTCAAAACGATTAATCCTATGCAGAGTTATGCAAACAAACTTGGTCTAATTTTCGTACAAAAAAAATCACGAAAGAGAGTTTTTAAATTGACTGGTATGAACCAAGTGCCACTTTTTCTGAAAGCATCATTTTGGGGAAATGTGACTGTTTTGAGAAAAGTAAACAGGATATCGAAAATGTAAAACTTTCTATTGGTAGCCAAGCGTTTTTCTCTTTTCATAATCTTTTCAACTTTTCGAAACGTATAATTGTGTTTGAAGTTATGTAAACAAAAGTAATCTAATTTTAGGGGGGGACTTACTTTTTTTGACCCCTTTATGAAGCAAATGCAACATATAGTCCATTTTGGGGTGCAAACTACTGTCCCTTTGTGTTGTTTTTTATTCTCTCCAGTAATGAAAATACAATCTGCTACTGTAATAATATACAGTGAAAGTTCAGTGTGCTGTGGGACCAGTAGTTCGCATTGCTTCCCCTCTGCCTCATACCATGTTGTATTTGTTGTAAACACTTGGTAAAATATATCACTCTGAAAAAATATATATATGTATATCTGTAGAAAACAAGAGTGAATGATGATGTATAGGGCTGTCCTGGTTGATGCACTGATCTCCTAAGCTTTTTGACACCATTTTTTAAAATCAAAATCTGCCAAAATAAGTATGTGCCGCCACGAAGACTCCCTTTCACCCTCGTTAAGACCCTCCATCATGTAGCCTTTATACGACCCCCATTTTATTGAAAATTAAAAAATCATGAAAATTTTCATTCCAAAAGCCCCAATTTTTTGAAAAAATTGCATTAGCTAAGACCATAATTTTTCAAATAATTATATGCATTCTTACTAATCAAATTTGAAGAAGAAAAAAAGTTCTACTTTTTCGGAAAATCAGTCGTTCCTAAATCCTAAGACCCTATTTTTCATAAAATTCTCTCAGTTCAGTTTCGAAGCCTTCTTTTTGAAACCATGGGCTGCACACCCTACCAAAAAAATTAAGTTGAGTGCCCCCAGGGTCTGTGGATGTCTGAAATTTGCCATTTCTCAAAGGTCAAAATTAATGTGTGATGGCGTTTTTCACTTAATACATACCACAAGCAGTAATGCTTGTATACTTTTTGTGTGTGGATAATTATGGTGTCAAGATGCTCAGGATCACAGTGCATCAATACATGTCAGAGTAGCCCTACTGATTTTTAAACATCACCATTTTGTATCCCACCCCTAATTAAAATGGTTATAGAAGATATGGTGTATATCATGCACTGAATCTACTAAAACGGGCTTCTGAGCCAATACAAATTAGAGGCTATAGACGTTATTCATTATTTGGCGATTTCATGTCTAATCGAGGGAGATCGACAAACTCGATAAACATACAATCGCGTACTTTTACTGCAATGTAATGAACTGTGAACTTCTACATTTTCCTAGATAGTGTTACCATGAGACTAGTATACCTGACTAGTCTCAGGTGTTACCAGCAAACATTTCATTTCAAACTAATGGAATAGATAATTTATATGTTCAAGTTTATTTCATGAATGTAATAAGCTCAAATACTGAACATCTCAGAAGTATGAAGCATTTCTTATTATAGTGCAAAGTTCACTACATTGAAAAACTACATCACTCTCGTTAGCCTCGATTTCGGAACACCAATTGCTCTGAGCATGCTCAGTTGGATAGCTCGGCCCTCTTTTGACATAAATCACCTATTATTAATAATGTCTATAGTGTACAAATGTCCAATTCAGAGTTCCAAACTTCAGGGAACCTTCATTTTTGAACTCCTTTAATATGTTTGATTTTTAGTCTTAATTCAATTGGACCTCTCCTTACATTTGTGCCAGCGCTATCCCTGATTTTCAGTGTGATATATTTCATTAAAATTGACAAAAGGTAACTCCGAAATACTTATCTTTGAGGACACCCTATGAGGAGAATTCAGTGTAGTTTCACCAATATATGAATGTTTTCCCAAACAACCTTTTTTGCTATATGGGTCTTTCCATGAAATGGGTATGCAGTGTGACATGAGGATATAATGTTATCATGGCTATAAGACATTATTTGAATGGAGTCCAATATTTTTAGACATTTTAGAAATGAATATTTTCTGTCCAAAAAGACAAAAATTTGACAAATCAATGAAGCACATTATTCAAAGAGCATAATTCTGTCAACCATATGAAAAAAGATCCTGTCTTACTTATGACACGCGGTATATAAACTTGGTGACAATATTTAGGTAAGGGGGTTTGAGATGACTCAGCGGAGGTACCCAGATTGACCTCTAATGACCCCTGTGTGACGTTTGACCCCATTTAGGTGATCTCCCAGCCAGGGGGGGGGGGGGGGGGGGGGGATTCGGAATTTCTGACTTGCAGTATTTTTAAACCTTGATTTGTGCATGTTTTGATGATGTTAAAATCAGACAATTGCATAAAAGACCCCAAGAGGTATGTTTTGTGTGACACGTGACATATCCAACATATAAAAATGTAATAGCTAAAATAAATGTTTCTCATTTATTTATGCACACACCAAATATATATACACCTAGCACAAAAAGTCCCTGACCAGGTGCTTTGATGTTGCCTAATTCAAAATAGATAATCGGTACCAAAAATCTGAGATATACATTAAATGAGCAAATTTCTTCGTCGCAGTTTGATACCTCATTTAAAAAAATTGAATGGATACTTTTAAAGTTATGACGATTTCAGTGACCGCGCATAACAACAGCAAAGTTGCACTAGAAATGGTTTTCTATGGGACATCATTGATTTGTGTGTGATAACCCAGTGAAAATGTGTGTGTAAAGACTCCTAGCTAATCAGCAAAAGACGTTTAATCTTCACAGCTAACACACCCTTTATACAGCAATCACTCCAGACCCATTCATCCAGATACCTAAGTGGCCGCGTTCAGATAGCGCACAGTTATGACAGTAATCACACACAAATCAATTTCATCCCATAGAAAACCATTTCTAGTGCAACTTTGCTGTTGTTATGTACGTATGGTCATTGAAATCAGCATAACTTTAAAAGTATCCATTCGATTTTTTTTAATGAGGTATCAAACTGAGGAGAAGAAATGTGCTCCATTAATTTTTATCTCAGATTTTTGGTACTGTTTATCTATGTTGAATTAGCCAACATCAAAGCAACTGGTCAGGGACTTTTTGTGCTAGGTGTATATTATAAAATACTAAAGCTAAAGTTTTTCTGGTAGATGCCAAATTGATACACCACGGTCTTTAAAGGCATATTGTGTGATCTTTTCCTTTTTTATTAGAAAGTAGATTTTCTTGCAGATTTACATTTCTGATCATAAATCATGAATATGTTTTGAGTTACAGAGCGATCGATTCCTAATTACTTCAACATCATGGTTTATAGAGTGAAAATCAGTTTATTTTTCACTCTAAATTCACTCTAAAACCATGATTTTGAAGTAATTAGGAATCATATCGCTCTGTAACTCAGAATATATTTATGATTTATGATCAGAAATGTAAACATGCAAGAAAATATACTTTCTAAAAAATAAAAAATGAATATATAGAGGGTGCCCCCTGGAAAAGAACATATAATATGCCTTTTAATGGTTTTAATGGTGATATTTGTTTCTATTTTCAAGAATGTCAATTGTCATTTTCAATTCAAGTAGGTTTACATGTATTTTAAGATTAAAACTTCATACGACCAAATCAAGAACAATGAAATGTCTTTATATTAAGTAAGGTTGGAAGGTGTTCACCAGTCATCGGCATTTCATTGCTCTGTGTTCAAATTAAAGGTATACACAGTTAAAACCCTTTTGGATACATGTTATATATTCATTAAAAGAGCAAAATTAAAAATAATGTGTAAGAACGAATTTACCAGCATCTACAAATGTGGGGTTTTCGCAGATTTGGGGTGAAAGGTCATTTCATGTTCACTTTTTATTTTCTTTCAATGTTAATGTGTGAGTCTCCATGTGGAAAGATAAAAAAATAACATCTTATTTTGCACCCTCAAAATCTTAACACTTTCCAGGCGGCAGGCGTCTCAGCAGACAACATTCCAAAAGTTTGCAAAATGTTTATGAATAACAGAAGTATTGAATCTCGATCATTACCATATTTCAACTCAGCATGAAAATGCATGCAATAAATGCAAGCATAATGCCTATAGTAATCGTTGAAATAGACCTTGAAAGTTGAAAGATTTCTGAAAAATGTATTGTGGTAAAGCCAATAGCCCTGTCTTGGAAAGTGTTCGGAATTAGGGAACATTGTTTGGTTAAACCAGCAAAACTAATTACATGGTTAGGAAAACCACATTTGAATGAATCCCAACTTCATGGAATTACCCAATAGACAATGTGATTTGTAGTGTATAATAAATATCCATTTTCATAGTAATTTCGTATCATACTCATCTGCATATTACATGTATATATATATTGACAGGCCCGTAAGCAGGATTTTTTTAGGGGGAGGGGGGACATTTTGTCTGGAAATGGAAAAGGTACATTGGTTCCCAATCGTAAAAGGTTACCCCGAAAAATTGTTTAGTCATCTCAGAAATTTGTGAGTGGGGGGGGGGGGGGGGGGGGGGGTCAGGACATATGTTAGACCTAAATGGCCCGTTTTCACAAAAAAGGTACATTAGTATAAAAAAGGTATTTTAACACAAAAAAGTACAAAGGATTTTTTCTTCTTCAGATTTGGGGGAGGGGGGCCTGAATTATATTGCCATAGAAATACCCACGACATGTCTATACATGAGATAGGAACTACACACTTTGTTGACTTTAAAGTGTCCTATTGGGAATCAAATAATGGACCTCTATCTGTATTGCAAAGCAAATTGTCTCTCAACCATAGCGAGGGTAAACTGACCAGGACATGCATTTTAGTCCTATAAACAAAACAATACTGTACTATAATAGTTTGATCAGTTTCAAATTGGTGAGCAATACAGAAGCTGTGCATCATATGTGACGCGTGCGCACGGACAACATCCCGGCATGAGGCCATAATGTATCCAAGCTAAAGTAATCCAAGCATAAATGCATGGAGAGATAAAAACCTAATATTTCTCGCCAATTTGGAACTGCTTAAGGGGGCTGTGCACCTTCAGGTACAGCCTCCCTAAAACTGCTGTAACTTCTTTATTATTTATTAAATCTATATAAAAGTATACATTTTTTTGCAGAAAAGGGTTCAATGAATCCAAACATGATCATGAAATTGACCATTTTGGGAGAAAATGATAAAAAACACGTTTTTTGACCCATTTTAGGTTCTGCAAAGATAACTCAAAATATATTTTGTTACATTTTATCTAACTAGTTTTATTATATTTCTCATGCAATTCCCTAGGAATCTGGGGTTTTTTTTAAATTTTACTTTATTATTTTTTGAATTATCGACCAAAAAGTGCCAAAAAATATTATTTTTTACCAAAAAACGTGATTTTCACGATTTTGGAGGTTAAAAATCATGTTGTTTAGCACTTTTTGGTCTATAATTCAAAAAATAATAAAGTAAAATTTTTTAAAAAAAGATTCCTAGGGAATTGCATGAGGAATATAATAAAACTAGTATGACACAATTTGGTAAAATATATTTTGAGTTATCTTTGCAGAACCTAAAATGGGTCAAAAAACATGTTTTCTCCAAAATGGGTCAAAAAACATGTTTTCTCCAAAATGGTCAATTTCATGATCATAGTTGGATTCATTGAACCCTTTCCTGCAAAAAAATGTATACTTTTATTAAGATTAAATGAATAATGACGAAGTTACGGCAGTTTTACGGAGGCTATGCGAAGGTGCACATCCCCCTTAAACTATATGATCAGCACACATGTTATGATGAATTGGCAGGTATATACTGACGAACACCCTTTTTAGACTTAAAAATATATATTTCTAACCCTAATTTTTACAAAAGAAAATAAATCAGTTGATAAAGTGGTCCTAGTGGGAATCGAATCATGTCTCTCTACTCTTTAGACCATTAGAGGTGAACTGGTCAGGACATTATGATTCTAATCCTACACAATATTATGAATAGAGCTGCTATAGTAGACATGTCAAGTGGTATTTCCATGCATATAGCATACTGCATATATAGCAATAATTGGATCTAGTGATCTATCTCAATCTGAGACTATAGAGATATATATAGGAAGCACGGCACTACAGCTATTCATCACTGTGCACAAGTCCGGTGCGGATATTGTTTAGTCAATCTATTAACATCATTCATTATGTTCCCACTCCCTTAACACTTTCGGACCGGTGATTTAAAATTTCGCCGGTAATAAATCATCTAAGGATGTGTTACTTCCTACTATGTGGTCCAATTTAAAGACTGCAAAGGACATAATTATGCCCCAAGGACATAAATTAACCTTTATAACCCTGAAAATGGGCCACGTAGTCAGCAGTTGACAACATATTAGATGATTTATTACCGGCGAAATGTCAAAATCACCGGACCAAAAGTGTTAAGGGATGGGAACATAATGTCATTTTAATTTGTAGCACGACCACATTATTTGAGAGAGCGCGCTATTTGAATACAGTATATATCCACACGTTTATTACACTTCTTAAAACCTGCATGGACACACTTTGGCGTGGGATGGCTACCGACATACAGACCGTGATAGATTTCTAAAATGATTATGCATTTATATTGCTATATTTTTGGCGTTTCAGAAGAAGCATGTCAATTAAAACATCAATTAAAACCTAATGGGGACATTATTAGACATAACAAAATTCATGGTAATGTGTTTAGATTTAACATGAATTTAGAAACAAATGTTATACTTGTATTCAAAGAGTTCTTCAAAACATCACATTTTGTATTTCAATTCATAATGAATCTAAACACAAACTATGACATTGGTCATCACAATACATTGTTTATATGTTCAAAAATGCAACGATTAGGTTTTATCACAGATGTAGTTTTATGTCATACTTATTCTGAACGCCAGAAGTTTAGCGCCATAAGTTTAACGATATAAATGGATAATTATTTTAGAAATGTGTCAAGGTCTGTGAGTTGGTCACCATGCTATAAAACTGCATTCAGGATATTTAGACAAGTGTAAATACATGTGGGGATGCCTGGATTCAAAATAGCATGTACGCTATAGGATGAGGTTGTCGTGATACAGATTAAACTGATAATCAATTGGCAACCATAACAATGCGGCAGCCGCCTGGATCACTGCATATATGGCAGGTATGAATGCGGCGCTTCTTCTTATCTCTTTAGTTATATTAGTCTCAGATCTCAATGTATTTGAATCCAAGCTGCATATAAATCTTTAATGTGTTGTAAGACCCAACAGTGCTATTATGTATAATTCAAATGTTTTGATTGTGCTTCATATAGTCACTATAGCCAAAAGAACCAAAATGCAACATTTTTGAAGATTAATTCCTGTCGTTATCATGTACATTAGTGCAATGAACCAATGTACTTCATAGAAGTCTTTGAGACCTTGTCCAAAAATCAAGAAATGGGTTGATTTCCAGTGCATTTTCAGGAAATCTGTTTTCATATGTTAATATAGGAAAATAATTCAAAATATGTCATTTTTTGAAAGACATTTTTGTTGTTGGCATTTTCAGAAAATTTAGACGGTCATCTGCATATCATGCCTGACAGCAGTGAGATTGCTGTAATTCATAATGACGATCACTTGCTGTAGTTGGTTATGGACGGCAGTGTTGGAGTCGAGTCCACGCGTACCCTACATGAGTCGGAGTCCTTATACCTCCGGATTCCAAGTCCAAGACCGAGTCCTTACTGTCAGAGTCCCAGTCGTTCAAAGAATTGATACAGGACGTACTCCATCACTATGCTACCAAACCACAGGAATAAGTTTACATGACAAAAATGTAGTATTTTTATCCTTTTTGCTATGCCTATATGATCACAACCTTGACTTGCATGATGGGGGGGGGGGGTGTTCTGTACTTGAAATTTGTACTTGAAATTTGATGAAATCATGAATGAGATTTGATGCTGTAAATAATTGTACCCCTAGCGCTCTCTCTAGTGAAACACACCATATGGTGATGCGATTCAACTAATTGTAAAATCAATAAATACCCTTCGGGAGGCCCGGAGGATGAAATGACTTCACATCATATTCCATCATCCGATCTCCAAGTCTTCACATATAATAATAATACTCTGTGATCTTCATGCTGAATATTATTATTAAGTTGGTTGTGTTTGTTGCTACATGTATATTATTTGCTGTTGTTGACTTCTCATTAAACACTAGAACTTCTATATTATTATATATTGTATATTCATTATTGTTGATTATATGAATATGGCATATGATGTTGTTTGATTATTAGAATTTTGATACTATCCAATGAATACTAGAATATCATTTATTGTACGATGCAAACTGATAATGATTATTTGGATTCACATTATTTAATGTTGTTATAATGAAAGTTGAGATGTTTATTTACATGTTTTCATGTTTAAACGAAACACAAACATGAAGTGCTATTCGCACATGTAAATAATATGATTGTTATATGCTGCTCTTATAAAATTAAGTTAGGCTCAGTCACCCATGCCTATAGTTTATAAACACTTTTATAATGTTCAGTTGTTTTGATATGTTTTATGCTGAGACTATACATAGTATACCATAAGGAAGCAGCTCACACAGTCTATTGTTATTCGCTATCGATTGTTTTCTTGGTCTACCCGGCTACAGCAGTTCTCAACGCTAGCGGCGCTGTCGGCATACAGACTGGGATGGATTTCTAAAATGATTACGCATTTAAATTGTTAGAATTATGGCATCAGAACAAGTATGCCAATTAAAACCTAGCTGGTGCCATACTTCCACGCATAAACAATGTATGATGATCGATATTCAAAGTTCATGGTTTGTGTTTACAATTTAGAATTAATGTGAATTAAAACACAGATATTTGTAAGCATGCACATAGTTTATCAGCGCAACCACATCTGAATATTTGTTTTTCAATTCATATTAGGCCTAAATCTAAACACAAACCATGAACTTTGAATATCATAATACATTGTTTATGTTTAAGTATGGCACTATAGTTTTAATTGGCATACTTATTCTGATATCCCATAATTCTAGCAATATTAATACGAAATCATTTTAGAAATCTATCAAGTCTGTTATGTCGGTAAACCATTCCATACTATATTACAGTGTGTTTAGATTAATTGTTTGGAAGATCGTAACACACATGTGAATAACACTAAATTTGAAATAGCGCTGTAACTCACATAATGAAGTTGTGCTACAAATTAAACTGAATGATGATAATTGATTGGCCATCAACTATAACAATACCATAAAGTCCGGGTTAGACCTGGATCGCGCGCTGCACATAACAGGAATGAATAGTGCTTCTTATCTCTTACGGTATTCTAGTCTCAGGTTTTATGTACATACCAAATTGTTTGAGTTGAATGTCACTTTATAAATATACTGGATGACAATGACTGATGAACTGCATGAATGTTAAACTTTCATGAGATGTTTGTTATTTTGAGATTATATTTTCCTAGTAATAATTAATGTATAAAACTTAGGGATTTCTAAAACCTCAATTGAGGATTGTTTTGTTGCTCTATGAGCATGTTTCCACTGGGTCACTGCAAAGTTAACGGTAAGATTAACTGGTAAGTTTTTAATCCCCCCTGTTTCTACTCGAGAAAAGTTACCACTTAGTTTATCGATCCTAGTCGATGGGCCACGACATTTGACCTTTTGTAATACCAAACAATGCCACCCCACCTGAAAAAGTTTGCTTCACAATGTGTATAATTACAGCGTGACACGGTTCATGGCACAAGACGGTAATTGGCTTTCTGTTTCTATTAGTTTCTTACCGGTTCCAAACCTGGTTAGTGAAGGTTTTTGGGATAACCCAAAATACCGATTCTTAACGGTATCAGGCTGTTTCCACTTGGCAAACTTCACGGTATCTTCCCCAGTAGAAACACGCTCTAAGCCATAAATAGCTGACCAGGTTATAGTAGTAAATCACTATTGCCTAAATTGTCTAAACACCTGTTACCTCGATTATGTTCATTAATACTTCTACTACTACAGCGTGTCCCAAAAAACTGGGTTCAAAAGTTTGCAATCTTATAACGAAATAAGGAGGAAACATGGATAGTTTATATTCAGGTATATTAAACAAAATATACCTGACCTTAATGTGGTAAATCCAATGTAAACTTCATGAAATACAAAGATTTGAATAGAGCGTGGTCATCCGTGCGTTGCATGAAACTGTGCGCTTTGTGTAGTATTCCCGGCAAGGGGTTTATTCCCCGAAAGGAACTTGACAATAACTCGGACTATAACAAAGAACATTTTGTTTTAATGTGTATGTAAATAATGAACTTGTATTATTGCAATATGATCAAAATAATTTTGTTTACTGCCTTAGTCTTTGTAAAGAATGAATGCAAAGGCAAAACTTTGATAAGTCACAACAATGCGCAATTGCAACACTTCGGGAGGTTCCTTGAATATGGGTTTTGACCACGCTCTATTAAAATCTTTGTATTTCAAAAAGTTAAATTGCATTAATCACAGAGTTTAACCAATTAAGGTCAGGTATATTTTGTTTTATATCCCTAAATATGAGATCCATGTTTCCTACTTTTTTAGTTATAAGCTCGCAAACTTTTGAACCCAGTCTTTTGGGACACGCTGTACTAACTATCTATAGGGTCATTTAAGGTCATGTTTGTTTTGATTATTATATTACACTACAAAATCTTAGTTTAATGTTTCAATAATTATGTTGATTTACAAATTAATTGATGACACTTACGATTTTATTTAGAAGATCACAGTTCCACTTTGCCAAATGTTAACTGATTATTTGATTTGTGAATATGAGTTTTAATCATATTCGTTGGTTTACAAAAGTGCTGTTTTGTGATTATCAAGTTGCTAAATTCACACGATGTGTTAATTGTTACGATGTGTTTATAGTTATTATGTTTATTGAATTAGATTATTAGTTTTGATAATAATAAGGAGATATATAAAAAAGTTTATTATTTAGTCTAATTCAAAAACATCATACCATCATCCGATCTCCAAGTCTTCATATCAACTGCCGAGTTATAATAATAAGTTTACTCTGTAATCTTCATGCTGAATATTATAACGAAGTTGGTTGTGTTTGTTGCTACATGTACACCCTAGCACAAAAGTCCCTCACCAGGCACTTTGATGTTGGCTAATCCAAAATCAATAATCGGTACCAAAAATCCGAAATAAACATTAAATGAGCAAATTTCCTCTCCATATTTTGATACCTCATTCATAAAGATCAAATGGATACTTTTAAAGTTATGATGATTTCAATAACTACAAGTAACAACAACAAAGTTGCACTAGAATTGGTTTCCTTTATGGGATATCATTGATTTGTATAATTGTCCACTGTGTGCTATCTCAACCAGTCAGGTATGGGGATAAATGGGTAACAGGCATCGACAGGGAGTCGGTACACACACACATTTTCAAAACATTTTAATGCGTAATCACACACTAAGCAACGATATCCCACTGAAACCCAATTTTAGTGCTAGAATTGTTTTGGTAATTGTGGTCGATTAAACAATCATAACATCAACCCACTCGATTTATATGAATGAGGTATCAAACTATGGAGTAGGAATTAGCTCATGAAATGTATATCTTAGATTTAGTACCTATTATTGATTTGGGAGTAGCCAACATCAAAGCACCTGGTCAGGGACTTTTTGTGTTAAGTGTATATAAATCTAATAGGCCTATTATGTATAATGCAATGCTTTTCTTACCCTAAGATGTTATACATTGACAAGATACATTGTAAAACTTGTTTTACAACAGGCTGATTTGCTTTTCATATTTGTCAACTAAATAGTTGGGTGGACCAAATCTAACTATTTTGACGAATAACAGTGATAAAATAGTTAAAGCGAATGATCAGACTAAAGTGAAGATTACTAAGACTATAGTGAATGTAGCTACGACTAAATTCAAGTTGGGTCTAATTGACAGCTGCTATGACCAATTTGTATGATATAGGTTTCAAAATGAACAGGACACCTATATTATTATTTAATTTATTTTGTTTCAAACCTGTACAGACGATGTTCAAATTAAGTGGTAATCCGGGCTTCTTGAAACCCAACATTTCTGGATGTTATCCTAATTTCAATGCAGGTTATCCGTTGGATGACCATACTTTTATATTTTATGAATATTTATTTGTACTGTACTTTGACGGACAACCAAAACTTTGTGGATAACCTGATTTCATAACATGTTATCCACTGTAAAACTTGATATATATTTCTTAATTTGAACACTGTACAGATAAGAGTGTTTGATGCCACTTTCTGGGTTTTGTGTGGCTGTTCAATATGTATATTTTTCTCTGTAAGATATATGTTACACTCAGTTCACATTTTTGAGGTCCATAGAAGATGATGTTCCATGAGTTTTTCTTGTTATAAGTGTTTATATATTTTTTTATTAATTTTACTGTAAATTAGAGCTGTAAATTAGAGCAACTAATATTTGGTACACTCCAAGATAAAGACTTGTTCATGCATCCCATTTTTCGAAAGAATGTGTTAAAGTGGAATAATTATTTTGTGCTTTACACAATTTGATAACTGAAAATAAATTATTGGATCCAACAATGTTTTTAAAATGTGTTGCTTTGTGAAAATAAACTTGCTCATGCAACTTCACTGTGCATATAGGTTGCCCACTAAATTGACACAAAATAGCACATTTCAAATGAATACTATCCCTACCAAATATGTGTGTGAATCTCTTTCAATGTATATATTATAGGTTAAAGTACCACTCCCGAAAATGAAATCCTACATACTTAATCTTGCAACATATCATCAGGAACATCAACATTTTGATTATTATTTGATGGTTCATCTGGGCACAAGGATTCCCACTTTCGAGTCATATAAAAGGTTCTTGACCTTTTGCATATGGGGTCAAAAATTGCTCTGTTTTCGATTAGTGATACCTCAATTTTTACAAGCAGTCTCTCATCTCCAGGTCTTTTACTTTCTATTGTTTTTATACTTAGTCTATTTCATGCAAACTATATATTTTTGGAATCCTTGTGCTCAGATGAACTATTTGGTATGAATTCAACTTTATAATTGAAGCAGTTTTGAATTGTTGATCCCTGTATAAGGGTAGCCATTTTTGAATCCAGTAGGGTCCCCTTGTCATGTGCCAAAAAGCTATATGCATATATTCTGAGAGCCGACATGGAAATAAATCATAATCAAGTGAAACATTTACTTTGAACAAGCAGTCTGCATGATATTTATTAAGCGTACATACTGACACCTAGAGGTAATTGATATGATTTACAACAAAATACAAATGTTTGCAGAATTGATGATACAACTCGGTAAATACTGTAATTGCAAGTAACACATGTTTATGTTTTTTACTAAACCAAAAACAGTGATCATACTATAGTGTAGTATAGTTTGTTGTGATCATACTAGTGTAGTATAGTTTGTTAAATAAAACAATGTAAATGCACCATTATTTGGTATGTATTGATGTCATATTGTATCTCCATTTTTATTTAGAGAATAAAGGTATGCGGCGGAGTTGTTCTACTTAAAATAATACTATCGAACGCATTTATGTCAGACAATATAACACGGGTACGGTCTAAAAACAATACCTTTATTCTCATTCTTAAACAATCATACTTTAGACATTTATCAAAGAAATAAGTACATTTTATTGTCCACATTTGACAACTTTTACCCCTGCTAGGATCGAATAACCCACAAACATTCCATCCAATCACATGCGATGGGTAAACCATGCGTAAGCGTTGCGGCGCCGGCATAAACGCAGGAAAAGCGCTAAAGACGCACTGCAGAAGTGCGCGTTATGGAGCAAACCACGCATTGTGAAGGTCGGGCGCACTATTAAAATGTAGGCCCGTACCTCCCCATGTTAAGTTGTCTCATCTAGATGTCGCCGATTTCTCTGAGAACCAATGAGTTTGCTTAAACTTTCTTAGCTGTTTAAGAATTATAATTACAGGTACAGGGTGAGTCAAAAAACTGCAATAGTGGAAAGGAGCCATTTTGTTTTCAAAACCAAAATGAATTTTAACACTATTTAAACGTTGCAAAAATGACGTACTTTGTGTGAAAAAATGAAGTCGATCGCATTGTTCATTTGCCTTCGGTGACCCTCTTTGCTGCACAACCAAATTTACATGGTTGTCCACAATCACAGTGATTTTCAACTGAAATGGCACACATTGCATTTTCATATTTGAATATCCGCCAACAAAAATTTGGAAAATGTCAGTTTGTTCTTAAAATTTAGAACATTGTAAAAAGCTTTCACAGCATGGGTATGGTAAATTGATTATGCTAACTCACATGTAAACATGAAAGGATGCATCAAAATTCCCATAACATCACAAATGTACTTATAAGTTTCCAAATTTGAATGAGACACATTTTGCGATCTGATGCATATTTTGGGTATCTCGTGGACAAACGTGTGAAATGGGTGCACTGGTAAAAAGGTTCACCAAAGGCAAACGGAAAATGATATTGACTTTACTTTTTTTTACAAAAATTTAGTAACAAAAAACAAGATAGCTTCTTTCCACTATTGCAGTTTTTTTGTATCTCATTTGTTGCTATAGTCACAAATCAACACCATGTTTCATACACACAAAATCAACACATTTTACAAGACAAAAATGTGTCATTCTTAATTCTACATGGGAAAGAATATGAATACTGTATAAATCATCAGTCTGTCCCTGCGCATATAACCAAGAATTAGTGGAATTATCTGATATTGGAGATAAGTAGGGGTGCTTTCTTTCTCAGATCGTCACATTCAACCCATTTTGACAGCGGTACGATACCAGTGTGGAAGGAAGGGAATGTATGGCAGTGCAAAGGTCTTGCATACGTCAGAATCCCACATGGCACTGCACAGCATAGCGAGAGGCACTTAAAAGTGTCGAAAATCAGTGCTAAATTTGGCCCGACTTTGACATCCTATTTTGAGGGCAAAACCTATTTTTACCTCAAATTATTTGGGGATTATTTGTACTGGTCAAATTCTCAAAATGATCCGATTTGAATGAAAATGGTCTCAAATTTTTCAGATAGATACCACGAGCCATAAAAAGAAAGGTTTTCCATATCTACAAGTTAAGCATATATTACTTTCATTAGGTCAGAGGTCAGCACACAATAGCGGTATCCATCTGAACAATCTGAGACTGTTCATTAAAATCAGACCATTTTGAGAATTGGGCCCCTGTACAAGAATTCGAGGCAACAGCCTTTGGGCCCGGGGGGGGGGCACTGACATTGAAAAAGGGTATAGGTATGTGCCGCGCTGAAGACCCCCTTTTCACCCTCTGGTGCTAGCTCTTATGACCCTCTTTTTGAGCCTGCATCAGTTCTTAAGACCCCTAATTTTATTGTAAATTCAAAATCGCGACATTTTGCATTCCAAAGCCATAATTTTTCGAAAATTTTGCGTTCTAACACCAAAATGTGCGTTCTTGTTTATCAAAATTGAAATTTAGACCAGTTCTCAAGACCTACGTTTTTTGAAAAAATCAGTTCCTAAGACCCTATTTTTCGTCATAAAATCGACTCAGTTCAGTTCTGTAGCCCCCCTTTTTGAGACCCTGTGCGGCACACCCCTACCCCAAACAAAAGTTGAGTGCCCCCCCCCCCCCCCCCGGGCCTTTGGGGTGTGAAAGAATGAAACTATCAAAAAGAACTGGGAAAATTGGGCCCAAAAATGACCAGAAAAATATGAACGCCCAGGGATCAAACCTGGCTGGTGCGGTCACAGTCAGGGGACACACAAAACAAGTTTTCCTTCCCCATATATAGCCTGTCGTTATCAAGCAATGTGTGATGGGGCTCATAATATTATATTGAATTCTGTTGGATATTGCATATGGTTAAATGAAAAATATAAACTGGTCTGTACTATAGTTGATTCGCAGACTATTGGCTGATTTACCATTTCAGTCAGAGGTAACAGAAGCAAGCAAAAGAGGGGGAGGCACTCAAATTTTAATAGTAATATGAAAGGTTAATACCTTGTCATCATCAGTGCCTGTACTATTGTGACATATTCAGCACTTAGTATAGATAGGGTGAACAACTATTATTAAACCTAGTGACTGAGAACTTGCGGCAAAGTTACATGAACTAGCTGCATAGACTTTGCCTGCAAACAGGTGTTGGTCAATAGCCAGCGTATTTTTCATAAAGAAGATGTGTTGTTATTCAGATGAATTGATGTGGTCTCATGCCAGAAATACATGAAGTACCGTTTATAACCCATACTTAGTTTGATATAATTTTTTCTCCATCTAGGCCAAATGGTTTATACAAAAAATGATGATTGAATTAATAAATAAATAAATAATTTTCTCACAAATAAATATGAAGAACCGATCTTCTTTAGTTTATGTTTCCTTTAGTTCACGTACATAATGAAAATGGAAAATAATAAAAAGTGAAACTTGATTATCCACTAACTTATGAATAGGTTGAATGACTTTTCTTTGACCAGGCATGCCAGGGATACACTTTAACCTTAAATGGTAAATTGGTGCCTTCTATTTATTTTATTTTTTATCTTTATAAATGGAATCATCTTGGGCATGGGTTATCCCTTTTAAAGGGAATTTGTATTCATGTTGACTCATGAGCGAAACATTTTAGAGTAGATTATGTCCACCTATAATGTCTTTGAACTGCCACTATAAAAAAAATTTAAAAATGTGATGGGTATACAATTTTTTTCTTCTTACAAAGGTTAGTGTTCCTATTCACCCTTACGTCGGGGTCAATAGGGACAGCATTATTCTGGGTATGGAAATCACTAGATTGGAACAGCTTTTACCTATTTTATTCTACATATGGGGGAATATGGATAATAAGTGACTTTTAAAAACCAAAACAATCACTTTTAAGTAGTTAATACCATTATAACTATTCAAAATATGTTTTGACAATATTTCTTAGACGTGTCAGTTACAGGGAAATAAATACTTGACTGATTTAGGTAAAGAGTTATTTAGGTCTTTGAATATCAAAAAATATGTTATTCTTTGAATTGAGCTTTAAATTCTAATTTACACAGTTCAACCAAAAATATAAGTTCCCCTTTAGATTATGCCTGATATTTTTTAAATGAGTTACTCCATCGTAACGACTTTTTGGCACACATTAATTTATGTGTGCACAGCAACACTAGACCGGGCTATAACTATGCACGTGTTGTTATGCATGAATGAGCTCAAATTAAATGGAGGAATACCTCAATTCAAAAATTGCTAAA
This sequence comes from Ophiura sarsii, assembly GCA_035610835.1. Taxonomy (NCBI): domain Eukaryota; kingdom Metazoa; phylum Echinodermata; class Ophiuroidea; order Amphilepidida; family Ophiuridae; genus Ophiura; species Ophiura sarsii. The sequence continues at coordinate 38,182,578 of CM069443.1, read as the reverse complement.
TGATGTATTGAATGAGGATGGTTAAGCAGCTTGAACCACCAATTTTGCTTGAATACTGCATTTTTTCACCTTTTGAAATGAGGTATTCCTCCAATCAATGTGTGCTCATTCAAGCAGCACAACAACTGTGCGGTGTTCAAGAAACGACCCTGGTTCAAGACCCTGGTTAAAGCTGCTTATTCCATCATCCTTCAATACATAATTTAGCAACTTTTTAATTAAGGTATTCCTCCATTCAATGTGTGCTCATTTAAGCATCTTTTTACAACACCTGCGTAGTTATAGCTCCGTTCTAGTGTTGCTGTGCATTCGTACATTTAATTTGTGCCAAAATCGTTTCGATGAAGTAACTCATTTAAAAAATATCAGGTATTATCTAAAGGGGAACTTATTTTTGTTGAACTGTGTATATGGTATCAATTCAGCATCAAATGTCCATCTTTTCTAGAAATATGGATAAATATTATGTGTCGTTAAATGTGAAAATTACTAATGCACAAAATAGCCCATCCATCTCTCCGATTAGTAGTTATTATTAGCACGAAGTATCTGACACAGTTTCAGAGTTTGTTTATAACATATTAAACAGTTATAGTATCAGTCTTAACAAGAAATAGTAACGTTTCAGGTCAACAATAAAAGCTTAAAATGGTACATTTTAATCTAGCGTTCATAGGAATGGGTTCAAGGTATATTATGTGATCTTTTTCAAATCCTCGAAAAAAAATTGAAAGAAGATTTTCTTGCAGATTTACATTTCTGATCATAAATCGTACATACATTCCAAGTTACAGGACAATACGATTCTTAATTACTTCAAAATCATGGTTTTAGAGTGAATTTAGAGTAATAAAATCATGAATAGAGGGCGCTCCCTGGAAAAGATCACATAATATGCCTTTAATAGGGACACATAAAGGGTTAATAAAAGTATGTCTCCCCTAAAATTAGACCATGTTTGTTTGCATTTAACCACACACGATTGGTCGTTTTGAGAAACTGAAACGATTATGAAAAAGGAAAACGATTGGCACCCATAGAAAGTTTTCCCTTTTCGATATCATTCACTTTTTCCAACACATTCACATTTCCCCAAAATGATGTTTTCAGAAAAAAGTAGCACTTTACAAGGAAGTTACACAAATGTCTCCATTGCTTTTGAAAGTCATTTAAATGAAAGTCTTTTCTTTCTTTAGCTTAATTGTCCTTATTTGACATAAAAACTAAAACTAATTGTTTTCATGCATGACTTGCCAATAGTGTCCACCTATCACGTCAATAACAAAAACGCCTAATTGTGTGTGGCAATGCAAACAAACTCGCATAGGTTCTTGAAAAGTACCACTTTTTCTGAAACATCATGGTTTGGAAATATGAGTATTTTGGGGTAAGAAATGATGATATTGAAATGGGAAACTTTCTGTGGGTGTTTGCTCTTCATAAGCGTTGAAATCTCTCAAAACCTCGAATTTTGTGTAGAGTTAATGCAAACAAACGTGATCTAATTTTAGTACAACTTACTTTTTTAACACTTTAGGCCTTTACCTATCCAGACCATAACTGTTTTCTTGTAGCCATACAATCTAAACCTTTGAGATGATACTATGTCCACATAAGGCATAGTAAAATAAATAACATGTTTCCCGTCTGGACTTTTTAAAAAAGGAGGAGGGAGGGTCTTACTATTTACTATTTTCCAATTTTTTGCTATTTTTTTTCAAGATGGCCGACAAGTCGAAAGTGACCAACTGACTGTGTCAGGGACACTTCTAAACAGATTTTCCACTAAACAGATTTGCCAGAGAAACCAAAAAAACCATCAGTACATATTGTTTATTATTTGTGCAATAGACGTGTTGCCTGTAAAATGATATACAGTAACACTGTAAAGATTTGTAACTAAATGTTTGCATATAGGCCTATATTTTTTCTCTTCAATTTGGGTCAAATAAAATTATAATTGTTGTTTGTAGCCTATGCCTGCCTGTGATCTGGTAAAGAAAGATGTTTGATTTATAAAATGCCAAATAGGTTTTGAATGCTATTTAACATAACATGCATAACAGTGCAGTTATAATTTGTTTCACTCAATTTCAAAAATAAACAAAAAATGAAATAAATATATACAAACATTTACAAATCAGTGTTTTATTATGTTACAGTCAACACTTCTCTTCCCCTATTTAATGATTATTTACTGAATTTAGGTATTTGATCGTTGTTTAAAATGAAAATGTTTTTCGAATTAATAAAAAGGATTTCTAAATTATTTCAACAAACCAAGATAATATTATACTTGGGCATGATATAGGTCATTCGAGGAGTCAGGTAGGGGTCAATCGATGCTGTTTAGGTAACCAATTAAACCTCTGAAAATTTAAAAAAATAAAATAAAAAATCGAAAAAAAGGGGGCTAAATAAAACGGAGGTGGGCGGGGACGGGAAACATGGAACCTTTTTACTAGGCCTAATAAGCCTTTAAACTGCTCTATAAAAATAAATATGTGACCCAACTTGAGTAAATGGGGAGTACCTAATTTGATTTGAGGGGTCAAATGTGGGACAAGGTCAAAATAAGTCAAATTCAGAACATGTTTTATTTCTGATCTTTGATACATCTTGTATCTGACCAAAGACTCAAATTCATGAAAATAAAGAGTTAAACTACATTTTGAGGTATTTAATTTTCATTTACTCCATTGATATGTTAATTAATAAAATCAAACCTTTAATTGCCCATAACTTGACAATTTGTATTTGATGTTCTGTAACTTTGGTTTGGAATGTGTCATTGACTTTGGTACCAAAATGTCCCATAACATATACATATTATCAAGATATCGATAACTTGATATTCATATTTCCCTTATTGTGCCTCGTTTACTCGTGTTGGGTCACATGGAGTGGGTATGATATTTTCATTAAAAACGTTGGTGTCCCTATTGACCCCAGATTTTACCAATTTTATGTAAATCTTTTTTTAAAAAGCTTGATATGAAAAATCCTTTCAGAATTTCTTACCATTGTCAAAGAGTATGTTGTAGGACCTTAACAGCTACAATGTTAAAAAAAGTATTCGAACACTTAGTAGGCCTAATGTAAAGTCATCCCCTTTCCCCCCTGATCAATGTTGAGTCGCCTAACTTGCCAAACATCAGCCCGTGGCCTAGCAACATTGATTGGTGGGGGAGGGGTATATTAAAGGGGAGCTTTCAGGCTAGCAGATGCAAATTGGTATTTTCACCTGACTCTAATAACGCGTACTATATGGTAATTAAAAGGTGCAAACAAGGGTCAGTGTTTGAAAACCTTTTTTCTATGATTGTAGGTACTGGTAGATTTCCAGCTCATTTGCTCAAATTATCCAGTTAGGAGCAGGAAAGTTTTGACCACACCATTTTCATTGGTTTTTTCGGACACATTTATTTTTGATACTCTGGGCTCAACATTTGCTCTTTTACATCCACTGAACCATTTCCTAAACATTGCTCTTTCAATATTTGGAAAAAGCAAACAAATAGTATAGGGTAAAGTCGCCAGTTTTCGGTCACCGCCTATTTTCTGTCACTTCGCCCAAATCGTGTAATGAATAAAGTCGTTATAAGCTGACGGCTAAAAAAACGCAGCATAGTTGATGCCCGGTATTGCTTTAAAATGTTGACGACTGATGCAATTACACAATTTTGGGTGAAAGTGACCGAAAATAGGCACTGACCGAAAACTGGCGACTTTACCCTACATCAAATACATAATTTGAGATTTAAAAAACGTATCCCATTTTTGTCCCTATTAACCCTCATGTCCCTATTCACCCTGTTTTACGGTACCACTATCAACAACTGTAAATTCAACTATGATCACACGTTATGAGCTCGCCTCCCAATAGGGTGGTGCTGTTACACTTTTTAGTTTCATGCTGTTCTATTCCTTCAATATTTGTAAAATCACAAAGGTATCTCAACAAATTTGGTATCATTTTAAAGCCCTATCTGCCTGCAAAATGGTATTGGTATAGCTAATACAGAAGGGGAGATACAGCTGTTTGAAGTGTGGGAACCAGTAGTGGTGCCGAAGGGATGCCACCAGAAGGGTGCATCTATGACCCAAGTTTGGTTACAATTGGTCATTGTATGGAAAAGAAATGGACAAAACAAAAAGTGTGTACAATTGTTGACAGACAAAGATATACACACCCCGACAGACGAAGGATGCAGCCATAAGGTCTCTCTCCTACGGACGACCTAAAAATGACTATAACAGAAAATGTTTTCAACCTATGATAGCAAAAGGATACATTTTATGAAAGTTTGTAACTAAAGGAATTCAGACATACAGTTTAGTTTAGATCAGGGAAGGGTACATCCTTAAAAAGAAATTCTGAAAATTCTAAATATATATACAATACCAATTGGAGATATTCACTAGCCGGTATAATTACCGTACCAACATTGACAAATATATATCATCTGATGAGTAATTTTATGAGGAATTAATATATGTAAAGTAAATAATGATAGGGGTAGGTATATTGGATCTCAAATTTAAAAGAAAGACAAAATCTTATATTTTTCCGAACATTGTGAATCATACCATTTTAGTCCATGGTTGTACTGTAATTTTAATGGCATACTTAGTTTCCTCGAGCAATTTCACTTCAGAAAATATACTTTTACTACCTTACAGGGTATACAAGTTAATATATTAATGTGAAAGTTAAAATCATGTCACGAAAGCTAAAATCTGTATGTAACACGAAAGAAGGCGAGCTTCGAATGTGTGACCCTATAGGGCTTATAGGCTAACGAAAACAATATGTGACCCAACACGCGAGTAAATGAGGAACAATGAGGGAAGTATATGAACATTGAGTTATTGATATCATGATAATATGCAAAAGGACATTTGGTACCAAAGTCAATGTCATATCATATTCCAAACCAAAGTTACAAATGATTGAAAATCACTTTGTCTCAAAATATGTTTTGGTTCTGTTAACAAATCAATGAAGGAAATGAAAACTAAAATACCTCAAAATGTAGTTTAGATCTTTATTTTCATGAATTTGAGTCTTTGGTTAGATACAAGATGTATCAAAGATTAGCAATAAGACTTGTCCCACATTTGACTTTTTGTGCTCTTAAGGATGTTCCTATGGTTAGCAAAAAAGTCTTGATATTGAAGAATAAGGTAAAGCTGGTATAGTACAACAAAAAGTTGTTTACTGGAGGTGAATCAGGCGCACGGTTCAACAGATATAACCATTTGAAGTCACCTTGAATTCTTTTGTTTTGCATTATTTTCGGCCAATAGAGGGTAGTTTATTTTCTTTTGTGTTTTTAGTGGGGTTTTTTTACTCCCTAGGTAAAATTGTCCATGAAAATTTAGTTTTGTTGTCTGATGTGCTCTATTTATGTTATTGAAAATTCCAGTAGATTCCCGCAGCACAGGAAATAAGGAGAGCTGTATAACCAACGTATAGATGGTGTGACCGGTGACATAATGTATTTACAAATGGGACACCCTCTGTTGATTCCCGCCAGGCAGAATATACAGTAAAGTTAATGAAGACAACATGAAATTTCTTTCTAATGAATTGTAAAACTCATTTATTTAAAAAATAATTGTGAAATGCGATAGCTTATAGCATTCCTAAGCAAGTTTAAAGACAGTTTTGATAACAATTTGCTGTGACACCACAAACTAGTTAGAAAACCTGATCTGGCCTATGTAAACTATAATTCTCTTGCCCTGTGTGTTTTGTCTCAAATCAACAGAGGGCGTCCTAAATGTAAACAACGGTCACCTCATCTATACACCAAGTGGCAATACATTAAGGAAAGGGTTTGAATTGAAAAAAATAATTAAGTACATTAACTTAGCCTCATTTGTAATGACCTAAAGCTTCCTTAGATAAGTATAATTAATTATGCAGATGTCTAACAGCCTCTCGCAGCACAGGAAATGTTCTAAATAAACTGTAATTAACAGAATCCTAACATTTCAGCAGCTTTGTAGTATTTATACTTTTCTTGTAAAAATTAATTTAACATTTTTGCTTATTTTGGTAGGGGACAAAAAAATCAACAAGAAACAAAAGCAATGAAGAGGCTGATCGGTTTGTCACGGACGGACGTTTGTGCAAAACATGAGCGAAAAACAGTTTGTAAAAAGTAACTACTGACATTTATTCAACTTTTTATGTTTAATGTTATAGAGAATCATCAACTTTATTGAAATACACAACAAAAAATAAGGTGTGGTTTGTTACTAAAAATAGAACGACGGAAATGTTTGTGTCACGGACGGACTAGATAGAAATAGGGATCTCTACCTTTTAGTGCTTCTTTTGAATTTCTATCTAGTCAACTCCATATTCCCCAATGCTTTCCAGGTCAAATAGTAAGTAAGATACATGGTTTGAATATCTGATACACAGCATTTGAAAATATTTCTTATTTTTTACAGGGGTAGGGTAACAAACTTTGTCACGGACGGACATTTTTGAGCATCACAGACGGACACAAATGTTAACTACATAAAAAACTTTGAAATTACCACTTATTTACACTTTAGTATGAAAAAATTGTATAAAATACTATAAATACAAAATAGTAAGAAAAATGTAAGTCATGAATTTTCAGTCGTAGTAATAAAAAGCAGTCAAGATATTAGTCTTTTTCCAACACTACGGACAAGATAGAAATAGGGTTCTCCGGACCTTTAGTACTTCTTCTTAATTTCTATTTAAACAATTCCATATTCCTCAAGCTTTCCAGGTCAAATAGTAAGTGAGATACATGGTTTGATACACAGCATTTGAAAACAAATTTATTTTTTACAGGAGAAGGGTAGACCTGTAACAAACTGTGTCACAGACGGAAATTTGTTAGTGTCACGGACGGACACAGATGTTGAAGAACTTTGAAATTGCCACTTATTTACATGACAAAATGGTATCAAATACTTACAAAATAATAAGAAAAATTGTATGTCATCATTTTTCAGTCTTATTAATTAAAAAGGATCACAAGATACCAAAACCAGTGTGATGGTTATATTCAAAGGTTGCAGAATTTGGCACTTTGATAGCAGAGGGTGATCACTCAGTTCAAGGTTCACATTGGTATGAAAAAAATTACTTTTTGATATTGATATTGAAATGTACCTCACAATATTGGACAACATCTTGGCTAACTGAAACTGCATTCGAAAAGAAGAAAAAATGTGGAAAAGTTTTCGGAACAGTCCATTATTGCCCAAGGGGTAGAAACAAGATACGTCATGGACAGACATTCTTAGTAGAAGTTGGCCTTGCCATATTTTATGTTAATGAAACATTTTCAATTTTTTTAATTAAAGATAGATGGCGCATTTGTCCATTAAATAAGAAATATATTTTAGAAAAAAAGTTCTGGGAAGTAATTACCCTGCCCTTGTGATAACTTTTTGATGCAGAGCTGTCCGTCCGTGACGCAAAAAAAGTTTTAAAGTTTTACAAGTTTTTTCAAGGAAAGAGAGAAAAAATAAAAACATAGTGAGCTATCTCCCCTATATACTCCCTTTCTCATGTAGAAATGAAACTTAACAATGGCGTCAATAAATAAGTTAAATCAGTGATTAAAAGTTGTCCGAACAGACGCAAATTTTGTCACGGACGGACATTATTCAGTTCCGAGTACAAATGCCAAACTGAATCCTGCCCCTCTTACCATAAATGGCAAGAGATATACCTGCTGCATCATATAAATAGACTGTATGCTGTGATACAACTTTTAAAAACAATTTTGACCCTTCTTTGATAAGTTTTTGTTCAATTAATTGTGTAATTAAAGGTTAGCGATAATGGATACATGTAGGCATCCAACCGTGTTTTGAGTTTTTCAAAGTTTCATGAAGAAAAAGCCTGCAACTTTTGATAGTGCAAAGCTTAAAATTAAATGTGTGCTAACCAGGATCTCCAATGATACTTTCTGATTTCAATGCTGTTACTTGCTTTTATTTCACATACACTTATTATATGGGGCAATTTTAAACAGGGTCTTTTAACTGATCTCATGCTACCCCTTTTATTTGCAAGCATTATTTCAGCATATGTGCAGGCAGTAAGGTTAACAAGCGCAATACTACAGATTCACCAAAGAAGATCTGCTGAGGGTTCACAAATGGGCAAATAAGCAAATGACTTCATTTGACTTCAAGTAATTTTACAGTGCACCTGGTGAGCATCATAACATGTGCTCACTGCTGTAGCAAACCTACTCATTTGCATAAAGGGCATACCTGTATGAACTAGTTCATTTAATGGTATGAGGGGTGGTATTCAGCTTTGCTTGTGTGCTCAGAACTGAACAGTAGCTAACAGTGTCCGTCCGTGACAAAATTTGTGTCCGTCCGTGACAACTTTTAATTAAAGATTTAACTAATTTATGCCTGCCCTAATTAAGTAATACTCCTGCATGGGAAAGAATACATATAAGGGAGATACTTCACTATGTTTTTATTTTTTTACTTTGTCCTTGAAATTAGTTTAAAAACTTTTAAACTTTTTTTGTGTCACGGACAGACAGCAAAACATCAAAATGTTAATGCAAGTCTAGCGATATAACTTCCCCAGAACTTTTTTCCCAAATATTTACTTATTTGATGGAAAAGTGTGTCAGCTATCAACATTATATCACAAAACTCTGAAAATGTTACATTAACATAAACATATAGCATGATGAACTTGAACTAAAATGTCCGTCCGTGACGCATCTTGTTTTCACCCCTTGGACAATAATGGACTGTTCCGCGAACGTATCACATTTTTTTATTTTTTAAATGCAGTTTCAGATAGCCTAGATATTGTCCAACATTGTGAGGTACCTATCAATATCAAAATCAGAAATTTATTTTTTCATAACCATGTTAACCTTTAACCGATCAGCCTCTGAACACTTCAATTTTGCTTCATTTTGGACAATAAAATTATCATATCTATAAAATCGTACCTTCGATCAAGCTCAAATGTCGGATTATTGTGGAGCTCAGCAAGCTCTATTAAAATATCAAATACAAATACAAAATGAACCATAAGAACATAGCTACTGCCGGTGCCGCATTCCGCCTCATTTACTCATGTTGGGTCACATATACTTGTGACACTGCGTTCACACGTCATATAAATATCAATTCCAACTATGGAAGAGGGTCTTTAGCTGTGCATTAGCCGTCTGAATCAATCTGATGGAGTAAATCTTGTGCATTCAGGTATGAACTATTATCCCAAATATCATCATCATCTGTGATGAGCACTTGCTGGTAGAAAACATCCATTTGCTCAGCATTGAATGGTAGGTTTGCATCTGGAATGTTGATAGAGATGGAATCATCTTGTAAAGGAAAAGGCCCATTTGGATCAATGCCAAAGGAATTGATTTCGTCCTGTTAAAAAAAGCAGATAACAATATCAATATCAGATAGAACAGATATGTTAATATTGGTTCAGTCAGCATTAAATGAGTCCTTATACATTTTCAATTTAACTATCAATTGCAAATTCCGGAAAATGAATCTGTGGTTCTTTTACTCATTGAAACTAATTTTAAATAATTAACTTTGTGTATGTTGGAAATAATCTTACGGATACTTTTCAATTAAAAATGATATATAATTTGCAGGAATTTTGTCTTTGCTGCTGTCTTAACTTTTAAGAAAAGAGACGTGATGTCGTCTATAAATTCAAAGTTCATCTGCCATTTGGTGCAAGGATAAATTCTCTTTGTACGACAGCAATACCCTTCCTTATCATTTTGGTGGCAGGTACTTTCAAAGAAACGCAAATAATGTCGATGCGATTGTAAACGTTGATATGTTGTACGGTGTGAAACACTAATGTTAGTTTCGTAATTTCAGGCAGAGAAATGATATGTATTGAGGTATCAACTTGCTTTAAAGCAAATAACTTGCAATTAGTAGGTCAATTAAAATGTGACAACTTTTAATGCAGTATTTTTATTTTACAAACTCATGTTATGCTATATTTTACATCGGGCTTACATTCCGACACAAATAGTCATATTATAAAGAATCACGATGCATATAATATTATTTGCAAAACATGTCAATCCTAGTGGATATTCTTTAATTAATAAATGCAGCATTGCCGAGCTGAAGGTTTGATTTGACGGTGTTTAAGTAATGTCAATATAATTAGCATTTTTCTTCATTTTGAGATTTTTACCGTTGGACATACATTATTCATATTTATTCTAAAATAGTGCAATAATGATTTGTCTACAGGCTGTATCAAAATGATTTGTACTCTGATATGTTCCATTTTCAAAAAAGCATTAAAAATATAAAATCTCTGATAAATACAATATTTTTGATTTTAATAAATAGGGAATTATGTCAACTTATTGATCTGATAATCTGAAGATAATTGGCTGTTGTTTTTGACCGCTATTGTCATTCAAATGAAGATCGACGTAATCATGGTTTTACTCGCAGCAACGCAAATTTAATAGGTTCACTGCACAAACTCTTTATATAAGTAGTGAATATGAGTGCAGTCAGGAGGAACTTTGACTTGTGCGCTTCAGATCTAACGTTTCGATGAAAATGATAAAAACACCAATATTCCTTTAAAAGCTTGTAAATTCTGAAAAAAAAATGTTCGATTGTCGTAAATCAAAATTCTTAGAAAAGATGAAACTTCAATAATTTTGCATATAGAAGCAAAATGGTCTAAATGGTTCGTAACATATCAAAAAGAATTCTGAAAAACTGATCAGACCACGGTACAAATCTTTTTGATACAGCCTGTATATGGAACTCAATATGAAAGGATCTTAACTTCAATCATACTAACCACTTGACATATAATTAATTTTGTCAATATACTGTGTGTAATTAATTCCCATTGAAGTGCGCGGACAATATGTGTTGAATAGATGAAAGATATTCATATACTTAAAACTTAGTGTTCAATACTATAAGGAACTATATAAATCAAGGAATTAAAATGAGGACCGTTCTCTTATGCAACAAACACACACAGCGAATTAATATCAAATCAAGCTCAATTGATTTGTATGACTCAATTTGATTTGTTATCGACCCATGGTTTAGATTTGCAGTTACTTGTGTAGTAAATCGCCTCATTAACATGAAAATGTATTTTATATTATACACTTATGTTTGAATAAGCATTATAAATGCTTATTATTATTATTATTAGTGTTATTATTTATTAGTGTTATTATTATTACTTTTTGGCCTTGGTGTTTGTTATATGTTTGGTTTGTTTGAATATTGTTGATGTTTTGTAAATGTTGTTATATGGAAATAAATGATTGATTGATTATTATTATTTATATTATATTTATTATGAAACGTTTATTTATTGTTGTTAAAAGGAGAGTAACAAAAATAAAACAACACGTGGAACTAATAAATAAATGTATGTTTTAATATACCGTTCTTAAACCCAACTATATTGCCTTATAGCGAAGATAAAGCCTATTAGATAGAGCTATTTATTTTCATTTGAGACACACTATATAATAACCAGTCTATCAGAACTAACCAGCCAGGCCTAATCCATATTGAATTGTATTGTGCTCTATTGAGGTAGTCTTATCTCTATGAATAGCAAGGCATGAATTGAATGTGATGGCTGATGAACTATTGAGTGTCCCAGCAGAAATAAGGTCTGACTGAAATTTGCAAAGATCGTATTTTTTTAATTTTCCCCCTCACGGTCCCAACTTTAACCTTTTATAAAAAGAGTTCCCCAATAGTACATTTTTGTGCATTTTTTTTGGTGGTTATTGAATACTTCATTAGTATTTTAAAACAAAAAACCAGCGTATAGAGGCAGTGTCCGGGTATCGTCAAATAAATGGCAAAAATGACAGGCCTAATTTGCGAATGTCAGTCGATATCTTTTCATCAGTTTTGCTATGTTATTGTAGCATAGCCCAACAGCCTATACCACCATACTATGCAAACCTGCACTAACTGCCAGATGGGTTTTAATTGGGCGATATCTCTATCTTTCACATTGTAATGGTCAACTCCCATTCATAAAAGAATGCGCTAAAAGGGCGATCGATTCTAGTCTAACAAAGGATTCGAACAAGTCCATTCAAAATAATGTATGTTGGATCACGCGGTAACTAAACTTATATCGGGTGATTAATATTTTCTAATAGCATAGGTCAGGCTTGGCTGGTCTCAAAATTCTTAAAAGGACTTGACAAGCCATCTAACTAGGTGTCACTACTTTGATCATTTTTCTAACTCAAAAATGGGAAGATTACAATTTAAACACCCATTTTCACCAAGATGAGCTCAATGGTGTATAAAAAAGGTATGGTGTGATTTGTGTATGCAAAATTATAATTGCTGCTGCAAGATTTAGTCCAAAAAATTTGCTGGTTCCCAGTACGCGACCGGTATAGGGTAAAGGTAAAGGCGGTCGATCCTGTAATACCAGGAGCGGAGTGCCCATCTCTCTTTCAAAGTGATACAGCCAGACTCACTCCTTTTTATAATGTTGCTGTGTGGGGCTTGCTACACCTCCTACACAGCGAGTATGTTACCTTCCCAGCACTGAAGAATGCCGGTACCCATTTAAATACACCTGGGTAGAGAGGAGTAATTGCGGTAAAGTGCCTTACTCAAGAGCACAACATGTTGACCACGGCGCGACCGGTATCATTCGACAACCAAAAATATTTCCAACCTCCCCCGCCAAAGTATTTATGAACACTCCCTAAGAATAACATATGTGTAAGTAACTTTGTGTGAACAAATAATAAAGTCAATCATATTTTCCAGTTAAAAAAATTAGTACCATAACACCACTTTCCAAATTACATAATTATTTCTGCCATATGACCATACAAAAACATTTTTTAACATTCAAATATCCGACCAGCTCTACTAGGCGTGCCTAGTCTTGTTTTACTTTGAAAACATGCAATGGGCTATTACCTAAACATTTATTAAACAAATCTTATTTGTGTAAGGACAGTTTAAATTCAAATAATGAATTCATCTCAACATTTTTGGGGGATTTGGGCATCTAGGGGCGGGCGGCAACAAGAAACTAAGAATCAATAGTATGACATACATGTAATTAAGACGTCACATGTGGGGTGTTTGTACTTGTTTTGTATGTATGGAAGAGGAGACCTATTATAGCTATACAAAATAAGTGCCCATACTCTGCATTTATCTAGCAATGTATCAAAATTATAGAAGGTAGAAATTCAATGATACACAGAATTGTTTGAAAAATCCTTGAAAAATAGTGCACGGTTTTGAAAGTTATTATAAGTTTATGCCACGCTCTGGACAGTTAATTCATTGTTATTTTAATACATTTGAATTAATTTTCTCACTTTACACCATGACTTCATTGTTTGTGTCTGACCAGGGACAATCGAATGGAGGGACAAGAAACTATTGTACTATTATATAAGTATGCGTGTTGCGGGGGTACAAATATCATCAAGTTGAGCAAGCATACACAATACATTCATGAATGGGCACTGGTACAAATCTCAGCAATCATACTGCACGAGTCGCTGTGTGTCTTGCTCGATACGGATGGACCCTTAGTCGGGTGAAAGCTCGACATGACCGTGAAGTAGGGTACAAATGTGATTTTATTGCTGAAAATCATGGATGAGTAAGTCTAGATTCACACCACGGGTGCCAAAATGGCACACTTGGGCAACTTTTTTTATTGACGTCTTAAGCCACACACCCTTTATCGATTATGTTATAATAATGACAAATATATTTGCAACACAAACATATCGTGTTTGGTATGAAATTAAAGCACGGCCTATAGATTCAAATTCAGGCTAATGACGCAATCGTTTTTATCTGAGCATTTTTAGTGTCTTAGCTGTTCTCAATGTAGTTAGTTTCAAGATATAAGTCTTTGCTTCTATTTCCAGCTTATTTTGAATCACTTTACCCGCAATGTTAATATGCTATCTCACAGTGTTTCCAAATTAATGAGTCCTAATGTTGATTTACATGCCTGTACGCAACTATTCATATGTCCTTTAAGAAAATCAGTGGAGAAGTAATATAATGAGAGTACAGGTAACTGCAGTATACATGGTAAAGGGGTTTCTTATGTTCTGAGGGTGGAATTGTGAAGTATTATATACTGTAGCCCTTCAACAAGGCACGGTTTTAATTAAACAAAATAATCACAAATAATGAAGACCATAGTCTCGATCTACTTGTATTAAATATTTGAACGTTTTTAAAACAAATAGTTATCAGTATATGCTGATGTGCCTCTAACTCCAAATATATTACTAACATTTAACAAGCACCTGATGTGTATGGAGAGAGGCATTGACAGATTGACAGTTTTATTTGTACCATGGATGAAGTATCACATCTTCAAATAGACAGGTAGGATATAGCGTTTTATGTACGTGACATGAAATTACAGGTGCCATGAAATCACAGGTGCAGTAGCGTAGCCAGACGGGAGCAAGGGGAGGGCAGAGTGCCCCCCCCCCCTGAAAAATAATTTGACCAGGAAATCGGGAACTAAGCGAAAAATCGGGAAGGCAAAGGAAGGGAAAGAGAGGGAGAAGAGGAAGGAAAGGAAAGGGGGTAGAGGGAAAGAGAGGTAAAACGGAAAGGGAAAGGAAAGGAAAGGAAAGGAGACGGACAGAAAGGAGAAAGGAAGACATATTGCAGTTTTTCACGCCGGTATGGGGACGCAACGCCTCTACCCCCCCCCCCCCCCCCCCCCCCCCCCCCCCCCCCCCCCCGCTGCTTGTCATTTTATTACTCGACGGCAATTCAAAAAAGTTACCGGGTCGGACTGGTGCTCACCGGGAAAAAATACCCTTTGCCCCCCCCCCCTCCCCTGAAAAGTGACCCTGGCTACGCTACTGCACAGGTGACATGACATTACAGAGGTGACATGACATGTATGAATGAATACATTTTAATCACGTTTGACCTCTTTTGACTTTTTGATATATTTATTATATCATTTTATATGTATTCCAGGAGTCAACAGCTCTAATTTCTAATTTGATACCAAACATGGTATTTTGTTTATAAGACCAATTATATTTGTCATAATTATAACGTTATCGAAAAGGGCGTGGCTTGACGTCAATTACAAAAATTCTGAATCTAGACATCCTTCCTCATGTATCATTTTCAGCAATAAAATTGCATTTGTACCCTACTTCACGGTCATGTCATAATTGTGAAGATATCCACTTGACTACATACCTGTGCAATTCCTACTGAACTACTATACTCTAGAAATGCAAATATATATCATCAAAGAACATCATTTTCCGATTAATTTGGATATTGGAATCAATAGGAACAAAATGTCTATAGTTTAAACTTCCCAGGTAAAATATTAATCACTTTGTTCTAGCATGTTTTCACATTTTTTATAAATCTAAAATTATCACATTTTTCTCAAATATACCGATTATTAGTAACACTAGAACTTTATTTTTTGAACAAATCACGTATAAATTGTATTCAGTTTGACCTAGGCCCAAGTTTTTTGGAAAAATATATTTTGATCATTTTTCGAAAGATTATAGGGCAACCTTTGAGTTCCTTGAATAAAAACACACCCGCAACTACTAGAGCTAACCCGCAACACGCATGTTTTGTTCTTTTTTTGTAATTGAATACAATGATGTAACGATACCATATGCCGTTTCTAGTCCCTCCATTCGATTGTCCCTGGTCTGACAGACTTGATGCAAGTATACATAAATTCCTTGCAAATTTTTGTGGACATCCTAAAATTAATAGTATCCCTGGTATTACTCCCTTCTACACATGTATATTAGATCTAGGTAATTAGAGCCGAAAGCCTGCACCCGGCACAGCCGGCCGAGCGAAGTGAGGCGAGTAGAGCGGGGCATGATCGGGGCCACTACAATGTATAAATGGTCATATATTCAGGCTATTGGGTATATAGGCACAAATCCAGTGCTAATATAAGCATACTTACTTCCATGAGGATCTGAAAATATTCACGGCCAATCATTGAATCGCTTGTATTATGGATACCCAAAACAAAAAGCTGTATGGGTCTCATATTACCCGCTGTGCGAATTTTGTGATTGTTCCACATCTCCACAAAAGCTTTGATAAGCCTGTTTATACGCGGTAGAAACACCAAATGCAAGCAGAAAACATCAATCTCGTCATCTGGATCCAAAATTCCTTGCTCTTCAAAAGCCATGAACAAATTGTAGAATTGGCTTAAGACCTGCTCAAACAAGTCACGCCACAGGCGCTCTATGCGGCTATTGTGCACGCTTGAACCTGTAATAAATGATCCTCTTCCAGGTCCACGCATGGGGTGCTGTAGCATGAAAGAGGCGACATCTACGTTCTCCCCACCATGATCTGCTCGTACTCTAGAAGGCAAACCCCATCTGGCTACGGCTTCCTCAAAGAGTGTGCACACTGTTGCAGCCCTGTTGTTGGTGCTGCAGTGCAGAAACGTAATGAGGCGACTAAAGCCATCAATACCTCCGTGTACCACAAATCGCCATCTTAAGGAGAAAAAACAAACAAAACCCAAACAAAACATGAATTTATAATACTTAACATCACTTGACAAAAGGTGGTGCCTTCTGTGTTATGTCTTTAGTCTCAATTTTGGTACAGTCTTCTGTGTTTTTTCTCCCAAAAGGAGACTGATGCCCGGGAAGGGGGGGGGGGAGGCACTCATAAAACTTGTAATCATCCGTGTGAATCCACTCTCAAAAACTACCCTTAACACAGATTCTCAAAGAAGGAAAAAGTGACCCGAAGAATCATACTCATACACTGTAAATTATTTTTACCCAAAACTGGGTAAAATATTACAAATCACTGTGGCTCCCAGGGAACATGCTAACAGATGAGTAAACTTTACTCAATTTTGAAAAGGAAACGTTCTACCCCACCCATGTGTAATCTTTACCCCACCCATGAGTAATAATTACCCCACCCATGAGTACTATTTACCCCACCCATGAGTACTGTTTTACCCCTCCCATGAGCACTACTTTACCCCACCCATGAACAGGGCCGTAAGACACTTTTTTCAAAGGGGGGTGGGGCGTTTTCCCAAAAAAATCCCCGGAAGTGATATAATGAACCGACAAGATTTTTGTGAGTGGAATTTGCACCTATTTTTTGCACGACCGAGGTACATTTTGGCTCTAAACAAGCTTGTAGCAAAGAATATTGCATTTTGGGAAAAAATTTTCATCTGTGTACAAATTTTCCGGGGAAGATTTTCAAAGGGGGGGCGATCGCCACCATCGCCCCCCCCCCCCTTCTTACGGGCCTGATGAGTACTATTTAACCAATCATTGGGTAAATTTTACACAATAAGTTGAGCAAGTTTTACCAATCTGTTGATCATGTTCCCTAGGAGCCGCGCCTTTGGGTAAACTTTACCAAATTCAAGAGTGGTAACAGTTTTACTCAAGAGTTTGGTAATATTTCTTACCAGAAATAGGGTTAAATATTTTACTCAATCAGTCGAGCAATTTCTCTCTACTTGTGGCTTAAGTCACCTAATTCCAACATTCAAAGGTAGGCTAACCTAAAATAAATGGAATTCGGGTGGGGATATTCACGAAGCACTGTCTATCATGCTAATGGACCTGTTTGCCGGGCCTCTCTCTCTCCCTCCCCCTCTCTCCCCTCCCCCAGGCCCCCCTGGATCAGCGCTTGATGGGAGCTAACAATATTCCATGTCCATGAGTGCCAAAATCAATGTCAATGAATAATTATTATGAAAGTAGAATATGACACATTTTGAACATGACAAATAACTTACTGAATGCCTAGTGTACGGCCATTTGTGACCCATGACCAGTGATTAAAATAAAGTTATCACTGCACTGACGAATTCAGCATCATTGATCAGTGTATCAAGACTGCAGTCTGCAGCTGCATGCATGCATTTCATGTCGTGTCAAAAATGGCCACACCAGCCTCAAACAGGCCCGGCAAACAGGTCCATTAGCATGATAGACAGTGCTTCGTGAATATCCCCACCCGAATTCCATTTATTTTACGTTAGCCTACCTTTGAATGTTGGAATTAGGTGACTTAAGCCACAAGTAGAGAGAAATTGCTAGACTTCCATCTTTGCGACTCGAACGATGTGCGATCAGTGCCGAAAATGCGTCAGAATGACGATTTTTACCATGCACTTGTGGGAATTGTTTACCCGCAGAATGACGAATTTTACCCCGCATAATAGGAATCTTGCGCAACAGATATCGTAGCACGCATTTTAGCTCCACAAAGGGTATGTTTTACTATGGGTTCTGCTATTTTTACATCGCACCAGGGTACTTTTTTTACACGTCACACACATGCAAACTTTACCAATGTGTCATCTGTTAAGATTTTCTAAGTTTGCTCAAATTGCGGTAAAAATTTACCAAACTTTTTACCAGTTTCGCCTTACCACTAACATTTTACCCAGTGTTGTGTAAAAATAATTAAGAGTGTACAAAGGTAATAGGCGTTGCGTCCCCATACTGCTTGAAAAACTGCAATTTTCCAACTAATCTGCCTGTCTTCCGTTCTCCTTTCTGTTCATTTCCTTTCCCTTTTCTTTCCCTTTTTGTATCCTCTTCTCCCGTTCTTTCCAGGCTTCCTTTGCCTTCCCGATTTTCAGCTGCCTTCCAGATTTTCCTGGTCCCCCCCAGCAACCATCGTGGATTCATGTTGAAAAGACACCCTTATTCTCCGAAATTAGTGATTTTGATACCCCTAGCACGTATAGCAGGACAGACAAAATATTCACAATTCTGTGCTTTCTGTTAATACTGCCTATAGATATAATATTGTCAGTTAATTGTTGCAAATTAATAAAATTATTTGTTTTGTATGGATGATCAGCAACATGTGTCCTGGCAATAAATATCTTGGAACATGTTGAATGCGTGTTTATACTTTCCCACAGAGCTTTGGTCATAGCAAGAATCTATGGTCATAAGCATTGTTACTACAAAAGTCAGTATGACCTGTGACTGATATTACATACACACTCAAGCATATTGTTTATGTTAATTTTAGTGTCAAGTTCACATCTATTTTACTAAAAACACCACAAAAAATCTTTGAATACATGTACATTCAACAAAGTTTGATTCAAATGACATATAATGTAATAAAATGAAACTTATCCCAACTGAAAGAGCAACGAGGAGGGGAGATGAGAGAAGATCACAATGTTTCGACTAGATATACCAGTCTTCTAAAATAGAACTCACCTGATGAGTTTGTGGTGACCATCTATGTGCCACAGTGACAAAGGGGAAGGCACTGAATACGACCTTCGCCGAACAGCACATATTGCCCGTTGCTCTTGGCGGTCCGGTACCAATCGGTACAATGCATCTCTTATACGCTGCCGTTGAACTCTTGTTCCCTGTGACATTAAATAACCATCCACAGTTTTGTAACCTGTCAAATTTAAATAAATAATTACATCATATAACGCATTCTTCATCAGATAACACAAATTAAGTTGGTACATTTCATGCTTGATGTCATTCACGGTCTTTTTTGTCTTGCGAAATTTGTGTGCATTACTATTCCCACATATTCCCCCGCCCCCCAAATGTTGTTTTTGCCCCAGCCCAAGTTTTTTTCGCCTCCAATGACTACCACCCCTCCATGTTAATCCCTGCCACTGGTAGTAATCATATGTTAATTATTCTGTGATAAAGACCGTCTGAAGTTGGTAATTGTATGGTGTGTCAAATAAGTGCCTATGAGAAACAAAAAAAAGTCAAAGTACCTAGAACTATTATAATTTTAAAGATACTGGTATTTCAAGATTTCATCACAAACTATCATGAAGCTCTGATGAAATATAATAGCTGATAATTGCGGGTTTATCAATACCGGGAGGATAAACACACAAATCGAACAACCCTTCCTAATGGAAAATATGAGGGCGTACATCAGGCATTCTCAAATGGTGGCGCGCGCGCCACTTGTGGCGCATCAAGGCATCCAAAGTGGCGCGAGAGTGGTTAAAATTTGTTTTAAAAATAAATCATATCATGATATAGCCAAATTTTTATAGGCCTATTACGGTCAGATGTATAAAGACAGCTTTTTTTTTGCGCGCTATGCGCGCATGTGCCCTCAAAAGAGTAATATTAGTTACTATGTTACCTACGTATATGTTAAAATATTTTGTGACGGGAATTTTGCCATTGTAAATTATAACAAATATGACCAAGTGGAGCTTCAACAAGTTGGTTACTTAAATGTGGCGCATCAGTAAATCTAGCTGAGAAAGCCTGGCGTACATAATTAAACCTTGAAAGATATTATATTCAATACCTGATGGGCGCCGAAAGGGCGAACTTTTCCCATTACTCTTCCAATGACGGAAATTAAAGGGGTAATACAACCTTTAACCTACAATCATGGTCATATTATAAGTTGGAACACATTGGTAATAATTACTCTATAGTATGTCCTTGTATCTGCAAAATTGAAACATGCACTGAAAAATAATTTGGTGTCATTTTGACACTAAAACAAGCGTCAAAAAATGGGTCCTCAGTTGGCCACTTAAAGGTGTCAAATTGACACCATTATGGGTGTAAAATATGACACCTTTGGGTGTCATATTCATTTTGACACCTTTGGGTGGTTACCTGAGGACCCATTTTCGAAAAATGCCATTACACCCCAAATGGGATGTAATATTGACTCTCTTAAGTGTCATATTGAGTTTGACACCCTAAAGGTGTCAAATTGACACCATTATGGGTGTCAAATATGACACCTTTGGGTGTCATATTCATTTTGACACCTTTGGGTGGTTACCTGAGGACCCATTTTCGAAAAATGTCATTACACCCCAAATGGGGTGTAATATTGACTCTCTTAAGAGTCATATTGAGATAGCACATGTTTAGGAGCCGGTAAGACTGGTAAGTACCGATCTGCTCCATTTCCAGACATTTTTGATAATAATTATGATACAATTAGCGTAATGTATTAAGACGTCCGTATGAAAAAGATGACCACTGAGCCAGATAAATCGGGCTACATGTATGTAATGTTGCACATATCATCGTATGCATGCATGACGAACACACACATAGTATACTATAGTCGATTCGCAGACATTGGCCGATTTGGCCGATTTGCCATTTTCAGTCAGAGGTAACAGAAGCAAAAGAGGGGGAGGCACTCGAATTTAATCGTAATTTGCAAAGTTAATACCGTGTCTTCATGTGCATGTACTACTGTGATGTAGTCACCACTATGTACCTAGTGACAGGGACCTTGCGGCTGGTATATCGGCATAACTTTGGCTGCAAACTCTTGTTGTCAATTGCCCGCGTATTTTCGATAAAGAAATGTATTGTTATTCAGATAAATTGATAAAGCCTTATTAAAGGTATTCAGGTGGTCTCATAGCCAGAAATACTTAAAGTAATGTTTATAATCCGTATCTTGGTTGATATAACTGTTTTCCCATTTAATTAGGGCAAATGGTTTTGTACCTAGGTATATAAAAAAATGATTATTGAATTATTTTCGGGTTTTTTCTCGCAAATAGATTACGTAGAACTGTTATTTTCATTTTAATGTTTCCTTTATTCCACGTGCATAATAAAAACGGAAAATAATAAAAAGTATCCACTAGATTATGAATATAAATAGGTAAAATGACATACATAATATTTTTCTTTCGAAACCTGTATACGGTCGATGATGGTCGATTTGTTTTTATTGTGGTAACCGCTTCCAAAGGGATAACACATTTGAAGCTGCTGGGTTAAGTTTTTGGTTGTCGTGATTGTAAAGCTACATGATCAGCCCTATTCATAAAGCCACACTATCATGAATAGCATTTGATTATGGAGCGCAAATAATCATGATAATAACATCTATAAAAGTACCGCTGTTTCATCATTGTTCAAAATGGGTTCCTCTAACGCACAATGGACGAGGTCCAAAATCGATACCGATGCGCCAGAGTTTATGAATCTACTATAGTACTAGTACCATGCACTGACACACAGTCCAACAAAATGCTAGTCTCTGACTATGAAATTGTAATTCATTTCATCAGTTAGTTGGCGCAATATTAAACAATATGAACAAGGCTTACATTACGCTAATTGTATCATAATTATTATCAAAAATGTCTGGAAATGGAGCAGATCGGTACTTACCAGTCTTACTGGCTCGTAACATGCAAACAAAATGGCGACGAGAAAACGCATGCGTTGATATGTTGATAGACGCCAAATTTGGTGTCAGAATTACACCAATTGGTGTCAGAATTACACCAATTTGGTGTCAGAATTACACCAATTGGTGTCAGAATTACACCAACTGGTGTCAGAATTACACCAATTGGTGTCAGAATTACACCAGTAGTGTCAGAATTACACCAATTGGTGTCAGAATTACACCAATTGGTGTCACGCTGCTTCGACGCCTCTAAAAACCGTGAGCTTTCCCGCCAACTATTGACGCCCTTGGAGTTATTTCAATTAATCGGACACCAGTTTTGGTGTAAATCACTAAATGATCACTGAAAGGTGTCCGTCGGACACTTAACGGTGTCACCGTAAATTATGTGCAAACCCATATCATTGACGATTACACCAATTTTGGAGTCAAAAATAACGCCTTTGTAAGTGTCATTTACAGTTGACTCCAAGAAGGGGTCGCTGTGACACCAATTTATTTTTCAGTGTGGCTGTCTTTTGACAGGAAGCTTGAAGCCTTTCCTCAACCTGAACTCACTCCTCCACCCCGCTGAGCAATGCTGATCCAGTATAATAACCCCACAATCATGTTTCAACATTGAACCAGGGGGACTGGTGGAGTTTAAATCACACACATAAAAATGTTCCAACAATATTGTCCAAGACTTTAGGTTAATAACCTCCCAATTCATCTTATTACCTGCCCTAGGCAAATGGTGCAAAATTAACTCTATCCGATTATCCAACATGTCATCTGGTATACTGCTGTATAAACCTCCTATTGTATAGTCTTCTTCTCTCATACGTCTTTTAACGGTACTCTCACTGACCCCTAGGCTTTTTGCTGCTTCTTTTACAGTACAATTCATCTCACCTGTACAAAATATCAATTTAAAAGAAACATATATAATTTGTATTAACCATAACCCTCCTGCACCACAGTGCCGTGTTGTTTTCAGCCTGTTTGTATAATTCGACGTTGAAGTTTTTTGAAGAAAAAATGGACCCCGGCTATATACGAGGCGAAGTATACTGAGCCGAGTAGCCTTGAGAGTCGTTGTGTGTCAAAGGCTGAAATCCCGGTGGGGATGGGGGATATATCCCCCCACTTTTTGACCTGGAAGGGGCGGGGGTGGTCAATGTAATCATCCCCCTCATTTTTCATATACTGTATGTGATGGCCAAGTCAAAATAAAACTGTAGCTGCTGTGAATTTAGATGGTACAACATCCAAACACATTGTTTTTCTTCAAAATAATTGTCACCTTCTCAGCCTGTGTAGTATACTAGGCCTATTAGGCCAAAAAAAAAAGAAGTTTGTCTCAGATGACCCGCGCGCATTCCCGAAACCGCCCGCGTAAGCTTTTTCTTTTAGTGGATTTTTTTTTTTTTTTCAATTTTTTTTTTTTTTCCAATTTTTTTTCAATTTTTTTTTCAATTTTTTTTTTCTTTTTCAATTTTCTCAAAAAAATCTTGCCAAATCCAACTTTTTGACCAAACAAATGACGATCAGGTCTAAATTGAAAAAAAAAAAAAAAAAAAAATCCGCAGACCGCATTAGATTTTCAGTCTCTCATGTCATCTGAGACAAACCTTCTTTTTTTTTGGCCTTATTAATTAATAAAGTATCAGTGCATTAAATTTAATTGAAAAAAGACAAATTATATATAGCAGCGATGAAAATACCCACATGACTTTCCACCCGTGGTTGACTCGGATTTGTGGACTTAGAATATTTCTAACCATCTTACAAGATTTAAGTGATATATGACCACTGTTATCAATTGGTTGGGCAGTTGCTATCTACTGAAGATAGCATGAAATACATTTTGCATTGTGGCATGATAGTGTGTGGTAGTGCATGTGAGGGGAGAGCCTCGCTTTCAATGTGTTCCATCCGTACCGTGCAAGTAGAGTATTTAAGGACTGGTTGACCTTCATTTTGGACTAGCGGAGCACAAGATATAGCAAACTAGTCACTGTTCAGAACAAGCGGGCCCCAGAACCCAGCCAATTGTGCCCCTCAGTAGCGTAGCCAGGGGAAAGGAGGCACTCCCCCCCCCCGAAAAAAAATTGACTGGGAAAATCGGGAAGGCAGCTTAAAATCGGGAAGGCATAAGGAAGGGGGAAAAAAGGGAGAAGAGGAGACAAAAAGGCAAGGAAAAGGAAAAAGGGGGAGGAAAGGGACAGAAAGGAGAAAAGAAGACAGGCAAATTAGTTGGAAAATTGCAATTCAGTCCTAGCAGGTGGCCAAATTGTCCCACACCCGCCGATTAAGTGGGCAAATATGGCCACCAAGACAAAAATGTGTAATAAATTCACTATTTTTCATGTTTCAAACCCAAAATAATTGTTCCAATGGAGTAAAAATCTGTTGGGGTAAGGTTTATGTTTGATTTCCTGTTTGAATTAAGCAAATTCTGATACTTGTTGAAGAGATGAAGAACATTTTGTGATTTTGGGTTTGAGACTGAGGCTTGATATCTCCCAGCACTATATCTGGGTGGATCCACTAGCCTAAATGAGTACTTGTGGCCAATGAAATACAAGGGGTGTGTCAGAGACATCCATTCAGCATCAAGCAACAGTTGTGTTTATTGTAAAAAAGTGTAAGATTTTTCAAACTAGACCCTTTACTGTATATGTACGGCCTCTTATCCTGAACTTGTGGTCAAAAAGAGGGCTCAGAGGTACAAATCACAAAGCAAAGAAATATTTGGAGTTAATTCACAAGCTGCTGCTCAGTCTGCATTTATAAGATAGCTGTTGCATGTAATTTGACAAAACCTTGGGTATTTTGTTCAATGCCTTTAGCATTTTTCCAATAATTTCTTCATGAAAACAGCCTAAAAATATGTCACACGAGTCACAAAATAAAACAATCTTTTAAGATTACTAAAAATAAATAAAGAGATTCAACTAATGGTTGATATTTGCAATTGAGTTAGTACGTGGTGCTTTATTAAATAAAAAAAAGATTTTTGTATTTGCCCTCCATGCTATGCCCTACAATGAGCTACTATGTCACGCGAGTCACACAGTTGTGTCACGCGAGTCACATTTTCTACAGGCCACTACAGGGATCACACCACTAAATGGAGCTCCATAGGGATATGTACAAAAACACTGACATAAAACTCTGTTTTAGACCACTAAATTGTGAAGTTGGACCCAGTAGAGTGATTTTTTCTTAAAGATTATCACATTTCCCCACCAAAAAGTGAAAAAAAATAGGTAGGTGAGCCTGCTCGATTTTCCAAAATATGCCCATGGAGTTGACTACCTCTCTGACGAGCTTGGAAATGTTGCCGTAATTGCCAATGTTTCCAGTAAAATGCACAAATTTGAAAGATCTCTCAAAATGTACCTAGATGATATTCACAGTTTATAGTCAGGGTGCATGTAGGTGATGTCCCATTGATCATAATTAATAAAAAGTCACAGGCATGTACGCAATGGTATTACTGTCAAGTCATACTTTCCGATTCTAGTTTTAAACACCGTCCTTAAGGGTAGGGGATACCCCATTTAGTGTAGTGCACCCTTAAGGAAATTGATATTGTGCTGAATGTACTTGAAATGTACTGGAATAGTTACCTTGAATCATTTGTAACATTTTATGACCATTTTAATGATATTTCCATGTTATTATAATTATTTATGAGTGGAATCATGCATGGATATCCTACTATCTACTGAAGATAGCAAAATTAACAGAGCAATATTACATTTTGTGAGGACAGCTACCATCCTTTTTAAAAGAAATACTTGTCAGGACAGCAGTCATCCTATTGAAATAAATTCTTGTTGAATTGAATGTCTAGGTAGTTTGTTTGTTTTTACTGAAAGGGCGGGGAGTTATAATTGTTATAGGCCTATAATTATTTATTTTTTTAAATAAAATAAAAAATAAAATAAAAATACTTTTTTTTAATTTTTAATTTTTTATAAAAAAAGATTCTTATATAGGCTACCCAACAAAGTATCTCTGAAGAAGAAAAAAAATTGTGCAATTAATGATTTTCTTTTCAAATATCAACGATTATGTAATATTTTCTCCATAGAGCTCTGTATAAAAGTTCATTTTCTCCACCCCACTGTCTTATGCAAGACCCTG
This sequence comes from Ophiura sarsii, assembly GCA_035610835.1. Taxonomy (NCBI): domain Eukaryota; kingdom Metazoa; phylum Echinodermata; class Ophiuroidea; order Amphilepidida; family Ophiuridae; genus Ophiura; species Ophiura sarsii. The sequence continues at coordinate 38,156,184 of CM069443.1, read as the reverse complement.
CGACATTAGGACTTCTCGGACACGTGCCATAGACGTAAATGATTGTTTTAAACGATTTAAAGTTTAACATGTATATTTATCGAAATGACTGAAATATGAGGGTTTCACTTTCGCTAGTAGGAACAAAATTCCGAGTAAAATGTTATTTTAAAAATAACAAAACAATTACTTTTAACCGATTTTAGGTTTAATTAGGATTTTTTTATAAAATCAAGTTTTGCTTACTCCCACCCCTTCCTCCGTACGGCGCAGGGTCTAAAATGATCTAAACTGTAATTAAAAAAGTCATCTCCGATGCTTGTACACATGGAATTGACTCTAATGATCTTTACCAAATATTTAAGGTTGAATTAAGTTCTGCATACTTCCACCGCCCCCCCCCCCCCCCCCCCCCTGAGATTTGCGGTTTGTGTAAAAATCACCCTTTTCTCTATAGCACAGAATTACAGTTTCCAATAGGCTTACTTACAAAACACGTCAAGATGGGTCAAATTAAAGCAACTATTTGATCGAAACCATCCCAATCTGGTTGATAAATCCTTGTTTACAATATTTGTCTGCAATAGAATTCAAAAACAGCTGATATCTGACCTAATTATAATTAAATACGGGGTCAAGGGTCAAATATGGCCGAATTCCCTTAAGGGAAGTGTCAACCCTATTATTTTGATGATCAACTTTTGCTTCTAAGTTTGAGAATATTTAATAAAAGTACATACAAGTATACATTTATAGAAAGGAAATTTGATAAGGAATCCGATGGTGATATCAATGTGATACCAAATAAACTCAATTTTGAGAAATGAACCAAAAAGCGGGTTTTTTACCCCAAATTTTTCAGACAGCATAACTATAAAATAAAAAATGGTAATTTGTTCTAAAATACATTTTTGTAAACAAAACAATTTTGTCTAGGAGGCAATTTTTTCTTTTTCCAAAATAAGGCTTAGTTTTGGAAATATTGCTAAAAACATCGGAAAAGGGTAAAAGTCTTGTTTTTTTGCATACATTTTGCTAGAAATGGATGCATATCTCGAGTTTAAAATCCATAAGTGAAAAAATAAAAAATTACCTCCTAGCGCTGAAAGTCCTCTACACAATGGTAGTAAAAGCTTACCTGATAGTTTGATATATTTTTAGTTATGTTGTCTGAAATTTCGTAAAATTCCTTCAAATTTGAACTTCTAGAAAACATCGATTTAGTAAAAAAATTGACCTTTTTCACCATTTAAAGCTAAATATTCTCGGAATACACGGGCGTGTGACCTAAAAGGCGAGTATACTATTATGAACAATCAAAATAAACTATCAGATTCAATTTATATTGTCACAATGTGAAGAAATTGGAAGAAAACTGAAATTTAAATGATCGTAAGATTGGCCTTTGTTTACATTTTTAGACATTGTTTTGCGCTCTTTTGTTTTTTGCGTCTACGTCGCGGATATTAAGCGGCGCGTCTAGTATTACGCACGGGAAGATTCAGCGCGCGACGCAATGATCGAAAAGCTGTCGCAGCATTTGAAAAGCGCGGAACTCCGCTTAAATTCCCGCCAAATAACCATGCACCTTTTCCCGACTCAAACTTACCAAAACAACAATTTTAAATCACCCAAAAGAACGGGAAATAATCGCTTCCGATTAGTAACTTATGATGGTAATGATAGAATACATATAAAAGTATAAAATAATAGAGGAATATGAAATTCAATTTTTGAAACAAGTGCCGGGTTGACACTGCCCTTAAGCGAGATCACACCACTAAATGGAGCTCCATAGGGCTAGGGATATGTACAAAAACACTGATATAAAACTCTGTTTTAGACCACTAAATTGTGATTTTATCTTAAAGATTATCACATTTCCCCACCAAAAAGTGAAAAAAATAGGTAGGTGAGCCTGCTCGATTTTCCAAAATATGCCCATGGAGTTGACTATCTCTCTGACGAGCTTGGAAATGTCGCCGTAATCGCCAATGTTTCCAGTAAAATGCACAAATTTGAAAGATCTCTCAAAATTTACCTAGATGATATTCACAGTTTATAGTCAGGATGCATGTAGGTGATGTCCCATTTATCATAATTAATAAAAAGTCATAGGCATGTACACAATGGTATTACTGTCAAGTGTTTTTAATTGAGGATTTTGTGATGCATACTTTCCGATTCTAGTTTTAAACACCGTCCTTAAGGGTAGGGGATACCCCATTTAGTGTAGTGCACCCTACACACAACACAGAAGTCTGGGCACAGTGTAACTCATGCACAGAATGGGATAGGGTGTTAGGTTTCTAGTTCAGAAAATACAATTTGGTCACACTTGTAGAATTCGGCATAATTCTGTTATACCCTACACACTAACATCGGTTGTATGCGTCGTTCTTAAAAATCATGCATTATGAATACCCCTGTGAAGGGTATAACAGAATTACTCCTAGAATTCTTTGGATCGAGAGCCATTTGAATAAAGTGATGTCAAAAAACCTGTTTTGTAGCCTGTAGTGTCACGCAAGTCACGTAAAATACTTGTGATATCTAAAAAAATATTGGTTGTATGGCAAACATTTGTATACTTAACTATGCATACACAATGTCTCAACTCAAATAAGTGATAAATTGAAGTCGAGGAAAGCTAGTTTTCTACTGGCAATGCATTCAATGCTTTAATTTTGTTAAGCGCTGTGGTACCATTGTATAATGTGTAAGAGCGCTATATAAATGCTCTTTGTTATGTTATGTTAAAGATCGAATATTTGTAGAAATGTCACGCGAGTCACGCTGGAATCAAGGGCATTCCCAGACCCTTTTCATTGGGGGGGGGGGGGGTGTAAAGGTCATCAATTGCCGACAGAGCCATTTTTCTTGAATATCATTTTACACGATTTCACTGTTTCCACCAATTTAGAGCTAAAACCCCTGATCTAAGAATATAGGCGGCCTGTTGAACCTAAGATAGATATCATTGGCCCGTAGCGGGAAAAAATGCAGGTTACCCCCTACAAAAGTTATTGTTTTTAAGCAGAAGACATCTAGATCTTCAATAAAAACAATGATTTGAATGAACCAGTTTGCTCTATTTAAGGTGACACCAACTTGACCTCTTTACCACACAAAGCAATAGGGAACTGATTTGGTGGTGTGGGGACCTGTATGAAATCTCGTCTGATTTTCATCAATTGTGATTTGGTACCAAACCTCCCAGGCCTGCCATACTGGCTGTAATAATAATCAAGAAAACGTAACGATGTAAATAAATCTTAAAAGTGAGAAATTTCCTAATAATTGTGACTTCATCGGGGGGAGGGGGGGGGGGGGGGTATAAAAGAGATGAACCATTTAGCCTATGAGTTTTTTAGCTTGTCTTTGCTACAATTAACATAATTTTTTGAGTAAAATATTTGGGCACTCCAAATGAAATAACTCTAAATGTCTGCATACTATTTTCCGTAGCAATATGCTGCTATCTTCAGTAGATAGTAAACTTGATAAAATAGTACCTACGATACAAAACACCTAAATTCAAGTAAAATAATTGCTTAGATATGAAGAAAAGGACTCCAAAGATGTATTAATATTGCACAAACACTACAAACAACATTTAAAGACAAATTCCACACATGTAGAGTACACACCACCAAATAATATTTTGCATTTTGCCTTGGCCATACACGGCAGTGTTTGAAATTAAGATTGACCACCTGCTAGGACTGAATGATTATCCAAATATTCGTTCTAACTCAGATTAAATGATGTAGTTTACAATACTCACCTAACCAAAATTGAAGCTGTTTATCGCTTATGATGTATCTCGGTCTTCCTGCAACCCCAGTGTATGTTACAGACGATTTGTAACTGGTTGTATGATCTGTCAGTGTCATGTCTGTCAACTCTTCAGACAGATGTCTACATACACTTATTGCTTCAACTGTGTCGGAATGAATGTCCACACAAGACACAGCAACTTCTAATATCATTTCAAATCGTAATGGGAGTGTTCCTAAAAGTTCATTATTTGACGTGGTAATGAATTCCTGTAAGATAGTAATAATTTCTTCCAGTAACGTTTCGATATGCTCGGATGCGGCCATACTTGTCACTCGAACGTGCACACCACCAAACAAATACCCACCAAAATACGGCACTTGCGCTGCCTGTCCCAGATTAGAATGTGGCTATTTTCTTGTTTACACATGTACAACTTTGTATTCTGCACTCGTATAGTCAGTCTGGTATTAATGTCCATACTTTGATTTGATTTATAACATCATTAATTACTAAAAGCAATTACCAAAAGTTGAGGGAGCGTCAATCCTCCTACCTAGAACTTCGAACTATTTTATCACTACAGGAAGTCATTTGTTGTTGGTGTGTGGTGTGGTCGGGGCCTGGTACTTACAGCCCGCATGCTATATCACCTTATTTGGGTAGATCATTTAGTCTCACTATCGTATTTATCATGCAAAAGGCCGTTGCGTATATAATTCTATAGAATGGTACACGATTAACCGGATTGATATTAAACGAGACTGCTTGAGACCTTAACGTGTTTTTACACCTTTTTGACCCTTACGGCGTGTAGCGGAAAGCCAAAAGGTTCAAAAACGTCTCAATGGCTCGCCAAAGAGCCAAAAAGGCTTCAATGGCTTGGTTTGACACCTTATCGTGTTTTTTTACCTTTATCTGATTTTGAGACACAGTAAAAACGTGTTTTTGATCTTTACGAGTGTTTGACATCTTTTTCTGTATTTCACACCGTTATCAACATTTGAGATCTTAACGTGTATTTGACCCCTTTATCTGTATTTGACCCCTTTATCAACATTTGAGGCCTTTATCAGTATTTGAGGCCTTTATCAGTATTTGAGGCCTTTATCAGTATTTGAGGCCTTTATCAGTATTTGAGGCCTTTATCGGTATTTGACCCTTTATTGACAATTGAGACCTTTATCTGCATTTGACCCCTGTATCAACAATTGAAGCCTTTATCAGTATTTGACCCCTTTATTAACATCTGAGACCTTTCTCTGTACTTGACCCCTTTATCAACATTTGAGGCCTTTATCAGTATTTGAGGCCTTTATCAGTATTTGAGGCCTTTATCAGTATTTGACCCCTTTATCAAAATGTCAGACCTTTACGTGTATTTGACACCGTTATCAAAATTTCAGACCTTTACGTGTATTTGACCCCTTTATCAACATTTCAGACCTTTTCGTGTATTTGACACCTTTATCAACATTTGACACCTTTATCAACATTTCAGACCTTTACGTGTATTTGACCACTTTATCAACATTTCAGCCCTTGATCTGTATTTGACCCCTTTATCAACATTTCATACCTTTTCGTGTATTTGACACCTTTATCAACATTTGACACCTTTATCAACATTTCAGACCTTTACGTGTATTTGACCACTTTATCAACATTTCAGCCCTTGATCTGTATTTGACCCCTTTATCAACATTTCATACCTTTTCGTGTATTTGACACCTTTATCAACATTTGACACCTTTATCAACATTTCAGACCTTTACGTGTATTTGACCACTTTATCAACATTTGACACCTTTATCAACATTTCAGACCTTTACGTGTATTTGACCACTTTATCAACATTTCAGCCCTTGATCTGTATTTGACCCCTTTACGTGTATGTGACACCATTATCAACATTTCAGACCTTTCTCTGTATGACCCCTTTATCAACACTTGAGACCTTTATCTGTATATTGACCCCTTTATGACACAATTGGTGACATCTTTTCTATTATTATTTGACGCCTTCCTCCGCATTTGAGACCTTTTTTATAATTATTTGACACCTTTCTCCGCATTTGAGACCTTTTTCATAATTATTTGACACCTTTTCTAGTATTTGAGACCTTTTTGACCCAAATGGCCGCCCATAGAATTTGGTGAAGGGTATACATTATAATAGCAGCGCAGGTGGCATGGCTGATTGATTCTATCTCGTGGATGAGCATATGAAAATAAGAATACTTGATGGTCATCCGGTTTTATACACTCTTAGAAAAAATTAGCTTTTCTTGAATTTATTCTCAATGATAATGAAACTCTCAATGGTTTTCAACAGAATCAAGAAAGATTATGAGTGACCATGTAATCAAGCAAAATGTGTCGGAATTTGCGAATATTGATTTTGTGAATTTACCAAACAAAATAAAGAATTTCTTGTGTTTTCTATTGTTTTGAAAACCCTTCTATTGCTCATATCGTTGGTATTAATTGTCCGTTCGAAAGGGGTGTTAACCCTAAAAATATGAAATTAATCAAGGGCTGTAATTTCTTAACTATTAATGTGTATAAAAGTACACATTTTTGGAAAGGAAACGAGTCAAAAATACATTTTTTTTTGTATCAAATAATCAAAACAAGACCTTTGATGCCGAGCCGAGGTAGGCCTATTCTTTTGGGATTATAGAATGGTTGGGATCTGTTAACTTATGAACAAGAAATGAACCAGACAATCATAAATAAATTAAATATAAAAAAATATAATTTATAGCAAAAGAAATTAAAAAAATAAATTTTGACGTGAACAAAATCGTATGACATTGCGCAGCACAAGATCGAACCCCGGACCTCCCATTCTTCAAGGGAATGCCTTACCAACTGAGCTATCAAAGGAAACTAGTTATAACCGTGAGATTCAAACGATTCATCGATTCTATTTCTAGAGCCACATGATGCAAAAACATCATTTATTCTGTTAAATAAAAGGGAAATCACAGTTATTTAGCTCATAAGTTGAAAAAGATTTTCCTCGAAAGATGTTCCTCCTATGCACATAGCCTGCAATCCGCACACAAATTAAAATATAATGCGATCGCATATGAATGGACAATGGACAAAATACCAATGGTTCCAAATTTTAATCTATCTTTTAGTGTCTTTTTATCTACTTAAATGGTCACGTCGGAAAATCGATTTAGGAAATAATAATAACTAAAACCCTCATTTATCTGAATATGTGACAATTTTGTAATTTCGCTCATTAGGCTACAAGGCCCGCTTATCAGCGCTTTAAATTCATGTAAATTGGTGCCCTAAAAACCGTCACCAAATCTAAATATTCGCCTTCCATCAAAGCCAAAGCGGGCAATTTATGTCATGGTTTAAGACAGCTATTTGTCAGATTAATGTAACACTACTTTTGCAACATTTCACTTTCAATATCGACGAAACTGCAAACTACCCATGTGAAATACTCTATTTGTAAATGTCAGAAACTGGTTTCAATAGCAAGACGGATCCTATTATTAGGAATAATTCAAGACCTTAATCCCCGGAAAAGACTTTAATTTGACCTCAAGATCACTCTTGACAATGACAGTTCAGATTTCCGCGGGAGTTTAACTCGGTTTTAGTACCGATAGTGCGCGGTTCAAAATTACGAAGTTCGTTTCGGCAATATTTGACATTTTAACGGTTATTCGGCTAAGAGGCGGTCCTAAGAACTTTACTCTATTTACACAGATCAAAATGTTAAAATGGGGTTAGATATTATCAACAGACAGCCAACGATATACATTTTCTAAAATTGATTGGATATGAAATTTTAATTTGCTCGTCTTCCTTTGCCCGAAGTCGTAAATACCTATCAATATTATATTACGCTCCCTATAAAATGTTGCAAAATAGTCTGATCATAAATGGCGTCGAACTGTTCTTCTGGACATGATGAATGAATGTTAAATACGCATAGGTTTTATAACCCTTATTTGAAGCATATGAGCTCAAGGCATTTCACGGCACTATGAACTGAAGACATGACATTCTCGTGGGAAGACGAATATTATTGACACCATTTGAGCCGAAGCTATTTGTACGCTGAACATGTTGTGTGTATATATTTGAGTTATACCTTGCATTATCCAAAAGTATTGTTTTCAAAAGTGGTAACTATTAGACTTAGAGAATAAATATCTTATACAGTACTATGATCACGTACGAAAACGAGGATCATATGATTGGATGTGAAATCATCCACGATGTGTATTGGCCGCAGACCTCCGATCAGTAACAGAAACTCATATTTTACTGAAAATTTGTTTGTCGAAAGGATGGTCTTTTGACAGAGATGAATAAATTATTAAATTATTCAAAATAATGATATGCAGCTCCTACATTTATTTTCATCTTAAATCGTTTGCAAATACTGAAACCTGTGTCTAAACGGCAAACACTTGAACTAGTTCTAGATATTTAAATGGACTTAGAACTGATCTCCTGGACAATGTTAAATATGTATTCATTTTACACTCTTATTTGATTTGAAGCATATGAGCTCAAGGCGTTTCACGGAACTGTGAACTCAAGACATGACATTCTCGTGGGAAGACGAATATTATTGACACCATTTCAACCGAAGCCATCCATGGCTGTATGGAGCTAAAACATGCATTATCCAAAAATATTATTTTAAAGGGGTTAATATTAGACTGGTTAATCTTACATAAAATGTAAACAAAACTTTGGAATTGGGCTGGGTAGTAATTGGCCCTACTTGACACCATTGCAATAAATTGGGCTGGGTAGAAATTGGCCCTAAGTGTTGCTCGTGGGTTGGCAATAGTGATTCGGATACCTTTTGGTTTTTTTAAATCGGAGGCCTACTATGATCACGCACAAAAACGAGGATCCGAAAAAATCGATTTCAAAAATGTATAATTCATAATTGGATGTGACATCATCTAAATGTTTATTGACTTCCGACCTTGGATCAGTAACATAAACTCATATTTTACTGAAAAATCATTCGTCAAAAAATGATAATTTAAAATAATTATATGCAGCTCCTACTTTTTATTTTCGTCTGAAATCGTCTGAGAATGCTGATAGCTCTGCCCAAACGATGAACACTTAAAATGTTTAAATGGACCTAGAACTGATCTCCTTGAATTTATATAATGTTAGGCCTACACACCCCTACATTTCATATGAACCCTTATTTGAATCGTATGAGCTCAAGGTGTTTCACGGCACTGTGAACTTTAGACATGACATTCTCTTGTGATACGAATAATTGACATCATTTAAAGTCGAAGCTATTTATACGCTGATTATGTTGAGTTTATGGATCAAGAGATTGTATCGACCAAACTGTGTTTTCAGAGAGTATATACAAATAGCACAAGTCTGTCTGTTGCTGATTGCATTAACCATGTTAACTTTAAACAAAATATGTAATCGGGCTATGGTTGTATAATTGACCGAATTATCGCAAATTGTTTGCGGCTGGTAGTGTTTCGGTATGAAAAACATACATGTATCAGCTTTTCGGATTAAGTACTATGACCACTATTGAAACTGAATAACCAGGATGGACCATGATTCAAAAATCTAAATGAGTTCAAATCTGGTAGAAATTATAATCTATGGTTATTGAATGCTGCAATAAAAATGTTTTATTTCCTCTTGGGATCAGTAGAAACTTAGAATTTACTGAAAAATTGATTTGTTGAGAGATTGGTATTTGTCAAAGACGCCTGCAGCTCCTACTTTTATTTTATCTCAAATTATCTGAAAATACAGAAACCTTGGCCTAAGTAGGTTCAAATGTCCATTTAACTGCTGCATAAATACCACAGTATCTAAATGGTCTGTTGGAACGACGTCGATGTGTTCTCCCAGACTATATGTATGTTAAACATGTTAAAAATATATTCATGTTCTACCAATATTGTTATCGTATGAGCTCAGGACGTTTCACGATACTACATGTATGAACTTTAGAGATAACGTTCTCGTGTGAAGACGAATAATTGACATCATTTAAGTCGAAGCTATTTATGAGTCAGTCCGTGTAATTTTTTAGAATTGATTCTATCCTTCAAATAATAGATTTTTCTCATAGCTTGTGTATTGGTAGGCCCTTGGGCACTAACAACTAGGGTGACTTTCAAAAAATAAAAAATCGACTCGTTGCCATGGTAACCCACCAAAAACCAATTTGGGCCATTTTGGACCATATTTGCCCTGAAATTTACTCAAAATTGTCTTATGTCAAGAACTCACTGTACCAAAACGGAATAATACTGGAACCTTCCAATACAATCATCTCAAAGGACAACTCTTCCCCTACTGACTGCATCATTTAAAGGTAAATATCTTACTCCTAAAGGTAAATGCCAAGTATTTAAAAGTTGCCTGTTTTCAGTTTTGAAATAAAGGCGATTTTTGACCAAATGTATTACCTTAAAATTAATTCTGCCAGGGGTGCCAGAAATTTGTCTTTGCTGGTGTGAGTAGTTATATGTATTGCCCTTCCAATTCTGTTAAAAGTAGCTTGGGCAAATGATATTCCTAAGTACAGTGTTGCCAGGAACAACAGCCTTTTTGAAATCTGAGCATTTTGACTAAATAAGCCTTTTAACCCTATTTGATATAAAAGTGTGTGTTTTTTCAATGATATTCAATTAAAACATATTCTAATAAATCAGTTACATTCTTGTGGTTGATTGCAAAGGGTAATCTGTAATAGCAATTCGACCTGTTGCCATGGTAACAACCAAAAACCAATTTTGGCAATTTTGGACCAAATTCGCCCTGAAATATACTTAAAATTATCGTATGTCAAGAACGGACCATACCAAAACAGAATAATACTGGAACCTTAGAATACAATCATATCAAAGGACTCACCTCTTCCCCTACTGACTGCATCATTTAAGGGTGAATATCTTATTCTTAAAGGTAAATGCTAAGTATTTAAAGGTTGCCTATTTTCAGTTTTGAAAATCAAGGTGATTTTTGACCAAAAGTATTGCCTTAAAAATCTTCTTTTTAGGGGTGCCAGAAATATGTCCTTGCTGGTGTAAGTAGTTGGATGTATTGCCCATTCAGATCGGTAAAAGGTAGCTTGGGCAAATGATATTCCTAAGTACAGTGTTGCCAGAAACAACAGCCATTTTTAAATCTAAGCATTTTTTACTAAATAAGGCTTTTTAACACTATTTGTTATAAAAGCATGTGTTTTTCCAATGATCTTCAATCAAAACATATTCTAATGACTCAGTAAACTTTTTTGGGGGTTGATTACAAAGGGTTATCTGTAATAACAATTCGACCTGTTGCCATGGTAACAACCAAAAAACCATTTTTGCCATTTTGGACCAAATTTGCCATGAAATGTACTCAAAATTATCTTATGTCAAGAACTGAAACCAAAACAGAATAATACTGAAACCTTAGAATACAATCACCTCAAAGGACAACTCTTCCCCTACTGACTGCATCATTTAAGGGTGAATATCTTATTCTAAAGGTAAATGCTATTGAAAGTATTGAAAGATTGCCTATTTTCAGTTTTGAAAATCAAGGTGATTTTTGACCAAAATTATTGCTTAAAAATCTCCTTTTCAGGGGTGCCAGAAATATGTCCTTGCTGGTGTAAATAGTCGATGTATTGCCCATTCAGATCTGTAAAAAGTAGCTTGGGTAAATGATATTCCTAAGTACAGTATTACCAGAAACAACAGCCATTTTGAAATCAAAGCATTTTTGCTAAATAAGGCTCTTTAACCGTATTTGTTATAAAAGCATATGTTTTCAATGATATTCAATCAAAACATATTCTAATAACTCAGTAAACTTTTTTTGGTTGATTGCAAAGGGTAATCTGTAATTACAATTCGACCTGTTGCCATGGTAACAACCCAAAAACAATTTTGGACCAAATTTGCCATGAAATGTACTCAAAATTATCTTATGTCAAGAACTGACCATACCAAAACAGAATAATACTGGAACCTTAGAATACAATCATCTCAAAGGACACCTCTTCCCCTACTGACTGCATCATATAAGGGTGAATCTTATTCTTAAAGGTAAATGCTAAGTATTTAAAGGTTGCCTATTTTCAGTTTTGAAAATCAAGGTGATTTTTGACCAAAAGTATTGCCTTAAAAATCTCCTTTTCAGAGGTGCCAGAAATATGTCCTTGCTGGTGTAAGTAGTTCGATGTATTGCCCATGCAGATCTATAAAAAGTAGCTTGGGCAAATCTAAGCATATCTGTTATAACTTATAAAGCATGTGTTTTTCAATGATATTCAATCAAAACATACTCTAATAACTCTGTTACATTATTGGGGTTGTTTGCAAAGGTTATCTGTAATGAAAATGTGACCTGTTGCCACGGTAACAACCAAAAACATCTTACTCTTAAAGGTAAATGCTAAGTATTTAAAGGTTGCCTATTTTCAGTTTTGAAAAAAAAGAAGCGATTTTTGACCAAAAGTATTGCCTTAAAAATCCCTCTTCCAGCTAGTAGCAGTTACATGTATTGCCCTTTCAAATCTGTAAACAGTAGCTTGGGCAAGTGATAAGTAAATATGCCTTTTCAAACAATATTTGTTATGAAAGCATGTGTTTTTTCAATGCTATTCAATCAAAACATATTCTATTAACTCGGTTACATTCTTGTGGTTGTTTTCAAAGAGTAATATGAAAAAGAGTGTTGCCTGGGTTACTGGATAACACCCAATTTCATAAACATAGACAGTACATAAATCCAGCAGCATCCAGCTAAACCTATGAAAATCAGTGTTGACAAAATAACATGTTTGCTAGTGTGAGTAGCTGAAATTACAACCTTTCTTGTGAACAGTATATAGCATGCAGACAAGCGATACAACGAAGTAGTATCTAGTGTTGCCAGAAAAAAATGTTTTTGGAATATACAGACAGGTATAGGCATAATACTGAATATACATAACAGGTATATGTATGGTAAACATGTTCACAACACATTGATAATGAAAGGTTCAAAAGCCTTATTTAGTAAAAATGCTTAGATTTAAAAATGGCTGTTGTTCCTGGCAACACTGTACTTAGGAATATCATTTGCCCAAGCTTTTCTTTACAGATCTGAATGGGCAATACATCGAACATATTACTGGCTCCCCTGAAAAGGAGATTTTTAAGGCAATACTTTTGGTCAAAAATCACCTTGATTATCAAAACTGAAAATAGACAACCTTTCAATACTTAGTATTTACCTTTGAGAATAAGATATTCACCCTTAAATGATGCAGTCAGTAGGGGAAGAGGTGTCCTTTGAGGTGATTGTATTCTAAGGTTTCAGTATTATTCTGTTTTGGTTTCAGTTCTTGACATGAGATAATTTTGAGTACATTTCATGGCAAATTTGGTCCAAAATGGCCAAAATTGTTTTGGGTTGTTACCATGGCAACAGGTCGAATTGTTATTACAGATAACCCTTTGCAATCAACCCAAAAATGAGTTTACTGAGTTATTAGAATATGTTTTAATTGAATATCATTGAAAAAACACATGCTTTTATAACAAATAGTGTTAAAAAGCCTTATTTAGTAAAAATTGCTTAGATTTAAAAAAAAATGGCTGTTGTTTCTGGCAACACTGTACTTAGGAATATCATTTGCCCAAGCTACCTTTTACCGATCTGAATGGGCAATTCATCGGACTACTTTCACCAGCAAGGACATATTTCTGGCATCCCTGAAAAGGAGATGTTTAAGGCAATACTTTTGGTCAAAAATCACCTTGAATTTCAAAACTGAAAATAGGCAACCTTTCAATACTTAGCATTTACCTTTAAGAATAAGTTCACCCTTAAATGATGCAGTCAGTAGGGGAAGAGGTGTCCTTTGAGGTGATTGTATTCTAAGGTTTCAGTATTATTCTGTTTTGGTTTCAGTTCTTGATATAAGATAATTTTGAGTACATTTCATGGCAAATTTAAATTTAGTCCAACATGGCCAAAATTGTTTTTTTGGTTGTTACCATGGCAACAAGTCGAATTATTATTACAGATAACCCTTTGCAATCAACCCCAAAAAGAGTTTACCTAGTCATTAGAATATGTTTTGATTGAAGATCATTGAAAAAACACATGCTTTTATAACAAATAGTGTTAAAAAACCTTATTTAGTAAAAAAAATGCTTAGATTTAAAAATGGCTGTTGTTTCTGGCAACACTGTACTTAGGAATATCATTTGCCCAAGCTACCTTTACCGATCTGAATGGGCACTACATCAAACTACTTACACCAGCAAGGACATATTTCTGGCACCCCTGAAAAGGAGATTTGTAAGGCAATACTTTTGGTCAAAAATCACCTTGATTTTCAAAACTGAAAATAGGCAACCTTTAAATACTTGGCATTTACCTTTAAGAATAAGATATTCACCCTTAAATGATGCAGTCTGTAGGGGAAGAGGAGTCCTTTGAGGTGATTGTATTCTAAGGTTCCAGTATTATTTTGTTTTGGTATGGCCAGTTCTTGACATAAGATAATGTTGAGTATATTTCAGGGCAAATTTGGTCAAAAATGGCCAAAATTGGTTTTTGGTTGTTACCATGGCAACAGGTCGAATTGTTATTACAGATTACCCTTTGCAATCAACCACAAGAATGTAACTGATTTATTACAATATGTTTTAATTGAATATCATTGAAAAAACACATGCTTTTATAACAAATAGGGTTAAAAAAGCTTATTTATTCAAAATGCTCAGATTTCAAAAAGGCTGTTGTTCCTGGCAACACTGTACTTAGGAATATCATTTGCCCAAGCTACTTTTTACAGATTTGAAAGGGCAATGCATTTAACTACTCACACCAGCAAAGACAAATTTCTGGCACCCCTGGCAGAATTATTTTTAAGGCAATATATTTGGTCAAAAATCGCCTTTATTTCAAAACTGAAAACAGGCAACCTTTAAATACTTGGCATTTACCTTTAGGAGTAAGATATTTACCTTTAAATGATGCAGTCAGTAGGGGAAGAGTTGTCCTTTGAGATGATTATATTGGAAGGTTCAAGTATTATTCCGTTTTGGTACGGTGAGTTCTTGACATAAGACAATTTTGAGTAAATTTCAGGGCAAATATGGTCCAAAATAGCCCAAATTGGTTTTCGGTGGGTTACCATGGCAACAGGTCGATTTTTTATTTTTTTAAAGTCACCCTGGTTGTTAGTGCCTAAGGGCCTACCAGTACACAAGCTATGAGAAAAATCTATATTTTGAAGGATAGAATCAATTCTAAAAAATTATACGGACTGACTCTTATACGCTGAGTATGTTGAGTTTATGGAGCAAGAGCTTGTATTAACAAAACCCTGTGAAGGACATAAATAATTAAAAATACATCTCATGTTTTTGTTTAAAAAGAATATATAGACTGTAGGTTAAGCCCTGTCCCAATTTGACCCTTTAACTCCAGAGATATTATCAATTCAGTAACAAGAGTGCAAATTCCACTTTGGCTAGAATATTGGACTTTCAACTGTGAAACTGTATTTGAGATTGCAGCGATGATTAATATGATACATCAATGTATTGTTTAAAATGCATCTAGTATTCGCGATATTTTGTTGTTTATCGTGGATAATATGGATGACAAGATATATTAAAATTGAATTAACTGTCAACATTTAGTAGATAGATCATTATTGATTTTATTGATTATGTTCAATTCAACACTAAATCACAATAAC
This sequence comes from Ophiura sarsii, assembly GCA_035610835.1. Classification (NCBI taxonomy): domain Eukaryota; kingdom Metazoa; phylum Echinodermata; class Ophiuroidea; order Amphilepidida; family Ophiuridae; genus Ophiura; species Ophiura sarsii. Next base: position 38,140,679 of record CM069443.1, on the reverse strand, counting down.
AGAGTTCTTTGGACATAAAAGTGGTCAAAGCTGAATTTGACATGCCTGAGTAGCTTTACCATAATTTGATAGCGAAACGTCGATTGCATAGAATTCGTTGCTGAATGCGTAGAATGTGTCAAGGAATGCGTTGACGCATTCTACGCATTCCATGATGCATTCTAAGCAATCGACGCATTCCATGACGCCTTCTGTGCATTGCGTAAAATGCGTGTACTCTAATTATAAAAATTGTATGTAATAGTGCGAGTGTATTATGTAGGTATCGACCAAAACAGGTTGTCTATACTTCTATACTGTTGTATTATGTTGCTATTTAATAGAATGTTAAATGTTTGTATTACACGAATTCAATAACATGTTCTTTATTTTGCGTCTTTATATTTATAAGTATACACATTATCATGTACTAAAGAATGAAATGTAGTATTCCAACTTAATATAGTTATCTAACCCCAACTTTCAAAGTCGAGAAGAAATACAAAAAGCATAAACGTAAAATCCTTTGAAACGAGACAATATATCCCAGAATGTGTGCCATTAAATGTATTTTCCGCAAAAACATTGACAAACACCTCATAAAACATGATGCTACTATATAGTCGGATTTATATTTGAACGAACACATTGAAGCAGCGTATTGCGTACATTGCGTGAAGCGCGCACAACCATAAGGGTGATAATTTCAAGCGCAATCATCTTTGTGCTGCGTGCGTGTTGTTCGTTCAATTATATTGGACTATAGTACGTCATACAATTCCATGTGGTTAGTACTCTTCCCTTGATGGTGCCATCAATTATTACACAATATCGGGAAATCCCAGAATGAGTCATCATTCTGTAAATAGAATAGCCTTTACTGTGGTCATACTTCTTGGCTCATCAAAATTCTGCTCCTCAAACCTCCCGGTCGGGCACGTCCTATACTACTTATGAGAGATTGCCCATTTCTCATGCCACACCTACTACCCCTTACATAACCGACTCTAACTCTAAACGGCTACTCCACAACCGCTAAACGTAATGATCGTATGTGTGAGAACGTGAAAGCATTTGGAGCGTTGTGGAGTAAGCACTCCCTTAACTCGCTTTCCCTAACTCTAAACCTAAAATATACCTACGATTTTAAAAATGCTAATTAATAATATTGAATGCTGAAATCTAAACGTGACTCCGACTTAGGATCAATTGAAATTCAGAATTCCTCTATCGAGAGAATGTTACTTTTACAGATAATTCGTTAAAATGATCCATAATATGCAGCTCCTCAAGATATAACTCTGTGCAGTGACTTTAGACCCAATTCCAATTACTGCACTCTATTATCCGGCGCGTGGTTGCAATGCACTCGCGTAAATACCCGCGCAAAAGTAAAACCGGCATTCACTCATTAATTAGGGATTGAATCAAGTTTCAGCGGATGTGTATCACCAATCTACAACGGCGTTCGCGTCGTCTGCGTGGTTTATTTCACGAGAGCAACACCCGAGTGAAATAGGCTAATAGCTGACGAATAAGCAACCTACACTCAACATGCGAAACGTTCAGGCAGCAAATGCTCAACGTATACATAGCGTATTGAATACTACGTTGTCACCCGCTCAACATTTTGAACACGCTAAAATCTAATGGGGCCTTTACCTCCGTACGTGAGAGCTGGGCGGCCCCTTAATCGTGTGAAAAATTGGTGCGGATGGCGGCACACGGTGAGGACACACGGTGGGCCGTTTCCCGTCCGTTGACCACGTTCAGAGGGCTTTGCCGGCCATCCGCGCCCGCAGGAGTTTTGAGACAGTACAATTGCAAGGACACGGTAATAGGATGTTAATAGGATGTAACGGAGACGTTATGAGACCGTCAACACGTTAACAGAATGTTACCCAGGCGTTATGTGGCAGGTACCGTGTAAACCCGTACGGTGTCACACTGCGAACGCCCGGTGAGAGTCCGTTCCGCGTTCGGTTATCCAGGCGGCCCATGCGCCCGTTTCAGCCGGCATCCACTACTCAAAATATGGACAAAACCATCCATTATCAAACAATAGTGGCGCAATCACAACTAAATTTCCATCTTTAGCAGCCCGTCACTGAGTTGGTCGACGTCCACCACCGTCCATCCCCGCTCTGCGAACGGGGGCGACACGGGTGCGCCGTCCTTATATTGTCCTCATACCTGGCTCTCGCCGTTCGCCGTCGCTTTTACTCACCCGGCAGGAGTTTTGAGCATGCTCAAAACTCCTGCCGGGCGCGGATGGCCGGCAAAGTCCCCTGAACATGCTCAACGTGTTCAACGGACGGGAAACGGCCCACCGTGTGTCCTCACAGTGTGCCGCCGTCCGCACCAATTTCTCACACGGTAAGGGGCCCAGTTCATGTGACAAATACAGAGAAGTCCGGAATGCGAGTGAAGCGGCGAGCTTGAGCGCTCAGCTTATATAAAGGGCGGTTTGCTGACGTCATCAAGGCGGTTCGGCCGGTACCCAGGCGTTCTGGCCGGGGAGGACCCGATGAGGACCCGATGAGAACCCGATGAGGAGGTGGTGGTATGAGCCCGGTACCAGGCCGGTGAGGACCCGGTATAGACCCGGTATAGAACGGTATGGACCCGGTGACAAAGCAAAAATCAATGCGGCCGTTGACATTTTTTGCTGATTGTTCACCGTGTTGGACTCTGTTGTTTTTCTATAAGACGGTAAGGGGCCGCCCAGCTCACACGGATACATGTGACTGGGGCATAAACCCCAGCGTACCTCTGCGAACCTCTAGCAAACCACTGACAAATACAATACAACGTATACCGTACCAAATGTGCCACGAACGAATGACAACTTAAACGAACGTACACCTAAATTTCACAAAACGTCGGGCAATGTTACCTCTATTCGCAACAATGTGACAGGGCCTTTACCGCCTGTCACATAGTAGCGATTAGACCTAACTTATGCCTAGCGTACTGAATTTTGTTCTCGAAATTTGGCAAAGTTCAGACAATACGCTCAATATTTATGGGTCAGCGGCGGAGACACATTACGTGACCGGCCGCAGCACGCTAGTAATACGTTGGGCATTCGTTTGGCATACGTTGTACTCGTTAACGGTTCGTATATGGGTTCCCAGAGGTGCGCAGGTGACGATGTAGTGATCAATACGCTAGTATGTATACGGTTAGCATTCACTGTGTGAACGTTTCGCCCATTTGGGTGTAGGTTGCTTCTCCGTCAGCTGTTCGATCAAAACGAACAGCTGGATTGGACGTATATGGACCAAATATTGGACCTTATTAAAATGGTATTACATTCTTGTCCCGCCTCACCCGCTTCAGATACGGACCTTTTACGATTAAACACACTTCCTTCCTTCAGCTGAGGCCTTATAAGGCAATATCTGGATATTACTAAACCCTTACTTTGATGTTACATCCGAACATAACAGATAACAGATAACTTCGGTCATTGGTTGTATCTGGATCTCGGTTCAAATATTGTTACCATTTGCGAACACTTTAAAGTATACTGCTGATCCGTTTTTATGAATTAGTAAGGCTTTCAGCTTGGCAACAACTCCACAATGACTGCTGTGTAAAATCGCCGCAGAAAGTTGATATTCCACTTCAATGTAATTGGTATCTGAACTGACGGCGAAGTTTCACATAGTAGTACCTACAAATTGCTTTCAATATCTTTCCATGGGGCCAGAAGCGCCACCAATGATCATTTGTTAACCGTTCGATATTCCAGAATCCAGTTTTTAGTAGCAAAATCTTACAAAATATATTTACATGACAGCATCAATGTTGCCTTATTACAGTGGCTAGTTTACTCTCAATTCTTAATGTATAATATCCTATGAGAATTGCTACCACTGTGTACTGGATGACACCCATTATGATGCCCACGTAGCAAAAAGTCTTAGCGGATTTACTAGCAAGGTGTGCTCCAAGGCTGTCACCAAGTGCAAATCTTGTTCGGACCTGTCACAAATGATAAGACAAATATTTTTTTTTTTTTAGTCAATATTTATCAGGAAGGCAGCAACAACTATTTTAAAAAGTCAGATTATACAGGTCATTAGGGGGTGGGAAAAACCCAATCTCGGTTGTTTCCTACCCCTATATAGGCCTACCCCTATATAGGCCTACCCCTATATAACATATAGGGGGTGGTAAAAACGCAATCTCGTTGTTTCCTACCCCTATGTAACACTATATAACATAATATAGGGGTGGGAAAAAACGCAATCTCGTTTTTACGCAACGCTAATTATAGACGATTATTTAAAACAAATTAGTATTCAAGATGGGTGACCCGATTTTGGTTCAATTTTTCCACATCGTGGTATTAACTATTCTACATGAAACGCATCATAAATAATATAAACTCACATTCCAAATACACAAACTCTATATATTACATAATAGTGGTTAACCACTGTGGTAGAGGTAATAATTAGGGGTTCAATAAGGTTTCGGAGTTGTTTATCTTGAATCGACAACGGTAAGACGGGTTTATTTTGCGAGGGCAGCTTTAGCTGCCCGAGCAAAATAAACCCGTCTTACCGTTGTCGATTCAAGATAAACAACGACGAAGACCTTGTTGAACCCCGTTCAACAACGACCAAACATATTTACATCATTCAAATGTGAATATCGTTTTGGATAATTAATGAAAACAAGTACAAAACTTGTTTTAATAGGCTTAATTTGACATTAAAAAAATAGCTGCTCTTTAGAAAATCGAGAAAAAAAGTTTACGTTTATTATAATTAGGCCCTTATTTGGACATCGTCCGTTCCCCGTAAATGGGCGATCGAACTTCAGAATGGGCTGGGTTACAAAAGGTAAACATGAGAGAAGACATTTCGCAAGTTAATTATTTCGCAAGTAATTGTGAAATTAAAAATATTTTGTAAATAGCATTTTATTCACACACCACCTTTAACATTCGGAGAAAAATTAAATCAAGAATGCGTTTAATTTACACAACACATTTTGATACATGTTTATAGAATATTTGTATAAAATCAAAACACACCCCTCCGTTTCAATAGTGATACGGTCCTGGAGATCAAAGCGAACACATTTCGCCGCGATGATGCAAAAATTGCGATTCTCTTGCGCTCAGGTAGCGACGGTTCGGCTAAAATTGTGGCTTTATAAGTGAACCTTTACATATGGCCCTCGCCAAGAATATTTTCCTCAGGGGTATAGCTACATTTCGGTATATAAAGCTATTTGCTAACTTTAAGGATTTCATGGCGAAATGCATTTATACGCCGAAAAAATGAACAAATTTGTGCGAACATTTTTGTTTGTTTACAATTTTGCGGTTTCCAAATAAGGTTCGCTATCCTAGTAATTTGCATATGAACAGTGGGTTTATCTCAAATCAACAACGCTTTGTTACTGTACTGAAGGTATGGTGGAGTTGTTGAACAACGGTTCACTTACTGCATCTACACTGTAAATTACGTGTTTAGATCCTAAACACAAATCTAAACACCGTCTTGTACAGACTTTTGATACATGTTGAGTTGCTAAACGCATTTAGATGCTACACACGTTTAGCATCTAAACATATTTAGTACCTAGCACTAAAGCTAAACACCAGTTTGTCCAGACTTTTGACGCATGTTTAAATGCTATACATGTTAAGTGGCATTTAGTATGTTTAGCACTGAAACATGACCATCACTTCAATGTTCAGAATGCAAACATTTTAAGATGATAAAATGTTTAGATTCTAAACATGTTCCATGGCAATGCATGCTATCAGGCTGTATCAGTGGTTGCTATGGCCGTCAACATGTTAGATTGTGGTCACAAGTTATAAGAAGTTGATGTGATATGGTTGGTAAGATGGTTAGATCCTATACTTAAATTCATCAAACTATTCCTTCATACCTCACGGCATATACGAGCGTAGTATGCTCTATCGAAGTTAAGTAAGCTTAAACTACTACACACCCACCCCGAACAAAGAAATTGATACTACATGTATAGGCTCTCACCACCTTACCTCGTAACGTCTCACCAACTCACTGAACAAAATGTGTGACCATAACATATTTGACGGCCTCCTACGTGACATCACAGTTAAATTGGGTTACATCTGAGATGGAAAATCTGATTTTCCATCCCAATTTCCCAAATACGGTGCCCACTTAGTGAAATCCAAAATGGCGACAGTCGCTAGCATGATCCAATACGCTCAACCAATAACATTCATCAATGTTCGTCACGTGTTCAACAGATGTTTAAATGCTAAACGCCTGATAACCTAAACATGTTTAGGAAGTATTTACTTCATATAACGTGAATATAATGTGTTTAATTACTAAACGCATATGGCCTAATGTGTTTAGCGAGTGTTTCGCCTAGCAAACTTTTAGACTTTAAATATGATATGCTTAAGAATTAAACGTGTTTTTGTTAAGTCGAGTATGTTTAATTGCTAAGCACCTATCAAGTGCTTAGCAATTGAACACACGCGCTCAGAAAGTAAGTGTTTAATTTCAAAACATTTAATTTGCAGTGAAATGAAGCAACTCTCACAATCTTGTCGGTAGGGGGATGAGAAAAAATATGGGGTTTCCTCTGATACCGTAACTTCAATTTTGATGGGGAAAAGAGTGAATTTGATAGGATCACACACCTTTAAAGGGTGAACCAAAATGGTGATTCAAGTATATCTTATTCGATGGGGTATGATTAGAATAACATAATGCAAAAAGATTTTTAAAAAATATTGTCCAGGGAAAATGATATACATAAAATCAATCATAATTCCCAGTGTTCTCTTTTTTAGTGTGGGATGAACTGTATACGGATGACGCGTTACTACGTAACAGGTGTTACTACTCCCAACTCGGTATTGGTCCGGGTCTCGGTCGATAGGTCTGCACAAACAAAAGTCATGAGTGGATGCTTACGTTACCGACCTATTGCGGTTCTGTGTGCGAGCCTAGGTAAAACCTATGACGTACACAGGGAGTAACCTGTCATCATCAATATAAATGATACAAAGTATGCATGCTTAGAAACTCTGTATTTTGTTTCCGGTGCAATATTAAAGGGTATTTCTTTTTGTATTTTATTTTTTACAATATCCTCCATCGAATAAAACTAACTTGAATCACCATTTTGGCAGACCTTTAATGATCGCTGTATATTTTACCAAAACAAGTTAAGTAAGTTCACGGTTATTAATCTTTCCTTTGCGTAGAATTAATATCATGACTTACACTTTATCACTTCAAATGGAAAACGGAATAATAATTGAAATATATAATAGGGCCGTCAAATCTATATCACTTTAGGTTTTTAGATCCGCTCGACATCAAAATCCGAGAAGAAAAAAAGGTAATGCATTACGAATTTTGGGACGCGTTGTAACAGAATAGACGTAATAACACGTTCTTTATGCTGCTGTTGTTTTATCTCTTTTCAAAATATCAAATTATTTTATCTTATCCGACAAATTTGCTAGTGTTGGACCCAATGATCCGTAATGAGAAGTGACCGAGTTTCACATAATGAAAATTGCAAATGCATAACGTGTTATCGTCTCTGCCTTTTCTTCTACCATATGAAGATTTTTCAGCTTTCTTGTCAAAACATCCGTTTAATACTCCAATTTATGTTTGTCAAAGTATGACATTCTCTGCATTACTATTTATTATTACTGTCTAGCTGATATCGTAAAAATGACTGTGATGTTGATTCGCAATTTTACCTTTCGAAATAAATTATTTGAAAACAAAAATAAAAAGGGACATTACAATATGAATTATTAACTCTTTGATTTGAAACATTTACATATCACCTTACGTCGCTTGATTTGACGAGCGCCAGTAGACCCAGTGGCAGGCAACATAATAGTGTGACGTTCAACGCCATACACCAGTGATCCTTAGGTTGTAACGTCCGGTCATATCCTGCGTCCTCAAACCCATGATCATAGCCTGGATCATACACGGGATCGTAGTGGTCCAATTGGTAGATTGATAATGTACTCGGTCTCTGGAATGAAAGCAGCAAAAAGATTATCAAATTCTGAGGATTAATAATCCCCTTTAGTCGGGGTTGATACGAGAGCATTGCACATTTTCAAGTTTTACTGTGTTTACGACTAGAGTCTGTGTAACTCGTTAATCAGAAATGAATTTCAATTGAAACGTAAAGTTTGTACCATACTATAGCACTTTTTTAATGTGCTTTTAAAACGATTTGCTCGTATTAAAACTTAAAATTATGAACATGTGATTTCACAGTCGTCACACGTTACAATTATCATAATAAACCAATTACATAAATATATACATACATTTATCATTGTTGGAAACATATCTTGACTCATATGCTTTCATAACCCTAACTCCAGATCACCACACGGCAACAGATTTCTTTTCCGACCGCCCCCCCCCCCCCAAAATTCACCAGAAAGGTCACCCGACCACCCCACCCCCCCCCCCCCCCCCCCACCCCGGGATTTGAACCACGGACCTCTAGCACCAGGGCCCAAATCCTAGACACTACATCACGGCTGTCAGTCGACACTCGGCGAGTATATTCGCCTCGTTATATAGCCTGGGTCCGTTTTGTACCACAAAAACCTGCACGCCGGGTTATAAAAACATTTTTTCCGCACTGTTGCCATGTGGTGTAGTAGAGTTAGGGTTAATGAAGGTCCGTTTAAGCTACAGGAAAGTCAACAGATCCTTCCTCTTTCAAGCAATTCTTCAACTTTTGGTACATTGATAGCATTGTATGGCGCTATAGCGGCATTTCGGGTTCAAAGGGTTAAGCGAATTTTGTACATAAGATGGCTTAGTTTATTTAATAGGCTACAACTCCTTGCTCAACTTGCAAGCAGTGTACTTTCTTTTTAAAAGGTACGGTACCTGTGGTCCCGCTTCTTATGCAAATATGACTGTCGTTATAAACGCCCGAAGTTAGGTGTCAATCACACCACGAAAGAAAACATTTCCCATAACGACCCTTGGTATGTTGAACCTTTATATGCTTTAAGGGTCAAATAACTTTAGCATTTTTAACTAAATACCGTATCCATTGTTTATTGCTTGTTCCCCCACACCAAATTGGTATGTCTTGCTTTTATTCTTTGCATTTGTCATTTTCGAGATATCCTCTTGTATCAGTTTTTTGATCACTGGTGTGTTTTGTTCCTGGTTCCGTTGGATTCATCTTTTTTACATCTTTTATATTTACATAACATACCCGATAATTTTCAACGATGGGAATAACCTTTAAGATTGGATTTAGAAGACATTGAAGTGATATTGTATGGGTTTTATATTATATTTAGCTTTACTTGTCAATTTTTTTTGAAAAGAGCTTCAAATTCCTATCTAGGTAACTTTTTCTCAAATAATGCACCGTGTCTCACCAATTCCATTACAAATGTCTAAAAGCATGCCTACCACAATGTACAGACTGCACTGTCTGCACGATTACGTGATTCTTTAATGGAGTTATCTCCCCTAATGTACATTTATTTACGGATGATTAATTTTATGTTAACATCTTAATGACACATGAAAAGTTAAACATTATTATATTTACCAACCTACTGTGTATGCATGATGAATTTATATAATCCACAGTTTTAAAGGTAGTCATTGAACAACAAAAACCGCAGTTATAGTGTTATCCAAATCTGAGACTAATATTAGTCTTAGTCCAAATCAAAATAATTGTGTAATTGAAAGACTTCTGCCCTGTATTACAACAGCAACAATGTCTCGCTTTGTATCCAGGTGCTCCTTTTGTGATAATTTACTGACAAATCAGGCCAAGTAAAGATATTTGGGCTTATTTTAGCTCGAGTTAAGTATCGGGTTAACTCAAGTCACTCACTCGTTCGAGTCACTGTACAAACTCAATGAGCTCGAGTAACAAATACACTCGAGTCAATCGCATAATTTTACTACGAGTCTTAAGTCATATTTGTTGTGACGTCTATATCTGAAACGGTTGTTTTCAATGAGTTTAGTTCAATTGATGTACTAACTTAGGGGATTTTCTTGGAACATTATATTGTATACACATTGTGATACATTATTCTAATGAGTACCGCGGGTTCATGTGTTATAATATTGAAATAGTCCGTTGCATTTAATAAGCCTGTTCCTTTACCAAAATAGAAATAATGATTCTTAAAAATATATATAGCGTAGTATTCAACGTAGGTAAGTGTCACGTAACACAGACCATCAACTCAAAAACAATTTGGTTATTTAAGATCGCGATGCAATTCTTATTCATATGATATTTCGAATATTGCACTTCAATACACAAATGAATGCGTGTTGCATACGTAATACTTGAATTACCTTTCAGGTAAAATTTACACATCACAAACCATCGACTCGAAAACAATTGGGTTATTTAAGATCACGATGCAGTTCTCATATGGTACTTCACTTCAATACACAAATGACTAAATGTTGCATCGCATACTTAATTCGTTATATGTGATACTCGAATTACCTTTATTAAATGGTTCCATGCCTCAATAAATAGAATCGAATTTTTAAGAAAATACGGTATTTCAAGAAGTATTTTAGTTAGTGCAACGTATTAACGTGATTGAGAGCGTATACGTATCCATATCCAAATGTAGCCCAGTAGATACTTATTCGGTGATTATGATGCTATGCTAGTGAAAGAAAATACACATTATCGTACAACATTTCAGCTCAATTTCAAGACACAGATACGTTCAACCCTGTCATGTTATAGACATTGAGGTTTCAATGACGTTTTTATGATCAAGCACCCTAAATGGACTCTATACACCGGGTATATAGCAAAACAATATGCAATCATCCAGAAAATAGAAACTTTTCGCGGAAGCTTCGGAAAAAGCTGTTTTATTTTCCAAAACTGAAACAGAAATAATGATATGACATGGCAATACATGATCCACCATGGTAATGTTAATCTGACAGTCCTGCTGAGCATTTCCGGTAAGATGCAGTTGCCGTTACACACATGCACTATCGGGTTCCGTTTTAATTATGAAGATATACCTAAAGCGTTTCGTCGGTAACTGTTCCAAACGTTTTAACTTATGACGAAACCTCAACCTTGCATAAAATTCGGCAGGCGATGCTTCATATTGCTATCACGTAAACCATTTCATTTACACGAGGGCAAAATATTCAAATTCCGAGATTTCCAGTCAACCCTTGCTCTTACACATATAATAATTCCACACGATTCGTTATGTTTAGATTGGTAACTTCTTCATATATCCCTAACGCGCGTCAACTACTTAATTGGATCTAGACAGTCAGTCCTTCGGGTACCGTGTGAAGGTAATATTGGTGTTTACAGTTTCACGTTGCGTTGTGAATATCAGGCTACGTTTCCAGTTGTATATCTGTAGGCGATGTTATGTTCATGCCTTTACTTGGAAGCCATTTTAACATTTCGAATATGATATCTACGGTGGTATTATATTTTTATGAGATACTAGTGCCGACCGAAACGGTAAGGGAACTACACACAGAATACCTGAAGGTGTTTATAGTTATACGTTTCGTCGGTTTTATTAATTTACTCGACTGTGATGTAACTAATAACGACAAGAGCGTATTGTTTTTATCTATTACATTCATTACGTTCAATTCTGTGCACGGCCGGGCTTTACGTGCATTTGGTTTATCAAGATCCCTGCACGCTCTCGCAGGTTTTCTCCGGGTTTTCCGGTTTCCTCCTGCATTCAAAATCGGTGATCACTTGTTTCGGTTATCAAAAACTTCCTTCACCCAATGGAATTTGGGGAGCTGCACTGAAAAATGGTGGATGATACAATTTAAGTGCGGATAGGTTTGCGCTTGAATTGGCAGCACCCTAGTTGAAGTGATCAGATTCTGAATATTCGCCAGTGGTAGTGAAATCACAGCGCTTTGATCAATCTTGGAAAAGCGCTATATAAATCCCGATTATTATTATTTCAAAGTTCCCATTTAAGCAAATTCCACGAATAATTTACACAAATAAAGTGAAAATTGATCACGTACTACGAAAAATATAAAGTAGGTCTGTGGTGGTTATCCAAAATCAAGTCGCGAATCTCCCTACCATTGACAACCATTATGTTCTGATGGGTAATTGCATGAGGAACTAATATGCACAGTAAAATTATGATTGGGATAGGTATAAAAATATTATCGAGCTTAAATCAAAATATTAAAAAAGGGTATTTTTTGAACATTCTTACTCACAACATGTAACCATTAGGTCCTATCTAAATTCCAATAGAATATTTGGATTTTTTGGGTGAAATTATTGTTCAGAAAATATATACTTTTTATGGGGTAGAACAAGTAGTTCTCAGATGGTGTAAAATGTAAAAATCTGGACATGCAACAGTAAGGGTGACGAGTTCAAGACACATGGCCTTATATTTGTTTGGTATTTTGGCTACATGTTGTGTTATAGTCTTGCCTTGCAAAAAAAATGTGTTTACATTCCTACCTCGGTGCCGGATTTGTCCTCCCCTGTGTTGGTTAGAAATGGTGTTGTTGTGTCGTCATTACACTTCATATTCACATCAAAGGGTATCTATAGTAAAATACAAATATACAAAAAATTATATTTACTACAAAAACTCAAATGTGAAACGGTGATATCCATACGCTAGGATTTAGAGTATTTACTCGATAGACATTAATGATTATGATAGAGTTATAGTTCACACCTGCCATTCATAATATGTATAGATACTGAACTGTGATAATAAAAGTAAAATGAAGTTGTTACAGTGTCTGAAAAGATCCACCAGGGATTCTACAATTTTGGGATAAGACTCCTATATTTCGCTTCGGGTCCCGTTTCTTCAGGGAAAATTATTACAATGAAGTCAGATCGTCTGTTAAATAGCGCCATCTATCAGTGTGCTACCCAACGAGTTATGTTTACGAGAGCGGTGATTCGTCAACAGCCTCCCGAAAATATGCAAGGATAATGTAGACTTAGGAAAGTCCGCCAAAAACTAACAACGACGCTATGGTGTAGGCTATATTCAATGGAAGTAACAAAATGGATTTTAGATGTATAAAAGCAATCAATAGAACATGAATTATTCATATTTTAGGCGTTTAAAAACCATCGAGCACGTAAGTTTTCTTCGAAACCGCACAATTTGTCAGGAAATTTCCCAGCAATTCTGACTAAACTTCAATTAAGTCTATACCTAAGCAGACGACAAAAGTCACCGACAGCGCCATCTAACAGTATGCTCCCCAACAAGTTCAATGTGGCTTCCTATCGACAAGCAGAATTTCAGCCCTCAACAGATCTACCGTAACCATTGTCCATGATTGCCTGCACGATGCGTAACGCAAAAGCATCAATCTGGTGTCATCGTAAAATTCTAGAGGCATAGTCACTTTTACCCTGGAGCCCAGCGTATTGATTTCGCTACTCCACCGGATCTGCAATAGATGGCTGAGCATACTCCACAACTTTTTCATGCTCTCACACATGCGTATAAGTGTTCATGATATATTACACTGATTCCCCGTATTGATTTCGCTACTCCAACGAATATGCAATAGATCGCCGAGCATACTCCACAACGCTCCAAATGTTTCACGCTCTCACACATGCGTATTAGTGTTCATGATATATTACACTTGTTCCCCCCGTGATCATTACCATGATTACGCCATAGAAACACAAAGGTCGGAGCCAATGTAACACGCGAGGCGGACGCTACCGCTCAACGGTCGAGCGGTGAGGTGGTATTTGTGAAAGACTATGCACAGGAAGTTCAGAAATGATAGTGACTAGGGAAGCTTAGAAACTATGCGGGATTTGTTGGCGACTGATAATTAAAACATGCACAAAACAATAAGGCCGTGTTCCCACATAAGCAGAAGTTGTCCCGGTCCGGATTAGGCCGGACCGGACCCACTGGAAAGTTGAGTTCCCACATCATTTGTCGTCACAACGATGACTTAGTAAGGGACGGCATCCAGATTCGGGGGATGGCATCCAGATTTGTACGGATTGAAAACCGTAGATTGGAGAGGGTTAACGCACTGGGATAAACGGACAGTTTTGTGTAGATAAACGGAACGCGGTTAAATAATGACCAACCAATACCTGTTTAGCCATGCTTAGCGAACGCAACTCATATCCAGTGCGTTTACCCTATCCGATCTACGGTTTTCAATCCTACGAATATGGATGCCATCCCTAAAGTGGTCTGATGTGGGACAACCTTTCAAGGTTGTCTTAAAAAATAACAAACACCACTTTGAGTCCGGACCGGGACCTATACTTGAACCGCGTTTCCAATTTAGTCCGGACCGGGTCCGGACTAGTCTAGACTACTCAGGATTTTGTTCTATGTGGGAATACGGCCTAAGACTGTTTCATGACATGACATTTTGCACAATTGCGTTATCATAACTACTAATAAAACAAGTTTACTTTTATCATAACATTTATACCTGTCATAATGACCAAGACGTCGAGACACGGTACGACACTAATGCTCAATATCCTTCATCATGTTCATATCAATAAGACATCTGTAACACTCGAACGTTAACTCGAATTCTCTCTCTAACAAAATGTTTAGCCTGTAGCAGGTTGTTAGCGACAACCAATCACCATAGCCGTTTAGTTTCCATTGAGATGGTTATAGCCGTGTTATGGCTTGTGGCCGTTATGCACCAGCATTGCATTTCCAGAATGGTTTCCTTTTGAGACTCTTAAGTGGTTTTAAATTGCATCACATATTCTGGCTTGTTCCGTTTACGCTTGTATTCACGGATAAAAGTAGCACAGTAAAATAACAAGAATTGTACAACATTCTTAGATCTATTTATATTGAATATATAGTATTCAACAACTCCCCCATACCTTAAGTACAGTAACAAAGCGTTGTTGATTTGAGATAAACCCACTGTTCATATGCAAATTACCTAGGATAGCGAACCTTATTTGGAAACCGCAAAATTGTAAACAAACAAAAATGTTCGCACAAATTTGTTCATGTTTTCGGGCGTATAAATGCATTTCGCCATGAAAAATCTTAAAGTTAGCAAATAGCTTTATATACCGAAATGTAGCTATACCCCTGAGGAAAATATTCTTGGCGAGGGCCATATGTAAAGGTTCACTTCTAAAGCCACAATTTTAGCCGAACCGTCGCTACCTGAGCGCAAGAGAATCGCAATTTTTGCATCATCGCGGCGAAATGTGTTCGCTTTGATCTCCAGGACCGTATCACTATTGAAACGGAGGGGTGTGTTTTGATTTTATACAAATATTCTATAAACATGTATCAAAATGTGTTGTGTAAATTAAACGCATTCTTGATTTAATTTTTCTCCGAATGTTAAAGGTGGTGTGTGAATAAAAATGCTATTTACAAAATATTTTTAATTTCACAATTACTTGCGAAATAATTTGTCTTCTCTCATGTTTACCTTTTGTAACCGAGCCCATTCTGAAGTTCGATCGCCCATTTACGGGGAACGGACGATGTCCAAATAAGGGCCTAATTATAATAAACGTAAACTTTTTTTTCTCGATTTTTAAAGAGCAGCTATTTTTTTATGTCAAATTAAGCCTATTAAAACAAGTTTTGTACTTGTTTTCATTAATTATTCAAAACGATATTCACATTTGAATGATGTTAATATGTTTGGTCGTTGTTGAACGGGGTTCAACAAGGTCTTCGTCGTTGTTTATCTTGAATCGACAACGGTAAGACGGGTTTATTTTGCTCGGGTTTAGCTGCCCTCGCAAAATAAACCCGTCTTACCGTTGTCGATTCAAGATAAACAACTCCGAAACCTTATTGAACCCCTAATTAACAGGTCTTCCGCTTTAGTCAACTTATATCCACGATGTTAGTAAATTATTTTAGAGTGCTCTATGATGTTATATCAAAATAATATCATATTCATGTTGTACACATTGTATGCATTACGGTAATCAAAATGAGGTTTAAAACAATCTAGCACAACATTGAGCATTATTGTGCTCAAATTTGCGCATGTGCATTGTATAACTGTGACTTCATCGACACCGGGACTTTTGATCGCCGCGAATTTTAAAAATTGCATGATGGGACGTAAATATTCATTCATTTAAAATGAAACTTAGGACATTTTAAAAGTACTTCCAATCTACGTTCAAAATGTAGCTTTAGTGCCATTGTTCAGGCGTTGAGACTTTGAAAAGAATAGTTGATTTATTCTCATTTGAACAATTTTGGTCAAAATATGCATTAAAAATGGTTTCACAGTTGTCATTCATTTACATATCTATGAAAACTAAGGTGATTATTATTTACCTTTTGAAGCTAAACATTTAGAATAAAACCTGTTGCCAGATCAGGAGGAAATATTTCCAGCGCAGGCAGTCGTATCGGACTGTAAAACGAGCACGTTGGGCTTCAAAATCGGATTAAAATTTCGAATGATTTTGACGCCATTACCAACTGTTTTAAATGTATCTCAACACGGTCAATTTTATTTACAGGGAGTATGGGCCTATATCAGCCCAAGTACTTTTTGAACGCCCCTCGTGTTCTTACGAGTGGTCGATCACTGCTTGTCGCGAGTAACGCAACACCACTCAAATGGTCTATCTGTCTGCAGTATGTAATCATGTGTGTAGGAAAGACGGTGTAAGTTTCACTTGTGATCCTGTATTTCAATTACAAGTTCATTCTTCTTTGCAAGTGAATGGAGCCAATGTAAAAACCTATTGCAGATAAAAGTCAGAATTTCATTATTTCATTCTACCTTCTTATCGTCTCCTCACGGCAGACATTGAGGGTAAAATCTTTTCACCCGATTATTGCATATGATGCATATCGAACATGGGTTTATGATGTTCGAGCTCCTCTGGTGCTCCATTTCCGCGAAGGATATAATATAACTTTAGGAAATCAACCAAACGTAACTGGAGATTACGAAAAATGGATAGAAGGCAAATTATAGCTGCTATATATTTCGACAATATTCAAAACATTTTAAATTTGTTCAAGAACGTGTTTCCAAAAAAATATTCAAATAATAATATATACTATTTGTCGGTGAGATCCATTGGCCACGAGTCACTGGAGTCAACATGAATTTAAGAAATGGCAGGGGAAACACCTACGAATGCACGGTTCAAACCATTTGAGTTTTCATCATCATTGAAATGCAATTGCTAGTCTCGTAATCCCATTAATACTGGAAAGTATAGTCGCACGTTGTTCCCATATGATACTCAACGATATGATCAACAATTCCCATTCTAGCTTTGGATTGGTTGCGAGCACGTTATCAAAGTTGATCGAATTACAGTTCATTAATTTCTTCATCGGAGATACGAAGACCATGTTTGTATTTCTTTTTCTTGATGATGAAATTATCTGCATTTTAATCACGTATTTTGACTATTCACTTCTATAGGGCCCGAAGATATAGGTCATCAGCAGTTGTATATATTTCATATACACGATGAATTAGAAATACAATCTAAATCATGTAAATGAAAGCAAAATTTTTAAGAAATAGACATACTATTTTATTTTATTTGTATTGTTATAGAATAAACGATAGTAGTACGAGGAAACCAATATCACTGGAGGAATTTCCTGTGCCAAATATCTAATTATAGAATACGTTAATTATGTTAAGACGGTTAATTCTGGTAAAAATGCCATGGTTAATATCTGTTCACGTTCAACTTGTAACTCCGAATGCATAGAAATATAGCTTCCAAGTATTCCTCCTTTCAAAATGTTTTACAGTTTACATGTTATGAGGCCATCCCATTAGATACAATATAAATGCTTTTAAGGCCATTTTATTGCACACGGCCATTTCACATTTTAAAAATCTTTGATACAAGTACATTATGAAGAAAACGGGATGGATGTGTTAATGTTATTTGGCAGTTCGTGCGTTCGGTAAACCGACATTTTCGTCTATTTTAGCATATCTGTAATTTGCTCTTGACTTTGTAGACAACCTACAAATAAATTCAGATTTATCTTACAATATCTCTAAATATTCGAAACATTTCTAAACATCTGTGAATATTCTTGAAAATGATTAGAAACGTTTGAACAATTTTATGATATTTTTAGAAATTTCGACAATCAAAATTGTTTTGAATCTTAATTGTAACCGTATTAAAAAAATAACCAAATCCTTTTCAATATTTTACAGACATTGTAAAAAAACACCACCATCCAACCGACCAACCTACTTCAGATGTCCGCCACATCCAATAGTGCAGTAGAAACATAGTTCCCGACACAAATAGTCGTCAATCGGTCAACACTCAAACAATAATAATATTTATCCAAATTCCTGATATTTAATATCTAAAAACACCATGTGAACCTGTAATTTTCGGATTAACGTATCTCGTAGTTTTAAGTAAATCCGAAAATCACAAAATGTTGGCGTATGAATAACCTACGCTAACATTTTGTTCTATTCAATGTAGTATGTCATGTATGTAGCTTACGGGACAACTTTAATTAAATGCACGTTCTGTCATAGCCTGTTATAAGACTTCTTCGTTGTCAGCATCCCTTTCACCGAAAGAACTTTTAAGTTATATTTATTTTCATCATCGAAAGACCCATCTTCAGTGAACATTTTGGTTGCTTCTCTGTAAAGTGTATGGGAAGTGACATGTACTTATAGTTGTGAAGTTACGGAAATTATGGATATAGCTCGTAGGCGACTGCACCAACCTCGGCATTTCCAAACCGGGTTCCTTTCAGTACTTCTTGAATAGTTTAGAATTACATCACATATTCAAGCTTGTTCCGTTTACGCCTCTGTATTGACGGCTAGAGAAATAATAGAAGAGTAAGCTCACGAGGATCGTACAATACGTTATGTTAAGCTGTATTTTTCTTGCCTAGTATAGATGTGGTTCGATTACGGTTGCTAATTGACTCTTTATTGACTTTAAAAAGGGAAAAAATAAAAACTCAAACCGGGTTTGCTCATTTGTTTCCCATGTTGGTATTTTCATCATACCACAAAATGTGTCATTATTTTCTTCATGTGCGTCATGCTATTACAAAAAACACCCTTTCCTCCCGAAACAAAGTCTAAGTAGAAGTCTTATTTATCTACAACATTTTGTTGTCTAGTTATTTAATCATATTGCGCTTGCCATCTAGAAATAATATATACATTTTTAGTTTGGGTGAATGGCTGAAGGCATCTCAAATTACTCATTAAAATTCATTGTTTATATTACAAAATGTCACCTTAATATATCTTTACATATATATATCTTGTGAAAGCATTTTGGGGGGGGGGGCAAGCATTGGTAAAGGCGGTATTAAAGCCTCGGAACCTTTCAAACCTATGGTGTATGACCTACATTTAGGATTTTAAAAAAGGTTGTAAACTGTTTATAAACTATTGTTAAACATTGTAAAGACATCATGTACTAGTCCAATTAAATGGGGAAATAAATTGGAAATTACAATCAACGAAAAGTACTTGCAAAATATATGCTGCCAACCTATGCAAATCACAAGATATACAAAACCTCATTAGTTTCAGTTCAGATTCAGAGTAATAAACAACATAGGCCTACTAGCTAAAAATAGTTTCCTCTTTAAAATGAAAATGAAAAATAATAACCAATGCAGCTTCTGCAACTAACAAATGGAAACTATCCTTCATTTACTTTACCAATATGATATTGTAAAACATTTTTGGAAACAAATCCAATTATATGCCAAGTAAAATAGCGTCATGTAATATTAGTATATCACCCAAAATAGTAATTTAGGAACCCCTAACGATGATGCTCTAAATCTTCAGATATTGCTAGCCAAATTTCATATCTATAGAGGCAAATACAAAACACACGGCCAAATGTTTTTGTGACCCGTCACATCAAAATGGACATGTTGGAAGCCCAAGTCAATTCCGAATTATTGGTATGACTTGCATGACTTGGTAGAGTACATTTTAAATTTTAAATGACACCAACGAAGGTGATCGGACTTAGTAATCACAAATATATTGGCCTTTATCTCAAAACTGTGTTGGCCGACAAACATGTCCTTTTTGATGTGACTGGTCACAATTTTATTTTAAGTCTGAATTACGTTTCCATGTAAATGCTTTAAAATTCGGTGCAATAAGCAATAACACACTCAAACAATAAAATTAATTATGGGGCATTTAATTTTGTGTGTGTTAATTTCCAAGCCATAGTTGTATTTTTCTACTTGTTGATTGTTGTTTTTGTTTGTATTTCTTTTTCATGAATTTCATTATGTAATCTGTAACTCTATTATAGTATGTAATTATGAATATATGCTTTGTCGAAATGTAAGGAATTACATCAAGCCTCTTGCTTGGAGGAGGGGAAATCTTACGCTTGCTAATAGATGTAGACATTTTTAGTTTGTGTGAATGGCTGAACACATCTCAAATTACTCATTAAAATTCATTGTTCATATTAAAGAATGTCACCTTGATATATCTTTACAAATATTCTTGTGTGAAAGCATCTCAAATTGCTCATTGAAATTCATAGTTCATAGCAACGTCTATCGCACCGCGAACTACGTTTGCGTAACACAACACCAAACTTCATTCCAATCCAACTCTTTACACAACGTAATCATGTGTGCGGAGAGATTTCTTTGAATAGAGAAGTTTCTCTAGAGCAGTGGTTCATTATCGTAAAGTTCATATTCTGAAATCCTACGGTGGTTTAAATTTTAGGTAAGGACGCGTTGTCAGTGAAATTGAAGAAAGTGCACGTCATTTCATACAAAAATATACACATTTTACCCATGTAAACCTTTTTTTAAAAATTAATTTCGCTCTTTCCAAACATTCAAAATTTTACCAATTTGGACCAAGCAACAACAATTATTATAAAGTAACTGAAACTATACGCATTCCATTTTATGTATTGCTACACATGACTGGCAGCCATTGCTGGGTGCATCCCATTTGAAATCGCCCAAAGTGACGCAAACTTGTGGCGGGAATTATGAAATGTATTTAGTAACCTATGTTACCAATTGGACAAATATGATTGAACACTCAAAATACCATGTCTGGTGCAGTGCCGAATTAATTCTGACCATTACTTGGCTTTGGCTTGTCGGATTTATCATAATAGCGAGGACCATTTTCAGCTAAGTTTCCACCTCGGTAGACAAAAACACGTATCACTGACTATACACATCAACAACACAATAATTCAATGGCCATGCATGATAGTCAAGGACAACCTTATCTCCTAAAAAATGATAAACAGTCTAATGAGACACGATACAGTAGTATGTTGCAAGCTTCCCACATTAACGTGACAGATCACCGTAACATGTTTGTCAACTTGTCATCCAAAAAACAGTTTTGCCACGCAATGGGTGAATTTTCTTCCATTTTTCATATTGATTTTTTTCTAAAGATATTCGCAGAAAAGGTTTTAATGTAAATTATCTTTAGGTAGGTATGGGATTGATTATGGATTTGATGCAGTTAACAACCCATCAATGTATATGGGACATCCGTGGCATAGGTCAATGCACTTATTGCGCTATATGGGGCACATACGCCCTATGATGACGGGGCAGGTTCGCCAATAGGGATTTATATAGTTACGATTTTGCATAATTTCAATATTGTAATTTTCCTCTTACAGGATAATTGTAATTATAAAAATAGTTATCAGAAATGGAGTAACACTATTATTGGAGGAGAACATTTCAAAATGTGGTATTTCTTATTACTTTTAAATTCTGAACGAGTATGTTCCGTAAAAGTGCCCCACCCCTATATTTTGAACCCCTACATTTTTATTTTGGAATAAAATAACGAGGAATAACGAATCTATATGTATTGCATATTCTGGTACTTTGTGTAGCCTAATTATGAGCCTAGGGCGAACTTGCCCCAGCCTATGGGCGAACCTACACCGGCGTCGCATTCTAGTATGCTTATAGAATATTCTAGAGGAGAAAAATACTTTTCCAATAATTTCACTAGTGAACATCCTCATTCTTATATACTTGAGACACGCTGTGTGGCATATATAGCTCCTGATGACCTCTATCTTCAGGCTGTACACACACGAATTATAAGCGAAAGAAGAGTGATTAGAGTAAGATAATTTCATTATGGAGAAATCTAACAAAAGGTTTATCTTTAGGCGAGCAATACTTAATCAACGTTCCCTCGTTTAATTAGTTAATCAACTTTACAACGTATCGCACGTGTTATAATCCTCATAGGTTATTTATAAGAACGAGGTCTGACGGATTTTCCAATTGACGTTTATTTATTTTGTGGATCAAACGTCGTTTAAATCAAATTTATCCACAAAGTATGATGTTCGAAGATAACAACTGACGCTCTGTTACATCGCAAGTAGTGAACCGAAAGGGAGTTAATAATGTGTCTCGCTTTTATCAACTTACAAAAAATAAAATACAGATATCGATAGATACTGCGTTTCCAGATTAGGTTTGAATGGTTCCCCAGATCTGGCAAGTTCGTTAATATCTCTAGAACACAATAATATTGTGCGACATGGCAGTGAGTATTCAATCACCTTTAGGACATTGAAGGTGGTCGTAGACGATTCCCCCGAAGGAAAATCTATTCTTAGTTCATTATTTTGCGTCAGAAATCCTCCACACTGACGTTCCAGACATTATTTGGAGAGCAAGAATCACACAACTTATATATATAGAGAAAAAATTGGCTTACTTCCGAGGTTCCGCTCTACCTTAAAGTCAACCTCAGTGACCCTGAAACTGTGTTTGATGCCTTAAAGTACTGCCAAGCAGCATTAGCAAATTAAGATTCGTTGGGATGAATTTGTGGGATTGGTTTGTGATGAGTTTCTCTGAACTAAAAATGTATGTAGGGTTTGGATTACCGTCTCAATACCCCGCATTCCGCTTTCTACATCTCTAGAATAAAATACAAGTTATTTGCGTAATATGGGACTTCTACTTCAAGCACTTTTCTAACGACATTATTGATGACGGTAACCACAGGCGCTACATTTTACCCCAAAGGTTAGCGCAATAAGAATATTTTTGTTAAGAAAATGTATATCCGTGGGTGTTTTCGTTCAGCGTGGAGAGAAAGCTATACATGTTTATGTTATATATCCTTCGGGCTTCCTAAGTAAGTGTGATGTAAGGAAAAAGTCGGTTTATGTTTGTGTGACTGCCTTTCTATATAATTACACCGAACCATGCAGTATTTTGAGATTTCTACCTTAGCGAAAAAGATTCTCCATATCGCCAGTGACATCATTGTTCATCAGCCATAAAATGTGCATGACTAGAATTCAACCAGGGGCTAAGTTTGTTTCCGTAAACAGAAATTATGTAGCTTGTAACTCGTACATACTATGTTTCAGAGATAGGAGACGCCTGTCACATACATAAGTGAGTCGAGAGACTTTGATAATTTATACTTGAAAACGATCAAATGAAGTTTAAAATTGTGGAAATATAAATATTCTTTTTAGTTTGTAAAACAGTATCTGTGCCATTTTTCTCGACTCCGTAAGTATTTACATATAACTTCTACATAACTTTAACTTTATTCCACTTCAGACGTTAAAGTCCAATAATGCCAGCTCCACGTAAATTATACCATAGGTTATACCAAAATAAAGATATTACATATTCTCATGGCCTCAATCAATCGATCGACAAGCTGAATTGTTGGCTTGTGTTTGAAGTCCCTTGGTCCAGGGTTTATAGTGCTTATGCCAATAGCAATGCATACACCACCAGCTGCTAGTGTTTCTAGGCTTCAATACAGCACTGGTGATTCTATTGTTCTCTACGCATTCCTTGACGGACCAGCAAGCTGCATGGCTCTGAATAGTCCGGGTTCTGGTATGCATAACGCTGGAATCTTCTTCAGAAGTAACAATGCATGATGCACCAGTTTCATCAATCTGGGTGGATCAAGTATGTTCGCGAGTGTGAGAATAGTATGTCAAGACAGTCAGTAATATGACCATATAAGTGTTGGTACGGTCTTTGTTAACCAACCTATAGGCGTTGTCATGCTGCAAGAGTAAACTCAAGTCCGACTTCATTGTCTTGTAGGCATCATTATCATCACACAACTCTAAACGTGGTCAAACCATTCATCTATAATACTCTACAGTTTTTCTTTTTCTTCAACTATTGTCCAATTTTGTCATTTCCTATAAAATGATAAAGCAGGTTTGAGCGTTGAGGTACAATAATAACGTTTGATAAAACCTTTAAACCCTATTATCAAAAAAGATTTGAAATCCACACCGGACATTTGATAGAAATAATTAAAATTTAGATAACTATCACACATTTTACATATCACTCAGATTAGTAGCCAAACTCATCCACGATAGATTATTACAAGTCTCACTTACATATCCATTATACTGTAAAACCAATCACCAAGGGAAATCTCAAAGTAATTCCACATGTAGCTTTTAAGTCTTTACTTAAATATGACATTTAGAAACCTATTTAGAAGCCGTGGAAGTAGATGAGACGAAACCCACGCGCCACGCAAAATCACTCGTCTGCTACTGACCATAGCATGCCTAGTGAATTGATAGAGGCGTTGTTGTCTTACGATATTCTTGTCGCGTTTAGAGAAAAACCGGTATGCTGATACTATATCTTTAAGACTCTTGATCATCAAACATAAATGTTGACAAAATAATGTTACACATGAAAACTCGGAGCGCAAATCATCAATGGAAACCCGGGGCGAAAATACCTCATTTCATTCACTTTTTACCAATGTGTTAATTCAGAAACCTCTTCAAATGTTGGTACCTTTATTGACTTCTTTACCAAATGTCATGAATGTGGTAATTCAAAAATGTCTATTGAATGTTAATAACTTTATTCACTTCTTACAAAATGTGGTAACTCAAATATCACTTCAAATGGTGGTAACGTTATTCACTTCTATTACAAATGTGGTAAATTCAAACATGTCTTTAAATGTTGGTAACTATATAATCTTGTTGATTGAATATAATCATCGAATATCATGTAATGTAGATAACATTCAGATTCATATTGTCATTGAAGAGAATTACTTTAATTTAAAGGTTTTCCTCACAATGTATTATTTCATTAAAAGTTATATGCCCTGGTCTAATGTGTTATAATAAAAACGTATATATAAGACAAAATATACAAAATCTTCATTACTATAAACCCATTTTACATCATTCTAAGACCTAAATCCTGTCATTTCTATTTACCCCATTCTAAACACTGTTAACTTCTACAATTATTAGAAAATAATATACTTGCGTTTGCTTATTTTTTACTGTTCCATGCAAAAGACACATTTGTAACGAATGCTGTCCTCGCTCACTTGACTGTATTTTGATAGAAGCAACATTTGTTTTCCTAATAAATTAAGAGAAACAATATACATTGCTCAAAACTTGACCTAGGATAAGGTAGGCCTTATCTGGGGTTAACGCTCCTTATCTACAGATAAGGAGCGGTAACTAGGAATAAGGCCCCTTATCCATAGACGAGGCGCGTTATTCGGCGTTTACTTCCATTATCTGGGGTTAACGTTCCTTATCCATAGATAAGGAGCATTAACTAGGAATAAGGCGCCTTATCCATACCTTATCCACAGATAAGGCGCCTTAACCCCAGATAAGGAGCGTTAACCCCCAGATAAGGCCCGCCTTATCTGGGGTTTACATCACTTATCTGGGGTAAAGGCGGAAATGACACACTTGCTTCCATATACGTGCTAATCGACGTGTTGACGAAACGTATTCTTAAAAGAATGCTATAATAAATTGGATTATTGTACATGAATCACATGAACTGTTTTCTCAATCTTGATCATTTTAGATTTTAAAAACGCACTTTCATGAATGCGATCAGATAAGATTTTTACCCAATTAACGCATTACAAACTTATTATGGAGTTCGGTTATGACTAGACTTACAAAAGTTGATGAAATTTAGGAGAACATTCTGATACAAATCAACAGAAATGACATGAAGATGAACGTGTGTCTTTTCAAATATCTTTCAATCAATTTTAACTTGACTATCAATTTCCAATTCAGTTCATTTAGAAAGACATTTTGATATGTTACTTATTTACCTTTCTTATGAATTCTGCAGATCAATCTATATACTACAAACATGAACAAGTAACAAATATGCGTCTGACATATATGTTGGTATTAGAATTTCGTCATACAATTTGTCATAATCTTACCGTTTAATTACAACTCATAATTTTGAACGAACTTTCTCCTGATCCGCTGTCCCCTCCCCCCCCCCTCCCCCTCACTCACCTGCTCTTTTATGGCAGAATCACAATTGCTATAATAACTCCAAATTACATAGTAGTAGTAAGAAATGTTTGATTCACAACCAGGTAATCTCAATGATACAAACGTGACATCCAGCTATACTCTCATCACCATAACCATCATATTCAGACTTTGAATTATATCACTTGATATTATTTACTCCATAACTGCTGTTCCGCTAGAAAAAGTGCTAGCGGTGGTGGTGATGAAGATGAGTCGATCGTTCCGGCAGACAGGCAGTTTTGAAAAATTCATGACTGACTTCACTGATCGACTTGACGACGACTGACTGCCCATAACGACTTTACGGCATCCCACCGCAGTTGAATAAATATTAGAGTGTCAATAGGTTGTATTACGAAGATGAAAGTAAAACATAAACTCGTTTTTAGAGTTGTCAAAGTGCCACGGCTTTGCGTCAGCACTTGGCGATGGAGTAACCGATTAAAGCATCGCAAGCGATTGGAGTGGTTTTTGTAATAGATTGGATTAAGTAGTGTCTTCGGAGAGATTGTAATGGAATTTAAACAAGGAACTCAAGCGATAGATTACATTAGTTTAATTATTGCATTAGTTGATGTTATGGTATCGCAAACAATTCCTAGCAGGAATTTTCCGAGGATTGGTATATTTAAATTAATTTTTTAAAACAGACGACAATTTGCTTGTGCATGACGACGGGTCATTTATTAAGTTACAACTCTTCCGTCATATTGTTCATAACTTCGCTATTGTTTAAGCCAACCATACGAGCATTTCAATTATTGTACATCTAAATATAATCTTTATATTAAATATGATCACATTTTATATCTGTTTTACTTTAGGATCTGGTACGGTCGTAATCAAAGAGAAATTTCGTGGGACCTCTGAGTGTTTTTACGGTGTTATGTATATTGATATGCGTGGGGCAGGATATTCTTAGCAATACTTCTTTAATCATAATGCCTTGTGCAATAGTGAAACCCAATCATCATTGTTATTTCATCCATGTCTTACCTTCAACAATCGAAATATTCTCCCAGGTTGTCAATGGTAGCCTGGTAGATGTTGAATTCCTCAATGTAGACTATCTATCTTGAAGTCCTCAGAAACAGTGAATCTGACTATTGCAGGATAGGTACTGGTATTCTATATTTCCAATAAAATCGACTAATGTCTGTCTATACCATAAAACAGTTCTTTTCCATTGACATGACATCGCGTTATTTCTATCCGATCCCCTTATCCATCGACTTCAATGTATGTCTTCAGGTTCCCTTAAAGACATTTAAGACTGTATACCTACATCTGCTAATGAATAACTCGACTCTTTTCTAAATGACCAACCAACAGTGATGCATCACCCACGTGCATGACATAAACTGTGAAATGTGGATTAATTGCGTATCATCAAAGGGTGCCATTCTAATGTATCCTGCGTATAGAGATTACCCGGAGAGATTCATCAACACATTGCGTACATTAATGCACAACCGATTTTTCTATTGGCAAAACGAGAAAGTAATGGACATTTTCTTGTATCCGGTTTACTATTTGATAAATCTATCTTTAACAGTCTAATATATTTGCTACATGTTCATATCATCACCAAACCGCTCGTAGTTAGGAATTATTTGTTATAGTCATGATCTTTAAAATTCAAACTCTTTTATTTAAGGAGAAATACAATGTATTCGTTCTCAGCTCTGGATAAAAGCCCAATCAATACGCTTCGGAATTTTGGTTGCCAAGGAATAGCGACCCTACCGTAGTATTAAATTTGAATAAATAACCCTTTTCCCAAATGTAGTAATAAATAAAATTGTATCTTTTAAAATAATGATATTAGGGCTCGTATATTCCAAAAGGGTTTTATCCTGAATCTGTGCTAGGGCTTGATTTAGTTCCAGTTAGAATTATATGATTTGGGATAACAAACTTTTTACTCAATTTGATTTTAGAACTTTTGAAATTCGAAATAACAGCAATCAAGTTTGTTCCCCGGTTCTTAATCATAATCATATGCTAATTTGGAACAATAAATTTAAATACATAGCTCCCTATACTCAATCTGAAATCAGGACTTTAGCGCTTAACTCGAATAATAACAGACAAACGACAGTACTCACAGTTCGAATTTATACCATTTTGCTATACGCTTTTATTGTTGTGCCGATAATGCGCGTCATGTTGACATGTGACGCACAAATACATCGACATTTTCGTCGTGGGGTTTTTGATGATGCATGTTAATCCTGGGAAAACGACACTAGATCTATATGGCTATTTGAAGTAAGAATAAGATTTCTGTAAATATTCTTGCGGGCCCACTATTTAGAGGTGTACACATTATCAATTCGTCGGAATAATTACCCAATTCGACATCATAATCATACTACTTTATGTTCATTTGGAACAATGACTTTCACCTTGAAATAAGGGCCTTTGTGCTTAGCTCGAATAATGACTCAGACATAGGGCACTACTCAAAATTGTGACCATGTTGCTCAAACGGAATAATGACACTTCTGTGCAATTCAGAACGATTAACATTTCGCAATATTTTTCGTTCGGACTAATAACCCTTCTTCTCAATTAGCAATACAGTATTAGAGTAGACAAAACAGATGCCACATATAACAACGCCTGAAGTAAGTTACCCGAGTGATACCCGAGTGGAGCTAATAAAGTGATTTCACTCCAAGCAGTGTATACAAGGAAACCGAAAGATTATTGTAGACTCGAGAAAAGACAGCAGTTTAGAGGTGAATTTAATAACGAGCCGGGAACTTGAATTTTTCTCGCCGCCGACTGTTGGTCTCAATAGCATAGTTAGTGTATAATGGGGAGATATGAGCTACTTGTTACAGGGGCAAGTCGTTCGGAAGTTGTTACAGTGAACTTTTCGTAGAGAAAGGATATTGTTCAGAATTTCTTATCATCCACACAGCCAAATAAACATAGTCTTTATTTCATTGGGACTATATGGCACAAAATGGGATAATGGGACACACATTTTGTAACATCTAGCGCAGGCAGTCGGATCGGACTGTTAAGCGAGTGAGTACGTTGGGCTTCAAAATCGGATTAAAATTTCGAATGATTTTGACGCCATTACCAACTGTTTTAATTGTATTTTTTAAGTTCATTCCTCTTTGCAAGTGAATGGAGCCAATGTTAAAACATATTGCAGATAAAAGTCAGAATTTCATTATTTCATTCTACCTTCTTATCGTCTCCTCACGGCAGACATTGAGGGTAAAACCTTTTCACCCGAATATTGCATATGATAGATATATCGAGCATGGGTTTATGATGTTCGAGCTCCTCGATGCTCCATTTGCGCGAGGGATTTAATATAACTTTAGGAAATAACGTAATTGGAGATAACTAAAAATGGATAGAAGGCAAATAGCTGCTATATTTCGACAATTTTCAAAACATTTTAAATTTGTTCAAGAACGTGTTTCCAAACAAATAAATTCAAATAATAATATACTTGTCGGTGGGATCCATTGGCCACGAGTCACTGGAGTCAGCATGAATTTAAGAAATGTCAGGGGAAACACCTACGAATGCATGGTTCAAACCATTTGAGTTTTCATCATCATTGAAATGCAATTGCTAGTCTCGTAATCCCATTAATACTGGAAAGGTATAGTCGCACGTTGTTCCCATATGATACTCAACGATATGATCAACGATTCCCATTCTAGCTTTGGATCGGTTGCGAGCACCTTATCAAAGTTGATCGAATTACAGTTCATTAATTTCTTCATCGGAGATACGAAGACCATGTTTGTATTTCTTTTTCTTGATGATGAAATTATCTGCATTTTAATCACGTATTTTGACTATTCACTTCTATAGGGCCCGAAGATATAGGTCATCAGCAGATGTATATATTTCATATACACGATGAATTAGAAATACAATCTAAATCATGTAAATGAAAGCAAAATTTTTAAGAAATAAACATACTATTTGTATTGATATAGATTAAACGATGGTATACGAGGAAACCAATATCACTGGAGGAATTTCCTGTGCCAAGTATCTAATAAGAATACGTTAATTATGTTAATACGGTTAATTCTGGTAAAAATGCCATGGTAAATATCTATTCACGTTCCGCTTGCAACTCCGAATGCATAGACATATAGCTTCCAAGTATTCCACCCTTTCAAAATGTTTTACAGTTTACATGTTTTGAGGCCATCCCATTAGATACAATATAAATGCTTTTAAGGACATTTGATTGCACACGGCCATTTCACATTTTAAAAATCTCTGATACAAGTACATTATGAAGAAAATGGGATGGATCTGTTGATGTTATTTGGCAGTTCGTGCGTTCGGGAGACCGTCATTTTCGACTATTTTAGCATATCTGTAATTTGCTCTTGACTTTGTAGATAATCTGCAAATAAATTCAGACTTATCTTACAATATCTCTAAATATTCGAAACATTTCCAAAAATCTGTGAATATTTTTGAAAATGATTAGAAACGTTTGAACAATTTTATGATATTTTTAGAAATTTCGACAATCAAAATTGTTATGAATCTTAATTGCAACCGTATTAAAAAAATAACCAAATCCTTTTCAATATTTACAGACACCCAACCGACCAACCAACTTCACATCCAGTAGTGCAGTAGAAACATAGTTCTCGGCACAAATAGTCCCCAGCCAACATCGATTGTGGGCCCACAGTGGGCCCTTATGGGACCCTTAATATTTGAGCCACTTTGGCCCGTATACATGCCAAAGTGGCCAAAATATTAAGGATCCCATGAATGCCCACTGTGGGCCCACGATCGATGTTGGCTGGGTCGTCAATCGGTCAATCGGTCAACACTCAAACAATTATATTTACCCTAATTCCTGATATTTAATATCTAAAAACACCATGTGAAACTGTAATTTTCGGATTAACGTATCTCGTAGTTTTAAGTAGATACGTTAATCCGAAGATCACAACATGTTGGCGTATGAATAACCTACGCCAACATTTTGTTCTATTAATGTAGTATGTAGCTTACGGGACAACTTTAATTAAATGCACGTTCTGTCATAGCGTGTTATAAGACTTCTTCGTTGTCAGCATCCCTTTCACCCAAAGAACTTATAAGTTATAATTATTTTTATCATCGAAAGTGAACATTTTGGCAGCTTCTCTGTAAAGCATATGGGAAGTGACAGTTATTTATAGCTGTGAAGTTACGGAAATTATGGATAGCTCATAGGCGACTGCACCAACCTCGGCATTTCCAAACCGGATTCCTTTCAGTACTTCTTGAATAGTTTAGAATTACATCACATATTCAAGCTTGTTCCGTTTACGCCTCTGTATTGACGGATAGAAAAATAATAGAAGAGTAAAATCACGAGGATCGTACTATACGTTATGTTAAGCTGTATTTTTCTTGCCTATATACTGATATAGATGTGGTTCGATTACTGTTCCAAGTAGTCTACCCATTGCTCGCGGCTGTGATTTTTGCTATTTGACTCTGTATTGATTTTAAAAAGGGAAAAAATAAAAACTCAAAACCGAGTTTGCTCATTTGTTTCCCATGTTGGTATTTTCATCATACCACAAAATGTGTCATTATTTTCTTCATGTGCGTCATGCTATTCCAAAATAAAGACATTTCCTCCCGAAACAAAGACTTAGTAGCAGTCTTATTTATCTACAACATTTTGTTGTCTAGTTATTTTATCATATTACGCTTGCCATCTAGAAATAATTTATACATTTTTAGTTTGGGTGAATGGCTGAAGGCATCTCAAATTACTCATTAAAATTCATTGTTTATATTACAAAATGTCACCTTAATATATCTTTACAAATATATCTTGTGAAAGCATTTTTTAGGGGGCCAAGCATTGGTAAAGGCGGTATTAAAGCCTCGGAACCTTTCAAACCTATGGTGTATGACCTACATTTCGGATTTTAAAAAAGGTTGTAAACTGTTTATAAACTATTGTTAAACAATGTAAAGACATCATGTACTAGTCCAATTGATTGGAAATTACAGTCAACGAAAAGTACTAGCAAAATATATGCTGCCAACCTATGCAAATCACAAGATATACAAAACTTCACTGGTTTCAGATTATATTCAGAGTAGAGTAATAAACAACATAAAAATAATAACCAATGCTGCTTCTGCAACTAACAAATGGAAACTATCCTTCATTTACTTTACCAATATGATAATGTAAAACATTTTTGAAGAAAAATCCAATTATATGCCAAGAAAAATAGCGTCATGTAATATTAGTATATCACCCCAAATAGTTAATTAAGAATCCCTAACGATGATGCTCTAAATCTTAAGATATTGCTAGCCAAATTTCATATCTATAGAGGCAAATACAAAACACACAGCCAAATGTTTTTGTGACCCGTCACATCAAAATGGACATGTTGGAAGCCCAAGTCAATTCCGAATTATTGGTATGACTTGCATGACTTGGTAGAATACATTTTAAATTTGAAATGACACCAACGAAGGTAATCGGACTTAGTTATCACAAATATATTGGCCTTTATCTCAAAACTGTGTTGGCCGACAAACATGTCCTTTTTGATGTGACTCGTCACAATTTTATTTTAAGTCTGAATTACGTTTCCATGTAAATGCTTTAAAATTCGGTGCAATAAGCAATAACACACTCAAACAATAAAATTAATTATGGGGCATTTAATTTTTTGTGTGT
Source organism: Ophiura sarsii (assembly GCA_035610835.1). NCBI lineage: Eukaryota > Metazoa > Echinodermata > Ophiuroidea > Amphilepidida > Ophiuridae > Ophiura > Ophiura sarsii. The sequence goes on along the minus strand of CM069443.1, from coordinate 38,107,597 downwards.
TAATTTCCAAGCCATCGTTGTATTTTTCTATGAATTTCATTATGTAATCTGTAACTCTATAGTATGTAATTATGAATATATGCTTTGTCGAAATGTGAGGAATTACATCAAGCCTCTTGCTTGGAGGAGGGGAAATCTTACGCTTGCTAATAGATGTAGACATTTTTAGTTTGGGTGAATGGCTGAACACATCTCAAATTACTCATTAAAATTCATTGTTCATATTAAAGAATGTCACCTTGATATATCTTTACAAATATTCTTGTGTGAAAGCATCTCAAATTGCTCATTGAAATTCATAGTTCATAGCAACGTCTATCGCACCGCGAACTACGTTTGCGTAACACAACACCAAACTTCATTCCAATCCAACTTTTTACACAACGTAATCATGTGTGCGGAGAGATTTCTTTGAATAGAGAAGTTTCTCTAGAGCAGTGGTTCATTATCGTAAAGTTCATATTCTGAAATCCTGCGGTGGTTTAAATTTTAGGTAAGGACGCGTTGTCAGTGAAATTGAAGAAAGTGCACGTCATTTCATACAAAAATATACACATTTTACCCATGTAAACCTATTTTCGCTCTTTCCAAACATTTAAAATTTTACCAATTTGGACCAAGCAACAACAATTATTATAAAGTAACTGAAACTATACGCATTCCATTTTTATGTATTGCTACACATGACTGGCAGCCATTGATGGGTGCATCCCATTTGAAATCGCCCAAAGTGACGCAAACTTGTGGCGGGAATTATGAAATGTATTTAGTAACCTATGTTACCAATTGGACAAATATGATTGAACACTCAAAATACCATGTCTGGTGCAGTGCCGAATTAATTCTGACCATTACTTGGCTTGTCGGATTTATCATAATAGCGAGGACCCCCGGGGTGCTCAGTGGTTATTACAAGGGGGTATCATGCGCGTCCAAGGACTTTCAAAAAGTACCCTAAATAAGTAATTGCATAAATGTGAAAAAGTACCCCCTAAACAAGTAAGGACAGTGTTTTACATACCCTAAGCAAGTAATTTCAGTATTTTCATACCCTAAACAAGTAATCCAAATACTTTTATACCCTAACGTACCCTAAGCACGAAATTTGTTTATTTTGAATCCTAATAAGAAACAATGCACGCACTCTAAACCGGGCTCTAGGCACTGATTTTCCTTCCCTATTTTAGTAGTATAAAACAAATGGTGTTTAAGATCAGATCTCTTGAACCCGCTCTTGAACTAGGCCTAAACCCGAAAGAATATAATCACAGACGAATGAAACAAAATAATGAATATATCGCGGCTATTTTTAAAGATTCTCATAGATACAAGAAAATAAGGACCCTAAATACGTAAGACCATTGTATGAAAAGTATACCCTTTTTCCTGATTTTCCTTGTTTTGATACCCTAAACACGTTACGTACGTATCGTGCCCCGGCTTCAAAAACCACCCTAATTACGTGATTTCTTGGACGCGCATGATACCCCACTTTCAATAACCACTGAGCACCCCGGGCGAGGACCATTTTCAGCTAAGTTTCCACCTCGGTAGACAATAACACGTATCACTGACTATACACATCAACAACACAATAATTCAATGGCCAGTCTAATGAGACACGATACAGTAGTATGTTGCAAGCTTCCCACATTAACGTGACAGATCACCGTAACATGTTTGTCAACTTGTCATCCAAAAAACAGTTTTGCCACGCATTGGGTGAATTTTCTTCCATTTTTCATATTGATTTTTTCTAAAGATATTCGCAGAAAAGGTTTTAATGTAAATTATCTTTAGGTAGGTATGGGATTGATTATGGATTTGATGCAGTTAACAACCCATCAATGTATATGGGACATCCGTGGTATAGGTCAATGCACTTATTGCGCTATATGGGGCACATACGCCCTATGATGATGGGGCAGGTTCGCCAATAGGGATTTATATAGTTACGATTTTGCATAATTTCAAAATTGTAATTTTCCTCTTACAGGATAATTGTAATTATAAAAATAGTTATCAGGAATGGAGTAACACTATTATTGGAGGAGAACATTTCAAAATGTGGTATTTCTTATTACTTTTAAATTCTGAACGAGTATGTTCCGTAAAAGTGCCCCACCCCTATATTTTGAACCCCTACATTTTTATTTTGGAATAAAATAACGAGGAATAACGAATCTATATGTATTGCATATTATGGTACTTTGTGTAGCCTAATTATGAGCCTAGGGCGAACTTGCCCCAGCCTACCTAGGGCGAACTTGCCCCAGCCTATGGGCGAACCTACACCGGCGTCGCATTCTAGTATGCTTATAGAATATTCTAGAGGAGAAAAATACTTTTCCAATAATTTCACTAGTGAACATCCTCATTCTTATATACTTGAGACACGCTGTGTGGCATATATAGCTCCTGATGACCTCTATCTTCAGGCTGTACACACACGAATTATAAGCGAAAGAAGAGTGATTAGAGTAAGATAATTTCATTATGGAGAAATCTAACAAAAGGTTTATCTTTAGGCGAGCAATACTTAATCAACGTTCCCTCATTTAATTAGTTAATCAACTTTACAACGTATCGCACGTGTTATAATCCTCATAGGTTATTTATAAGAACGAGGTCTGACGGATTTCCCAATTGACGTTTATTTATTTTGTGGATCAAACGTCGTTTAAATCAAATTTATCCACAAAGTATGATGTTCGAAGATAACAACTGGCGCTCTGTTACATCGCAAGTAGTGAACCGAAAGGGAGTTAATAATGTGTCTCGCTTTTATCAACTTACAAAAAATAAAATACAGATATCGACAGATACTGCGTTTCCAGATTAGATTTGAATGGTTCCTCAGATCTGGCAAGTTCGTTAATATCTCTAGAACACAATAATATTGTGCGACATGGCAGTGAGTATTCAATCACCTTCAGGACATTGAAGGTGGTCGTAGACGATTCCCCCGAAGGAAAATCTATTCTTAGTTCATTATTTTGCGTCAGAAATCCTCCACACTGACGTTCCAGACATTATTTGGAGAGCAAGAATCACACAACTCATATATATAGAGAAAAAATTGGCTTACTTCCGAGGTTCCGCCCTACCTTGAAGTCAACCTCAGTGACCCTGAAACTGTGTTTGATGCCTTAAAGTACTGCCAAGCAGCATTAGCAAATTAAGATACGTTGGGATGAATTTGTGGGATTGGTTTGTGGTGAGTTTCTCTGAACTAAAAATGTATGTATAGGTTTTGAATTACCGTCTCAATACCCCGCATTCCGCTTTCTACATCTCTAGAATAAAATGCAAGTTATTTGCGTAATATGGGACTTCTACTTCAAGCACTTTTCTAACGACATTATTGATGACGTTAACCACAGGCGCTACATTTTACCCCAAAGGTTAGCGCAATAAGAATATTATTGGTATGTTTCTTTTGTTAAGAAAATGTATATCCGTGGGTGTTTTCGTTCAGCGTGGAGAGAAAGCTATACATGTTTATGTTATATATCCTTCGGGCTTCCTAAGTGTGATGTAAGGAAAAAGTCGGTTTATGTTTGTGTGACTGCCTTTCTATATAATTACACCGAACCATGCAGTATTTTGAGATTTCTACCTTAGCGAAAAAGATTCTCCATATCGCCAGTGACATCATTGTTCATCAGCCATAAAATGTGCATGACTAGAATTCAACCAGGGGCTAAGTTTGTTTCCGTAAACAGAAATTATGTAGCTTGTAACTTGTACATACTATGTTTCAGAGATAGGAGACGCCTGTCACATAAGTGAGTCGAGAGACTTTGATAATTTATACTTGAAAACGATCAAATGAAGTTTAAAATTGTGGAAATATAAATATTCTTTTTAGATAGTTTGTAAAACAGTATCTGTACCATTTTTCTCGACTCCGTAAGTATTTACATATAACTTCTACATAACTTTAACTTTATTCCACTTCAGACGTTAAAGTCCAATAATGCCAGCTCCACGTAAATTATACCATAGGTTATACCAAAATAAAGATATTACATATTCTCATGGCCTCAATCAATCGATCGACAAGCTGAATTGTTGGCTTGTGTTTGAAGTCCCTTGGTCCAGGGTTTATGTGCTTATGCCAATAGCAATGCATACACCACCAGCTGCTAGTGTTTCTAGGCTTCAATACAGCACTGGTGATTCTATTGTTCTCTACGCATTCCTTGACGGACCAGCAAGCTGCATGGCTCTGAATAGTCCGGGTTCTGGTATGCATAACGCTGGAATCTTCTTCAGAAGTAACAATGCATGATGCACCAGTTTCATCAATCTGGGTGGATCAAGTATGTTCGCGAGTGTGAGAATAGTATGTCAAGACAGTCAGTAATATGACCATATAAGTGTTGGTACGGTCTTTGTTAACCAACAGATGATTTTTCAAGCCTATAGGCGTTGTCATGCTGCAAGAGTAAACTCAAGTCCGACTTCATTGTCTTGTAGGCATCATTATCATCACACAACTCTAAACGTGGTCAAACCATTCATCTATAATACTCTACAGTTTTTCTTTTTCTTCAACTATTGTCCAATTTTGTCATTTCCTATAAAATGATAAAGCAGGTTTGAGCGTTGAGGTACAATAATAACGTTTGATAAAACCTTTAAACCCTATTATCAAAATAGATTTGAAATCCACACCGGACATTTTATAGAAATAATTAGAATTTAGATAACTATCACACATTTTACATATCACTCAGATTAGTAGCCAAACTCATCCACGATAGATTATTACAAGTCTCACTTACATATCCATTATACTGTAAAACCAATCACCAAAGGAAATCTCAAAGTAATTCCACATGTAGCTTTTAAGTCTTTACTTAAATATGACATTTAGAAACCTATTTAGAAGCCGTGGAAGTAGATGAGACGAAACCCACGCGCCACGCAAAATCACTCGTCTGCTACTGACCATAGCATGCCTAGTGAATTGATAGAGGCGTTGTTGTCTTACGATATTCTTGTCGCGTTAGAGAAAAACCGGTATGCTGATACTATATCTTTAAGACTCTTGATCATCAAACATAAATGTTGACAAAATAATGTTACACATGAAAACTCGGAGCGCAAATCATCAATGGAAACCCGGGCGAAAATACCTCATTTCATTCACTTTTTACCAAATGTGTTAATTCAGAAACCTCTTCAAATGTTGGTACCTTTATTGACTTCTTTACCAAATGTCATGAATGTGGTAATTCAAAAATGTCTATTGAATGTTGATAACTTTATTCACTTCTTACAAAATGTGGTAACTCAAATATCACTTCAAATGTTGGTAACGTTATTCACTTCTATTACAAATGTGGTAAATTCAAACATGTCTTTAAATGTTGGTAACTATATAATCTTGTTGATTGAATATAATCATCGAATATCATGTAATGTAGATTATAACATTCAGATTCATATTGTCATTGAAGAGAAGAACTTTAATTTAAAGGTTTTCCTCACAATGTATTATTTCATTAAAAGTTATATGCCCTGGTCTAATGTGTTATAATAAAAACGTATATATAAGACAAAATATACAAAATCTTCATTACTATAAACCCATTTTACATCATTCTAAGACCTAAATCCTGTCATTTCTATTTACCCCATTCTAAACACTGTTAACTTCTACAATTATTAGAAAATAATATACTTGCGTTTGCTTATTTTTTACTGTTCCATGCAAAAGACACATTTGTAACGAATGCTGACCTCGCTCACTTGACTGTATTTTGATAGAAGCAACATTTGTTTTCCTAATAGATTAAGAGAAACAATATACACTGCTCAAAACTTCAGGATCGTATGTATGGCACGCCACGTGGGACTTTATCCATTGAGAAAAAAAAACTTCACCGAGAAAAAAAACCTTGGCCGAGAAAAAAAAACTTGACCGAGAAAAAAAAAATTGACCGAGAAAAAAAAAATCTTGCCCGAGAAAAAAAAAAACTTGACCGAGAAAAATAAAACTTGACCGAGAAAAATAAAACTTGACCGAGAAAAATAAAACTTGACCGAGAAAAATAAATCTTCACCGAGAAAAATAAATCTTCACCGAGAAGACTGAGAAAAAAATGTTCTATCGAGAAAAAAGAACGCAACTGAAAAACTCCACACAGCCGAGAAAACCACACCGATGAGAAATACACGCCGATGAGAAATAGTCTCCTCCACAGCTGCAGCTGAGTGAGGCAAACGGGACCGTCTTTGTTGGGTAAAACAGACTGCGTTAACAACTATAGCCTAACAGAGGGTACCCATCAGAGAGACATTATTAATCTTGTTTGACTTAGATTATACCGCAGATTTGTCTCAAGTTGGTGAGGTGTTTTTAAAAGAAATTGTAGCGAGTTGTGGAGTG
>CM069443.1:38074795-38101097 GCA_035610835.1 Ophiura sarsii | reverse complement strand
AATCATAATGCCTTGTGCAATAGTGAAACCCAATCATCATTGTTATTTCATCCATGTCTTACCTTCAACAATCGAAATATTCTTCCAGGTTGTCAATGGTAGCCTGGTAGATGTTGAATTCCTCAATGTCGGACTATCTATCGTGAAGTCCTCAGAAACAGTGAATCTGACTATTGCAGGATAGGTACTGGTATTCTATATTTCCAATAAAATCGACTAATGTCTGTCTATACCTTAAACCAGTTCTTGTCCATTGACATGACATCGATTTATTTCTATCCGATCTCCTTATCCATCGACATCAATGTATGTCTACAGGTCCCCTTAAAGACATTTAAGACTGTATACCTACATCTGCTAATGAATAACTCGACTCTTTTCTAAATGACCAACCAACAGTGATGCATCACCCACGACATAGTGCATGACATGGACTGTGAAATGTGAATTAATTGCGTATCATCAAAGGGTGTCATACTATACATTATACCTGCGTATAGAGATTACCCGGAGAGATTCATCAACACATTGCGTACATTAATGCATGCACAACCGGTTTTTCTATTGGCAAAACGAGAAACGTAAAAGTAATGGACATTTTCTTGTATCCCGTTAACTATTTGATAAATCTATCTTTAACAGTCTAAATTTGCTACATGTTCATATCACCAAACCGCTCGTAGTTAATTATTTGTTATAGTCATGATTTTTAAATTTCAAACTCTTTTCTTTAATGAGAAAAACAATGTATTCGTTCTCAGTTCTGGATAAAAGCCAAATCAATACTCTTCGTAATTTTGCTTGCCAAAGAATAGCGACCCTACCGTAGTATTTTATTTGAAATAATAACCCCTTTTCCCAATTGTAGCAATAAATAAAATGTGTGTCTTTTTAAATTAATGATATTAGGGCTCGTCTATTCCAAGAGGGTTTCATTCTGAATTTGAGCTAGGGTTTGGTTTTAGTTCGAGTTAGAATTATGGTTAGCGATAAGATTTGTAATAACAAACTTTTATACTCAATTTGAAATCAGAACTTTTGAAATTCGGAATAACAGCAATCAAGTTTGTTCCCCGGTTCTTAATCATAATCATTTGCTAATTTGGAACAATAAATTTAAATACATGATAGCTCCCTATACTCAATCTGAAATCAGGACTTCATAGCGGTTAACTCGAATAATGACACAGACAAACGACAGTACTCACAGTTCGAAATGTATACCATTTTGCTATACGCTTTTACTGTTGTGCCGATTAAACGCGCGTCATGTTGTGACGCACAAATACATCGACATTTTCGTCGTGAGGTTTTTGATGATGCATGTTAATCCTGGGAAAACAACACTCGATCTATATGGCTATTTGAAGTAAGAATAAGATTTCAGTACATATTCTTGCGGGCCCACTATTTAGTGGTGTGCACACTATCAATTCGTCGGAATAATTACCCAATTCGACATCATAGTCATACTACTTATGTTCATTTGGAACAATGACTTTCGCTTTGAAATAAGGGCCTTTGTCATGTTTGTGCTTAGCTCGAATAATGACTCAGACAAAGGGCTGTACTCAAAATTGTGACCATGTTGCTCATAATGACACTTCTGTGCAATTCAGAATGATTACCATTTTGCAATATTTTTCGGACTAATAACCTTTCTTCTCAATTAGCAATACAGTATTAGAGTAGACAAAACATTATAAGAGGAGACAAAACAGATGCCACATAGACCAACGCCTGAAGTTAATTGAGTGATACCCGAGTGGAGCTAATAAAGTTACTTCACTCCAAGCAGTGTATACAAGGAAACCGAGAGATGTAGCCTCGAGAAAAGACAGCAGTTTAGAGGTGAATTTAATAACGAGCCAGGAAATTCTTCTCGCCGCCGTTTGTTGGCCTCAATAGCATAGTTAGTGTATAATGGGGAGATATGAGCTAGTTGTTACAGGGGCCAGGGCAAGTCGTTCGGAAGTTGTTACAGTGCACTTTTCGTAGAGAAGGGACATTTGTTCAGAATTTCTTATTATCCACACAGCCAAATAAACATAGTCTTCATTTCATTGGGACGATATGGCACAAAATGAGACATCGGGACACACATTTTGTAACCTCTTAGCCCTTATCGGTGTAGGGTTATTCCAGTTAAAGTCCATTCAACCCCCGATTCAACCCTATGGAGGAAATAACCTACAATCCCTGTGTGGACGTGTATATTTTAAATGGAGTCACCCATGTCGGTAACCCCATCTGAAATTCGCACTCCCCGTGTGGAAGATTAAGTTACTAATATCTTCCATGGGTGAATGGATTTCAAATTAGGACTGCCAAACCTAAAACCTATTGCAATGATGATATCTACGTTTTCTGATACGAGTCAGAATCAGATCATCATTCTCAAGTTATGACATTGTCTCCTATTTTTAACCGATATGTATTAATAATGTCATGATATGAAGGAGTATGTTACCGTTCATTAACTTTCTGATTACGCCCATTTACGGTCACGTTTCCTTTCGTCTGTTAAAGGCATAGGTTCCCTATAAGCTAGTTCACCCATGGTGAACTAGCTTACACCTGTTAATTTGGTGATAGATGAAATAGAGTTAAGATGGAGAAATCTCAACCTCGAGATATTCCCATCAAGAATCTGGCTGGTAATGTAATGGTAAGTGGAGTGAAACAGACATTCCATTACCGTAGTGGTTAATGGTTTTGTTATGTATGTTTCAGGTTAGTTGATAAAGATCTCGTAAATCCAGGTCCCAATATAACCGTTGCTATTGGCTAGATTGATTAAATGATCGATACATTATCTAATCGTGCCGTTTTAAAACCAAGAATACGGTCCACATACACAAAAATGCACCATAGGTGTTTTCCGTTTCAGAACAATTGAAAACCAAAAAACTCAAAATTAAACATGTTTTGTATTCATTGAATATTAGTGCAACATCAACCTGGAAAAAAATCAACTGTGGTTTAAAAAAAATCCACACGCTAGTAAAAATATTGAACGTCTTTTATATTTAATAGTAAGCCATTGATAAACTAGGTTATCCATCCAGAAACCGTTTTAGAATCTCGATTAATATACACCTCATTACGAGCTATTAACATTCTGGCAAGAGGGTATTTTAAAGATTTACATTTCACTCTCATGAATTCTTCTATTTTCAACCTCTATATCTGACATATACCATGCAATTATGACTGCATGGTTGGCTTGGGAATACTCAATCACATACCCTATACATTTCGCCGTTCCAATTTGAATATAATATCTACCCGCGTGATGATTCACAAATCAGATATCTAGGAAGGTTATTTGCAGAAAGTCCTATTTGCCCTATCTGATTCTCAGTGTATATCCAATGATTATGTTGATCAATAAATCAGAAATAGTTTAAGGTTTATTTCGTGTTGTGTCGAAAACAACGTTTAAGAATCTTTCAATTGGAATTCAAGCCTAAAATGCACAAAGGTACATCAATATCTGTATGTTTACCTGAGAAAATCGTAAAAGGGAAGACACGCCTGGGTTTCATAGTGAATTCCCGAAAATCTGTAACAAATCCATGAAAGTGCCTATGGTTGATTTTGCTACTCCCAACTAAGCCGCGTAAATTGTATTGATCTTAATTGATTATAACCAAACCCTTGTCTGCCCGTGGAAATGAGCCAAACGAATGAATGTGAAGACCGTGCTTATTAAAAATAAGGCTACTAATAACTGCTCCGAAGGCCATGTTAGTCTCAGTCTTGGGTTGTTTTTCAAAATGCCTCAATATTTGGCTTTTGTTTTTCCGGCAGTAATTATCCGCGTAGAAAAACATTTATACAAAACAATGGCTTCCCATTTTAAAAATAAATGAGGGCGCATTTGCATTTGTATGCATTTTCGATCAGCTTTTGGTTCGGACCGTCTATCTAGTTTTAATGTTGCTTCTTTTTCAAAATTGAACAAGATTTTGATTTACAACTGCCTCTACGTCTGATGGTATGGAAGTATAGGTGCTCCTCTCTCACTAAATAAGGTGCCCATCTCCAGCTAAACGAGGTGTTCCTCTCTAACTAAACAAGATGTCCATGTCTGACTGGATAATAGATGGCTATGAATAGAGACGTACAAATAAACTTTTCTCTGCCCTTTAAAATAGTGGGTGACTCTGAAAAAAGGTTTGGATTCAACAACAATTGTATGGCCCCTTGTCACACAGAGAAGAACTTAGTTCTTATAGCGTTCTTAACACTTTCCCGGCGGATATTAATTTTACCATTATACAAAACAGATTTATTTTTTTCAGAAACTTTTTCCAACTTTCAAGGACATCTAAAGGATTACTGAACCAATACTAGGCATGTTTGTGCTTATCTTCATGCATTTCTTATTCCTAACATACTAATGAAATTCAATAATTTTGACATTTTTGAAACATTTTGTAATACCGTATGTTGGATTGTCGTCTGCAGACGCCTGCCGCGTAGAAAGTGTTTTAACAAAAGGTTTAAGGTCAATATAGCGTTCAGTGATCTATGCAGACGAACATCCAAAGATTTGTGTACGAGGCTCTAAATGAAAGGTGAAAGACGCACACAAATAATATAGCGATTTCACTGGGGGAAATCCTCAGAGAGATGAAAAAGATCGCTTGCACAGTGCCTTTTGGCAGGTTTTTTTAAAACTCCAAGTATGGAAGAGTGTGAGAGATGTTGCTGGAATAAAAATCATCATGAATGATATTCAAGATAAATATATTTGGTTCAGAGATTGTTATGGGTTATGTGAAGTCAGGCTACGTTTACTGAGCTCCTGAGCACGGACACTGAGTCGCTGACCCTAAACATTCCGCTGGTTCAATAAACCCGTCCGTTAAACTAAATCACCATTGACGAAGTAGATGCAGAATATATTAATGCCTTATGTAAAACTGAGTGAAGCCAATAAGGTCACTTAGCCCCATACAGTGTACACACACATGATCAAGGAAACGACGTAGCCTGAGAAAAGGTATTTTAACATCGATATACACAGTAAAAAACAAAGTGAACAACATGTTTAAAAAATTGAACAACTGCTGTTTGACGGGTGAGCTGAGCAACTTGTTGCTCAAAATATTAAACATCTGGGGTTGTTTAAAGTTTTAAACACCTAGTTGTTGAACTTTTTAAACAACATGTTTAAAATCAGATTTTACACATTGGTGTTGTTTAAAAATTGTTGTTCAATTTTCAAGGGTTGTTTAAAGAAAGTTGTTCAATCCTCATGGGTTGTTCAAAGAAAGTTGTTCAATCATCTTGGGTTGTTCAAAGAAAGTTGTTCAATCATCTTGGGTTGTTCAAAGAAAGTTGTTCAATCATCTTGGGTTGTTCAAAGAAAGTTGTTCAATCCTCATGGATGAAATTTGCCTGTTTAAATAACCAGGGTTGTTTAATGGTGGTTGTTTAAAACTGCAGGGTTGTTTAAATGATGGTTGTTAAAAAAACAGGGTTGTTTACTGGTAGTTGTTTAAAATTCCAGCACGATTTGAAGACTTGAATTTCTTGTGTTGAAGTACACAGACAGAACGGCAGAACTGTCGAATTCGGATGCCTTCTGTCTGTGGAGCAAAATCGCGAAATTAAAATTATATTTTTGCAAAAAATATCCATCTTCGCCGTCTATCATCAAACTATATCGGTTCTTTGGTCATCATATTTCATTATTTTCTTGATTGTATTTCCCCATCTTGTCAGCAAAATCTTTAAAATTATGATTTAAAATCGAAATTTGTTTACCGAACGAAATACGGCGGCCATTAATTTGCAGCATATCGCGAACGAATCATTGTGACACGTGACTTGTGACGTCACAAGTAAACAACGTTGTTCAAGATCACTTTGTATTGATGTGAACGGCGTTCTTTATACTGTAAACAACACCTGTTTAAAAAAATGTTGTCTTCTTTAAACAACGATGTATAACTTTTACACATCTGTTGTTTGAAAAAGTGTACAACCGAAATTGAACAGCGATATTTTGTACATCGTTTTCTCTGTGTACCTAGAAAATTCCTCCACATTGCCGTCTCTTTGCCCGAGGGTGGGAGATTTCTACCAGTGATGACGGGACCGGGAATGATCAGCCACATTGACCCTTTTTAAACCTGCTGTCACTATCACCAACACCAAGGCTGGGTTAAAAGTGGGATTCTCATTACATTGCCACTTTTTTTTCCGACCTGGGATTCTCCCTGACTGACCCCTTAATTTTTGGCTCTCTCTTTGAAACATTCTCCTTTCTTAAGAATTCTCTTTCTGAATGAAACAAATTTTGAGTCATTTGGGTCCGATTGTGACCCGTCACTTCCAAAGTTGATTGTCTCCCCCTCTCCTCCATCTAATAAAATGAATGGCAAATATTGAGGGGTTTTGCAAAATAAAATGACTGAAATCAATGATAAATACAGGAACCTCTATAAGCTGTGTAATATTTTACGTGTTATATCATTTTATTCTATTTGTTATTAGGGTGTTTTCTTCCAGTTCAAACCATTTACTGTTTAAACATGTTGAATGGATAACCGAGTCACTGTACTTTGTAAGGCACCCGACCGACATGTTGGCCGTGAGGTTTTGTGACGATGCATGTTGATCCAGGTGCCGGAAATCGACACTATACGGTAGTCTTATTTCACTTCCTCTGGACAATGACGTCACTTTACAGACTCAACATTCACGCGCGCGTATATATTTTATCTCCCGTCTTTCTACGCGTGTGTGTATAGTGAATGACGCAGTGACGTCACTGTCTTGTGGAAGTGAAATAGACTACAGATCTAAATGGCTACGGTATGTGCTTTCAAAATTGGATTTGAGGGCTTTATACGATATACCCTGCAAAACCTGACAACATTAGGACTCGCAGCCTCCACAAAAAAGCCTGTTGCAATGATTCTGAAAGAGCCTCAAAGACACCTTTTTAGCTTGCAAGCAAAGACATGCACAAAAACAGTTGAGGTATCCTATAAATCATCGCTATTGTTTCTGAATCAATTTTTTTAGATATTATTTGATAAGGAACTGATATTCAATATTATTCAAAATTCAATATAACATGGGTTGTATTTGTAATTAATTGTATCCATATGGGACATTTTTTGACACACGCTTTAGATACTGAACCAGATCGTGTTTGAGACATTTGGATGCGGGAACATTTATGTAGCTCGATTTAATGTGTCATTTACAAACTTGTTGCCATTGGTATTTTCCGTGTATCGAGATTCCTAGATCAGAAGATTAACTAGAAAATGAAATTAACATTAACAGTAATATTACGCTAACGTTATTCTCCCTTGTTATTACCTGTTTCCCCACACCCTGTTGGTATATCTTGCTTTTACTCTTAGCATTTTTACATTTTCGAGATATCCTCTTGTATCAGTTTTCTGATCCTTGGTGTGTTTTGTTCCTGGTTCCGTTGGATTCATCTTTTTACATTTTATAGTAATATTACGAACAATACATTGTTATTTGTGATATAATCTTTGCTTGATTCTACTACTTTCATTACCAACATGGTTCAAAGCAATACATATATGCACAACTGTACACCTTTCATATAAAGTGCTCAACAAAAGAAGTCATACACTTTGTTTATGTTCTATACAGTGACTTCTAATTATTTGTTGACCAATCAAAGAAGATGGACATTTGGATGGATTTTTTGGCACAATTTGGTACCACATTTGCCACAAAACAACAAAGATAAGCCATGATTAGCATCAGTTAATGAAAATCCGTGACGTTTCAAAATTCGCATATTCAATACACTACGCGGGAGAAAACACCAAAAAGTGCCAAAAAACGTGATTATTTAACCTCCATAATCACGAAAATTTGATTTATTGGACCCTTTCTTCAAGAAAATGTATAATTTTATATAGATTAAATGAATAATGAAGAAGTTACGGCATTTTTACGGAGGTTGTACCTGAGAGTCCACACCCCCTTAACTATTTGACAAATCTATCTTTAACAGTCTAAATTTGTTACATCAAACCGCTCGAAATATTTAAAATTCAAAAATGTAAAATTTAATGTTTTAGCAGTACATATCTCGAAGGCAATGGCATTCGGGGTAGTTTTGCAACCAGAATAACACGTGGTCAAACAGTTCTATCACGCTTATTCTCAATTCTGGATAAAAGCCCCAATACGCTTCGGAATTTGGCTTGACAAGGAATAGCGACCCTATCGTAGTATTCAATTTGAAATAATATCCCTTTTTTCAATTGGTAAAAAACATAGTAACAATAAATAAAATTGTATCTTTTAAAATAATGATATTAGCGCTTGTAATTACAAAAGGGTTTTATTGTGAATTTGTGTTAAGGTGTGGTTTAGTTCGAGTTAGAATTATGGTTAGTGATATGATTTAGAATAACAAACTTTATTCTCAAACTGGAAAGCTGAACTTTTGAAATAACTCTCCGGAATAACAAAAACGATCACAATCGGGTCGCTGCACTTCGTAACGCGCATCATGTTGCAACGCACAAATACGTCGATTTTTTTTTTCGTCGTAAGGTGTTTGATGATGCATGTTATTCCTGGTTCTGGAAAAACGACACTAGATCTATAAATGGCTATTTGAAGTAAGAATAAGATTTCAGTACATAATTATTCTTGTTGGCCCACTATTTAATTGTAGGCCTATGCACACTAACAATTCCTCGAAAAAACTACCCAATCAATGTCATAATCATATTACTTATGATCATTTGAAACAATGACTTTCAATTTGAAATGAGGGCATTTATGCTTAACTCGAATAATGACTCAGACATAGGGCAGTAATATGTCCGAAAATATGGCCATTTTGCTCAATCGGAATAATGACACTTCTGTGCAATTCGGAATGATGACTATTTGGCATACATTTCGAAATAATAATCCTTCTTCTCAATTAGGAAAACATTATAAGAGGAGACAAAACAGATGCCACATAGACCAACGCCTGAAGTAAATGGATTAATACCCGAGTGGAGGTAATAAAGTTACTTCACTCCAAGCAGTGTATACAAGGAAACCGAAAGATGTAGCCTCGAGAAAAGACAGCAGTTTAGAGGTGAATTTAATAACGAGCCAGAAAATTATTCTCGCCGCCGTACGTCTATTGGCCTCAATAGCATATATAGTGTATAACGGGAAGATATGAGCTAGTTGTTACAGTGGCAAGTCGTTCGGAAGTCACTACAGCGCTCTTTTATCAGAAAAGGGACATGGGCGTCATAACTGCTATGTGATCACCTTCTTGATAAAAAAATACACCTTAACAGTCGTTGAGGTGTATAAGCTGCATCTTTTTAGGAGTATATGTTTGTTTTTAAATCTACTTTGGAGCCCGCAAAACTATTCTTATGGGCAACGACTTTTTAACAATTGGATATGAAGTTCTTATTCCTATAAGCATAAATTTGATCTAAATTTGATCATAAATTTGATCCAAATTTGATCCAAATTTGATCCAAATTTGAACAAACTTTCCTATATCAGCCAAGTCTTCGTTTCATTGGGACAAAATGGCACACAATTGGACACAAATGTTGCAACATCTAATCCCCTACATCCGTAAGTCTATTCCAGTTAAAATCTATTCAACCTCTATAGGAGACATGATCTTAATTTTCCACACAGGGAGTGTATATTTCAAATGGAGTCACCCACGCAGATAACCCCATTTGAAATTCACACTCTAAGATTAAGGTAATGTCTCCATAGGAGTGTATGGATTTCAAATGGAATAGCCCTAATAGTAGTGCTAAACCTGAAACATACTACAATCTCATATGAGACTGAATCTGATAATCATTCTCAAATTATGAAATGTTCCCATATCTTTAACCGATTTGTATTAAAAATGTCGTGATGTTATGAAGGAAATTTATTACGTCAACTACCATCAAAACACTGATTTAGGCACAGTTACGGTCACGTTCCTTCTCGTCTGTTATAATGATAAACCTTCAGCGGAGTAAAACATAGACATTGCAATACTGTGGTTATTGGTTTCGCTAGGTTTCAGGTTAGATGCATAAAGCTCTCTTAACACTTTCCACGCGGCAGGCGTCTGCAGACGACATTCCAAAAGTTCACAAAATGTTTAAAAAAACCATATTGTATTGACTTTCAATACCCTATTTAGAATCACTATGAGAAATGCATTGAAAGAAGTACAAACATGCCTAGTCTTGGTTCTGTTATCCTTGAGGTATACTTTGAAAATTGGGAAAGGTTTCTGAAAAATCTGTTTTGTATTATGGCATAACTAATTGCCGCGTGGAAAGTGTTAAACATGTTAAATGCGGGTCTCAATATAACCATTGCTATTTGTAAGATTAATTAATTGATCGATAAATTATCTCATGTCTCCTTGGTATAAGATTCCCATGAGCATTATGGTGAGTATATGGCCATGAGTTTTGAAATCACCACCCTTCCCATTTTGCTACACAGTGAACTTGCCCTAACACATCGATTTTACATACATGACTATAACAAAAAAAAAAGCATTCAACCGATGATCGCAAAATTATACATTTTTGGAAAGCTCTCAAATGAGAGAATTCAAAAATTTAGTTTAAATCAGGATAGGGTGCATCAGCATATCCCCAAAAATATATTTGTGAATTCTAAAAAACATGAAATTTAAACGTTTGTGCTTATTCACTTCCCGATATAGTATATTTTAACAAGTTTTAACAATGTATTGAGCTTTAATCAAAATATGGAAAAAATCGATATGTGTTTAACATTCTTAGTCACAATATGTTACCATTAGATCCTATCAAAATTCCAATAGCATATTTGGATTCCTTGTGAGATTACCGTTCACAAATATATCCTTTTTATGGGGTAGAACAAGTAGTTATTGCGATATGCTAACTCGAATCTCAGATGGTGTAAAATTTAAAAATTTGGAAATGCAATTTTTACATAATAGTTGACACGTTTGTTGAAACAGAAACTTAAAGAATATAAAACGATCTATAAAATGAGAGCAAAATCATGTTTGTACCATACTAGGATGAGGAGTTATTGTAAATTTAACGTAGAATTGGGAACATTTTCTATATTTCCTATAGAGATTGTACACAGCGCCACCGTCACCAAAAATGCAACGCCGCCACCCTTTTTGGGTGGTGAGTTCAAAACACATGGCCATATACAACAAGTACACCAGGAATAACTAGGTCATTCAGGAACCGTATTGAATCTTGATTATATTAATACGTCGTATACACCTCATTACAAGCTTTTAACATTCTGGCACGAGGGTATTTTCAAGATTTTCCTTTCCATCTCATGAACTCTTATATTTCTCAACCTCTATATCTGGCATAGCATGCAATTATGACAGCATGATCGGGAATACTAAACTGTATGTATCTACTAATATTAGTAAAGATGTTAACTCTGCACTTACTGCATATTTTACGGAAGAAGAGGTTTATATGACGTATAAAAACGTATTGTAACATTTCTGGACAGAATTGGTTTTTGACCATAGATATCAATAGTTTATGCATTAAATACGCTATATGTTAATTGAAGTTGGCCAAACTGGCAGATTACCTCAATTAAACCACAGGTCTGCAAAATAGTAGGTTCCCAAGCTTTATCTTATGATTAAGATTCCACACCAGTAATTAATGTCAGTCCTTGCCGAAGTCAATCAAACTGTTTTTGTCAGCTGGGCATCCTGTGGTCTAATGATTACAGAATTAATCAGAAATGGTACTTATTGCTTCCAAATGATTAAAGTTGTAGTTTCATCCTGATTTTAGGACTATTACTTATAAATAACACAGTGCATATTAAAATAAATATTTTCAATGCATTTTTTAGTTTTATTGGATGCATTTTCATTGTATAAAATGTTCTGGTAACATTTCTCAACTTTTTCTGACAAATGAGGGCGCTACACCAGTTGTTCAACTCTGGGAGTAGGGGGGTGGGGTACCGCGCCATTTTGCGATATTTTGCGAAAACGATCGTGGTTATCACGTGATAGCCTACGTACAGTTGAAAAAATAACATAACAATGATGATACATTAATCCACCATCAAGTTTAAAAAATAGAAAAATAAAAGGAAAACAAGCAAATTTACGGGAATCGAACCCGTGATTGCCGATTGTCAACGACATGGCCAACGTATGCACGCCACAGAGACCGATGAGTATAATTGTGATAGTTTTATTATTTAGCCATATCCATTTATTCATAACGAACGGATTTTTATTGTGCCATTTTTTCCAAATGTGTGTGTTTCTCTCGCACAAAATGTGTTTGTAATGTGATTATACTTCTTATTTTTGAAAGAACGGAAAAAAACGTTGATATTTTCGAACACAGCAAATGGCGTCATTTATACGGTCCACCATCAGTGTGCGACTGAACCATGAAGCTAAGCTTAGCTTCATGTCGTGACGTGACGTGTCGCCTTATTCATGTTACGATCTGTTATACACAGCAAACATACACCGGAGTCATTGGCTAATGCACTGTGTAATTCTACATTCCCGGCAAACACTCTGTTCAAAGGCACAACAAGTGGATTTGTTTTAACCATTTTTTTGTTGCAATTCTGAGGTACACCTGGGAAAGTATGATGCCAAGGGCATATATTTTGCACGTAAATCCAATACAAAAGTTCAGAAAATCGACCAAAATATTACGTCATGACCATTGCTTCGGGACAAAATGGCGCGGTACCGCCCCCCCCCCCCCCCCCCCACTCTGGGAGCTAATTTCTCGGAACTTTCAGGGATACGATATATAATTGTTTTGATTAAATGATCAAAGATATCATGAAATTTTAAGCAGAATGTCAAATTGAAAAATCCAGTCGCTTTATAATAAGCGAGGAAATGGGCTTTTTGTAACAACCATTTAGGGGAGACGTCAAAACTCGACCGCCCGTTGACCGCCGGTTACGTACGGTTCCGCCCGGTTCTTTCAGGTCAAATGTTTTACTGGTCAAATGTTTTACTGGTATATGAATATGCACGCACGCAACACTGAACACCTGCCGGTTAATGCTGTAACCGGACCAATTTACACTATCAATCTGTTACTTTGCGGTCATAATAGCTCTCTCTATAATCGTTCTATAAAAATAACCATTCATAGACTTTCGGTATTGATTTTAAAAAGTTAATTGAGCTATAAACAGATTGAAAAAGCCAACCCCAGCGAAAATCAATAGCTGCATTGTACTGGTTGTCAACTGAGACTTTTATTGCTCTCGCGTGTGACGAGGCACTTTCAACCGGTCGTGTTCACCAGAGTGTAACTATTTGACCTCATTATGTGTGTATATTATAACAGACGACACGTTTTGTGAGAACCGGGCGGAACCGGCCGTAACCGGCGGTCAACGGGCGGTCGAGTTTTGACGTGATCCCTTAACATGTAAACCTAGGGGGAAACCATTTAGTGGCGTGAATTCTGAAGAGACCAGCTTAAAATGTTTAAAATTGGCAAAACTTCAAATTGCAGGTTTTCGTTACACATTCGGCCTAAACGAGGTCCCTATATTATATATATTTAATATTTGTCTCTCAAGCAGGGTTGTTATTCCACATTTCAATGAGATTCCAGTTCGTGCCCCGTGTCTGATGGCGCTGTTTCCATATCAGCATTGCAGTCTTGTTCTTCATCGACATCAAGAACGTCTGTTTCCGGTTCCATTTGTTTGTACGCCGCCGTGAATATAACATCTGTATCCAATGTGGACGTTGTCATGCAACTTCTGGCAGATTGTGCCCGGTTTCTTGCCCATGTGTCTTCATCCAACAATTCCTCAGTGTCCTCTTTTCCATTTGCTTCTTGATATGATTTTAAATCCTGCTGAAGCTTACGAACAATGTCGTCTGATTTTCCGGCGAGAGTATCCACATCTGGCGCGATCGGGAGTATGTATGTTTTACTGGACTCCCCGGCGTAGAATCTGGGATGGTTTTGCTGCTGTTTGATTTCATCCCGAGAGAGCAGCGGCGGAGCGAAGTAGTTGACCGGATTTTCCCAATCAACGTCTCTTTTCTGGACTATTTCAACGTCTTCAATGGGAGGTAGGTGAGTCTCTTCCTGAAACATTTCGAATATGGCATTTCTGCGACCTGTACGTCCGCCTTGTTGGCGCAGAAGCTGAGTTCGCAAATCGGAAATGTTAGCAAAGAACCCAAGTCCATCCGGGACATTGAATTGACTAATACTTAGGCGGCGTTCCAGCTTACCTTCCTCGTCTTTTCCAACTAGTTTGGAAAAATGTTTTATCCGATCGTTGAGTCTATCTCGTCTCAGTGACTGCATGGATATGTCGCCATTTTCTATGCGGTAGAAAATTTCCCACGGCGACAATTCGGGATGCATCCTGCGCACACCATTCATTGTCACCATCTGCTCAGCAGTCATATTCATCGGAAAGGCCTCTACACTCCTCGAGCTGGAATCAGTGCGCTTCTTCAATTTCTCACAATCGTGGCAGTGTTGCGGGCCAAGAACGTCGCAACATTCGCGAGAAAGATCATTAACTGATCCCCAGAGTTCCTCGTTGAGGAAGCTTTCGCTTCGAATGCACGGCCTGTCATTAAACTTCAAATCTAAGTACTTTCTTTCATTGTCCATGAGCGGGCGTTTGGCCGCCAAATATTCGCCTGGAATAAACCTTGATCCTGTGGCATGTTGCCTTGCATGCATAGCGCACGAGATATTCTCGTGTTTTTGTTTCGATAATCTGCTTGATTCTTCATCATTGGCAAGAGAGGCTATATCATCTGCATTTACACTACTACTACTGTTATAAACCCATTCATTCCCCGGTGAATGTGAATGGTCCCAAGAATGTCGATGTCCTGCTGAAAAAGCACTGTTGGGTGGGCATGGTGGAGTTGCATTTCTTTGTCGTCTTAGTGGACGTCGCTGCGTAGAACATTGAGAATCCGGCGATGGCAAGAATGAGGACCTTGAACCTGGACGTCCCCTATCAGTTGGGGTAACCGACGCTGTATATGGACTCTCCCTATCCCTCGGTGTTGACGGGCGAGACTCTGGTATCGTTGACGTCTCGTACAACGACTGACGGCGTGAACTTAACTTGGACGGACTGTCTGTTCTCACCGTGCTCCCAACACCTGAATCACTGGCAGAATCATCAACTAATTTAGGGAAATAACCACTGAAAGGACTCGCTCTTCCGCGTCTAGAACTTTCACTCGCGCTAGGTATTCGACGGTTCCCTTCGAGTTCTTCATGAGCTGCCCTGGCTTTGTCGATTAAGAATAAGTTGTTGTCATTCCCCTTTGAGGTTGGACTCTGAATAGGATTGTCGGTGGAGGTCTGTTTGGCAGGTGCTGCACGGCATGGTCGTCTTTGTTGTCCTTTGAGAACTGTTGGATCACGTCGTGATTGGGTGCGAGGACTACTACCACCGGATATCAGCATGGCGCTTTTCACGGGTGCATCGTTCTGAAATAATACAAGAGTGTACATAATTTTAACATATTTTTGTCAGGAAACAAACCAAAGAATCATTCAATAATAAGTCGGGACTGTTGTGGCCAATGAATTCATTCTCGGGTCCCTATATAGGTGCGATACAATATATTTGGTCGCAATTCCTAGCTCACCTAGGCCTACAAGTTTTAGTTCTGTAGTTTTTAGCGATATAGCAGCTTCCGCGCAAACCTGATGGTGACGTTCCTGACTATCTAAAGAATACTACCTGGGTAACATACTTGAAGAGGTGAATTTAAGGGTCCTTTAATTCCAATTTATGGTATGAAAGTGCATGTGTATGTTAATTGTCTTTTTCAGGCATTGGTTTATAAATTTGACATCAGTGAGTGGCTAAATAAAATGTATGTTGTTGGGAAATGATTAGCTTTCACAATGAATTGGATATGGTATTTTGAGGGCGCTATTACCAATATTGGTGATTTAAACAGACGACGCTGGACACGGGCGTATTCACGAGTATTCAGGTTAAAATATGCGAACGAGGTTACGTGATCAAGTGAATGGGACGAACGCTTAACAACGGTTTAAATTCAAAAAATGATACTGACACTGCGGGTGGTTAGCCACCCACAACGGTTTTGGATTGGAAAATTTTTCTTCTAACTTATGATGAATTTTTCAAAATGATTAGATCAACATTCGCGATTACGTGTTATTCCAATACGAATTCAAAATTTAGGTTTTCGCGTGTCCATCGTCGTCTGGATTTAAACGCAGCACAATCTGCATGTTGAACAACATGCGACGGATACAAAAATGAAATATATCCATTCTTTAGATTGTAAGATAATGCACGGGTAATTAAAGCTAGCTATTAAAGATTATATCAGGTCATCTTGTCCCATTTTTTCACCCGAATTGTTATTTCTTAACTTGAAGTTTGACCTCTCATGATCCCATCTTGACCGTATCTATCTCCCAATCAAATTTCACACAACTTAAATTTAAAAGAAATCTGCTTGCAATTCTGGGAATCTATATATTTTAAACGTATTTTCTCCATTTTGAATGTATAGTACTCCCACTAATGTGTTCGCTTGTGTCCGGTTTTTTGATGGTGTATAACCATAAACACAGTTTCAAACCCTGTCATATACAATGTATATACAAACGAAAAATCACGCCGGAAAAAAGTAGTTCATGCGAAAAACCTTCAAACCTCGATTTTGAAGTGATTATGAATCGTATTTGTCGCTCTGTAACTTAGAAGATGATTTAGTTTTATACTCATAAATGCAATTTGGCCAAAAAAAATCTGCATTCTTAGGACGAAATCAAAGATTAAAGGCATTTCATGAAAAAGATCGCATATGGCTTTTAAAAGTATTATTTAAAAATGATAGTAACCGACGGATGACGACAAATAGACCCTATTTCGAAATAGGATACTCGCACATCAAAAAAGTGCCTCAATGTATCTATTTTATTAATTAATTTAATCAAAACAAAATAGTGACAACTGATTAGACTACACTTTTTAAAGATTATTAGTTTAGAATCCATTTTGATACAGAACAGGTCAAAAAGGTGTCCCATGTTGGACGTATGTGATAAAAAGTACATCCCATATTTTTTTAGTTTTGAAAAGAATTGTTACTGAATGTTAGCCCAATTAGTTCTCCATCAAATATATCGCTTATCCTGTTAAATTTTAACCGCCTAACTCCTGATATATAACCAATTCAACTGAGAAAGCTATTAACTGCGATTCCATTGATGATTTACACAATGCTTCAAGGTATTGCTTAAAATCCATCTTATATTTACATTATTATGTGTGCAAATGTGTTTTTCTGTTCATTTTAACTTGACTAAGTTAACATTAACACATTTAGTAGATACTCACTGAATGACAATTCTATAAATCAGAGTTATCAGCAAGTGGCCAAATCTGAATTAGCTGAAAAGGCCAAAGCCTATATTTATCATAGATATGCCATATGTTCTTAATAAAAGCTCCAAATAAGATGACAGAACAAACGTCTTATAGGGCATGAAAGAGTGATGAATATGATTATTACTATGTCAGGTCCAAATGTTTTTATTGACGAACATTAAGTTTTTCTTGGGATACTTTTGTTTGACACGCTGTGTATCCGTTTCATTTATCATGTTTATACAGACAAGAGCCTAATACCTACACGCCTAACCCAGATGGAATTTGAACCGGTTATCATGGTTACCAAAACGGCTAAACAGGGCTAATCACATGGTGGTATGAATTATAATGCAACTATCACTGACTATTGCGAAAATATAAATAAATCAGACATTTATACAAATCATTTAGGGCAAAGTGCAATTGTAATCGTAATAAAATACAAATATAGCACAACGTGTCAAATGACTTAGTGAAATTGTAGCTTCACTATAATCGCCTTATAAAGTGTGTCCCAACATGTAACACATTTATGGAAGAGAAAATTCTTTACAAAAAACATAATTGAAAACGTGTTTTAATTTTTTCTTTTCTAAAATGAACCTGAACTTACGAGTGATAAATTATCTGAAAAATTATATTCCTGTTGGTTTTTCTGTGTATGTGTTTGTTTGTTTGTTTGTTTTATTTGTTTTGGATTTTGAGGTTGGATTTTGTGTTTTCTTTTTCAATATGCAATGTGTTTACATTTGTAATTTGTTACATTTCATGTATGCTTATATGATCACAAAACATAAGAACCAAAATGAGATTTGCAGTTGTTCGACTCAAAAAGCTACATACATGTATACAAATAGAAATCGATTGTTATCGGAATTGAAGATATATAAGCGGGTTTTGAGTTTGATTTGCTACGAAAGCCAAATTCGTTACAGCTTTAAATTAATGTATTCCGATAAACTGGTTATCTACAACACGAGATATGCTTCATCAAATTAATAAATCAGAATGTTTCTACTTATGAGTTAAATATTCATGAAATCACCAAATATTTTTGAACCTGATTAAAAATTGAAAAGCTAATATAATTCGATAGGTGTCATAATCCGTTGAATGGTGATGACCTTTAATCCGTTCATGAATATCTTGCTCATATTAAATTCTAAGCTCATAGGTAATACCAGATAGATGTTTACACCTCCCTGGTAATACCATCCATCAATATCTGGGATTAGCCCAAAATTGTAACGTATGTTGTGTCCGCATAACACAAATATCCGATTGGCATTGCCAATCGGATATTTCTGTGTGTGGAAACATACGTTACAATTTTGATATGTTGGCTTGAAATAAAAGAAATCGGGTTTGCACATTTACGTGCACATCTTATTTTACTAGCGTAACACTAACAGGTGCATGAAATATTTTAGCAACATTTGTGTACCCCGAGTATTTCTAGACACTATCTAGAACTAGATTTAGACAGTCAAATCGGGATTGAGTAGGGGGTGTATGTATTTATGTATGCACTCGAAATATTTACTAAAAATCACCAATGAATTAGCCATAGGTTTTCCTGTAACTACAAACAAATATTAAAATGCGTCCATTGCTTTGCTTCCGGGTGTTACATTTTCAAATTGCCTTATTTATAAATTGAAATTAATTAAAAATGTATTTGTGTTCGCTATATAAATTGGTCATGAAAATACGGTTTCCTTCCAACGCAACAGGTAAATATTTGCATGAACGACGTGGTGAACTGAATTAATTATTAAGGGATGGTACAATGGATGTGTTACGTAAGGCTAGACAGTAATTTCGACATTTCAAAAGACGTTTCTTTGTTTTGTTTGCCGTTTTAAATACCTGAATATTATGCTAGAGTTTCCAACAAAATCAGGGTGGACACAATTGAGTTTTATTTCAAATCAAAATGTATTGACCTATTTGTGTCACATTTCGATCCCAAATTGTCACAAATATAACCATACACTTTCATGAATGTCATTTATTCTTTCACTTGATGTCTGAAGGTGAAATGACATGGTATTATTATTGGTAAGCTTATAATATATGCATGTATCATAACCCATAACAATCATACTAATGATGATAAAATAAAGGCAAAACTGCAAGTCTCAACATATGGTGAGTAGGAGAGGTGATGGCGAGGGGATAAAAAATGGGGGGGGGGGGGAGAAAGAAATGGTCGACATTTCGACTGGATATACCAGGCTGTATCAAGTTAAAGTAGAGGAAGACAAAAGTATAAGCAAAATACAGGTCAAGCTCATAAAAAGTCAGTGTGCACACAGATATGCAAAACACACTAGGGCAGTTGTTTCCTTGAGATAAATAGAGAGACATAAATACTGAAAAGAATAAAATAGTGGCAAGAAGTATGAAGAAGGCCAAAAGGATAAAAACAATTATGCATGATAAAGAAAGAAAGTTAGCAGGTTATAACGAAAACCATGAACAGATCACTTCAATTCAAGTGGATCCTCAAAAGATTTTGATATGCTTCTAGATGCCATCCTGCTTGACTGATTAACAATAGCAGCGAGGGATTTACCTTAAAAGCAGGCTGAATTATAAAAGCCTGCAAGTAAGAAATGCTGTATAATGGAATGAAATGGGAAAGGCAAAACAAATGCTAAAAAAAACCGACCACTGGCTGCCAACCAGAACACTTCAGAAATCAAGCCCAAATCTAGGTGGGACAGCCACACAGAGCGATCAATATGTTGTATTATGATAATAATTACGATAATATTTTGTTTATTTATTTATTCCACATTTCCAATTCTGTGATAGAAATTGCAGAACGAAGCTTCGAAGATAAACAGACCCATGAGCAGCGAAAAATGTGCATGAAATGTGATTATTAATTCGATGTAAACGTTGAAATACATATAAATTGGCGGCATTTAATGTATGGTTTTATTTGGGGGGTTTTCAGTTAACATCTGTCGTTAGCATTTAGTATTAACTTCAGTTTACATGAAATAATCAAAAGATAAATTACAAAATATGTTACTTACCTATCTCAAAAAGTGTTTGTTCTTTGTAGAGCTCAAGAGCAATAGTGTAGATATTTCCCCTTCGGCATCAGGTTGGCCGTTAGTTCCGAATTGCTCATCTTCTTAAATTGTATCATTGCATGAATATAACATAGAAACAGATCATCCGTTTCAATGAGATTAGCATTGCTGATTAGTTTTGGGGATTAGTAATTTTCAAGTGTTTGGTTTATACCAATAACGCGATTATTTGCGTAAACACTCCCGGTAAACACTGTACATAACTCAATTAGTTTAGTGTACTACATCATACACCCACCCTACGTAGCGTGAAACGAACAATTACTGTGTGTGTACTCGAAACACTTAGCGAACGCATTATTGTCTTAATTCTATTTGAGGGTAACCTTTCAACCCACTGTATCTATTATTGATCCGTATTATTGATAAATCGATTCACCACGGCGACGGTACACTGTGCAGATAACGACTTGGAACCCACGGGTTGAATCAACAGTCAATTAATGGCAAAGTCTACTGGCTTTGGGATATCCCTATTGAATAAAAGCTAGCTATACTTGACCGTAGTGTATATCAGAATCAGATTCAATATTATCGATATTTATAAGGACTTTATTTTCACTCCATTTGGCCAAATCTCTAACGATATAATATCTCTACTGCGAGGAAAGAGTGACAAGTTTATAAGTTCCGTTTGTAGCGATCATTGGACATAATTATTTTATTGTTTATGGAGTATTTCATAGGAGGGGAACATGCGGAGACTAGAATACCATAATGGCATTTTTAAAGCAAGAAGTTATTAATATTATAGGCATATCCTTATTTCGATTGAGTTGAAACGATTCTTGAAATATGGGTTTGGTCATAATATGCCAAAATTTGGTGTAAAAAAAAAGTTACACTCTGTAAATTGAGAAAAATTCACCCATCTTGATTCAAATCCACATAACTTGTATTAGTGTTTACATCCGATCTACAAGGATACCAGATGTAAATACCAAGTGATATTATACAGGTATGCATTAATATCCAGGGTGTAACATAAGAAAAACATATACCCAGGTTATATTTTTTGCTTAAGTATTACATTAAAAACAAGTATAATGGATATAGGGCTTTCAGTAAAAAAAAAAGCAAATCGAGCAATCGTCCTCCGTTAAAATATACAGGGTGGCCAAAATCATGTATATAACATAATGGAAAACAATGCTTTATAGAGACAAAATAAATTATATTTTGAGTTTTGCGGCAATAATTATGTTTTGAAACATTGGGTTAGATACCTAGATGAAGAAAGACAATTATAGCAGAATTTAGTTGGCAACAATTTAATATACAAGGTGATCAAAATGTAGAGTGGGACAATTCCACTTTACAGGGTGATCAAAATGTAGAGTGGGACAATTCCAAGAGAAGAAACATCTAAAGTCTATAAATAATTTTGGAGTTGATAACCGCATGATTGCTGTGCTGGAGTATACTATTTCAACTCTATACATTCCAGATCATAACATCAAGCTGGATACAATATTTGATACTTTCTGTAAATCCTATTTAAAACGTGCATGGTCGTGTAGGACAGCGCTGTTAAGTAACAATAATAATAATAATAATAATATTAACTAATCAGCATACACACTCCACGTAAGGTTTCATATGACTTTATGAGCCCATTCCCGTGTATGATTTTATATTGATGATTGTATGTTTATTTTGTAATTACTTCTCTCTCTTGTCTATATCATATTTAATACTGTACCTTGTATTTGTGTATTTTTGTGTATTTTACTCTTATTCTTTTGGATGCACCACCTTCGGGTGGGTGCCGCTGTTTTGAAAGTGTTTTCCGAATAAATAAATAAAAAATAAATAAATAAAAAAATATTATTATATTATTTAGGGTGTCAATACAAATATAACTAAATGGCCAATTGTATGATTTATGATAATTTTCTAAATTATTATTTGCACACATTTTGAAAAACAAAATTATGTTGATACCAATACAATGAGAGTCGTAATTGCCGCAATTTAAAAGTCCAAATGCACACTATCAGGAATTATAACTGCATCTTGCATGCATCATAATATTACCATTTGTTTACTCGAGTCAGTGGCATACCCAGCGGGGTGTGGGGGTCCAGGGGGAAACCTGAGCATCCGTCGGTAGATTTGCGATTTTGACCATGCGATTTTTCTGCCGGTTTTGTGGACAACCTCAGCTCTACCCCCCCCCCCCCCCCCCCCCCCCCCCCATCTAATCATACATGTATACATAATTACATGGTAACCATTGCAACTTTTGCAATATATCAATTAGTCTTGATTATTAATTAATTAATCAATAATGATAATTAATACGAATACAATATAATTGTTGCATTCAATTATAGTTAGTTCAGAAACAACATTTAATCTGATAACCGATGTGGAATAATATTACTTAAATACGTTTAACACACAGAAATCTGTTAAATGCACCTTTAATTAAGCAATTAATTAATTACGATTTTTGGTGACAAATGATATACTTTCAGATATGAATGCCTAAATTTTCAATATATAAGACTTTAAAGAAGACACTGTTTTGACCATTTTGTGCGTAATCTCTATGCCCCCCCCCCCCCCCCACCCCCAGCTGGACTAGTCGTAGACTGTCCGTCGAGAAGTCCCACTCGCCCAGTAAGGTATAGAGCGCCACATTCGGCTCGGTTCTCGCTGGTGGCGCTCTATGCCTCACTGGGCGAGTGGGACTTCTCGACGGACTAGTAGGAGGGGGAGGAGTCGCCAGGTGGGTTTTCTTCTCCTCCTTTTTTTCTATTCAAGATTTCAATTTTTTTTAATTTGAAAAGATTTTTAAACAAACCAATTTTTTTTTCTTTTTCGAAATGTTTAAAATTAAAAAAAACCTAAATATCATATTCGAAAAATGCGCTAAAAAGGTTTTGTTAGTTTGCCCTTAGGCCAACAAAAAAAAGTTGTTTGTTTGTCCACGTCCGACCGACCGTGTACCTAGGTGCCGACCGTATTACTTTTTATTTTCGATAATTTTTTTAAAACACATTTTTGAGCAATTTGAATGGCCAAACGAACCGTTTTATTCCTTATTTCGTATGATATCGTCGATCTGGTATTTGCAACACCATCCCCAATTCGCAATCCCGTGTAACATGATGTTTACTGCATGAACTTGGCACCCGCGGCCCGCGGGGACTATTAAAAGGACTAAATGAAAATCAGTGATCGCACGTGCAAGTGATGTCATTTTTATACTAAAAACGCAGTGTGAGAAAATATGAAAAATCTAGTTATATGAAAAATCTAGTTACGGTTAATATTTGTTCCCAAAATGTTGCTCAATGGCATGAATATCAATTTCAACATAGTATATAACAATTTTGGGGTAGTTAGTACGGGGAAATAGGTTTAGCAATACTTTCACGTATATATTTCTAGCAAAACTTCAACACAACGTTATTTCACATTGTGTAACATTCAGTCACAATGGCGGCGTTCTACGGTATCTGCGCGCAATGCAAACTCAGTACAAAAATAATATTTGATCGAGTTTGTAGTGTTGCAACCAATGCGACAGTATTGGAACTTTAAATTGACAATCTGCCTCAGCAGGAGAAAGAGATCAAAATCAGCAGTGTGAAGAGTAAAGCAACTAAAATGTCGCAAACTTATGAAAAGTGAGGTGTTTTGGTGTGTGTTTGGACTTTAATTCACAGTATACATGCCGAATTTATATTCCCAAATACAATATCCGTATTAAAAAATATTATTAAAAAAAAAAAATCCGACCTACCGACCCTACCTTTTGAGGACCCTCTATGGACAAACAAACACCTCTTTTTTTTGGCCTTACTTTAATCATGTTTAATGTATTCCGTTTGATCATAGAGTTTAATAACAAGAAAGTTGTTTAACTGTGGGTACAATCACATATAAACATGTTGTTTTAAATAAAAGCAATGAACAGTAAAAGACCAAGACCATAGGACAATGACGTCTATTCTGACCACGAGACAGGGATTACAATGACCATGATATGACACAATTGCACAACAATAATTCAGTTCTAATACAATATTCAGAAACAAAAAGATACAGGGTGTCCCAAAAGTCTATGCACGTTTTTGAAGAGTCATATCTCATAAAATATAAATCATATAGTATAAATTTCATCGTATTTTGATAGACGAGATTGGGAAATTATTTTGATACCAAACACAAACCTATTGGTGAACCCACAACATTATAAACTGGTTGAAAGTTCTTGGCCGTGTGACAGACTCACCCATTCCAAGTGCAAACATTGTTGCTAAATCAGGTGCGCATAAATTAACGGTATGAAAACAACGTTGCGCATTAGTCACAGTTCACTGCTTTTACCTTGCAACATTAATGTTATTACCAAGCTCGGTCACTCACAACATAAATAGGCGTAGTAGACAACATTGCACAGCAAAAGTCTTCATTCAAGATGGTTTACAGCATAGATAAGCGAATACAAATTGTATGGTTCTACGCTGAAACAAATTCAGTTCAACTTACTCAACAAAAGTTCAAAAATATTTTAAAGTGAAACGCGCACCAGGAAGAATATCCATTCTGAAGTTGGTGGATACATTTTTGAACACAGGAACTGTGCATGATATTCTAAATGGGTAAAACCATGGTAAAACCTGAGACGAATATACCTGATTCGTCTCAGGTAAAACAACCTTCGACGAGGCCATCAAGCAGCATTAAAATAAGCCGGTAAGTTTAAATGACAGCTGCAGTGTGATGTATGTGTACTGTTCACTTTTCTGTTACGTTATTCAATTTTTAGGTCTGTGTTTTTGCATTAGCACACGTCTCTGTATAAATGGAAACTCGATTTTACTACAGAAACGAAAATTATGTGTGATATAGTTTGTTATTATCATGATTATGATGGGATCACTGTAATGTAAAATTTTAAATATTACAATTGACGGATCACTTTCCGTGTAACCAACTCTACCCGTTTTTTTGTTAATCTCAATAGGTATGGATTTATGAACTTTATTCCTCCGAACTATAAAATTACATTTTTGCAGTAATACATATTTTACTTCTAGGGTGGCATTACAAACAGATGTTACTCCAATGTTTGGTATCAAAATTATTTCCCACATCTCCTCTTTCTAAATATGTATTCATATTTTCAATGCGACTTCCGACTTATGTTGTCAGGGGCGGACTGGCCACTGTGGCGTTGTGGCGATCGCCACATGGGCCGCTGGTTTTGGGCCTCTCAGGGCCGGTTACTCAAATTTTAAGGCCGTGTGAAATTTTTTAACTGTGCGAAAATTTATGACCGCGCGAATTTTTTGACCCTACCCCCCCCCCCCCCCCCCCCCCCCCCCCCCCCCCCCCCCCCCCCCCCCCCCACTTACGTGAAATTCACGAGGTGACTGACTGGGAAAAAAAATTGGGGCAACCTTTTACGAAAATTTACTACCGGGACGACATACTTCTGCCTGACATGGTCAAAAAGGGCCGCTTTAATAATTTTGCCACGGCCGCTTTCAGGTCCCAGTCCGCCCCTGTATGTTGTTGTTTATTTTGTGAAATACAAAGCTTCGAAGTTGTGCATAGACTTTTGGGACACCCCTGTAGTATTAAATATTGAGCAAAATGCTCATAAACTATCACTGTATTAATATAATACGGTTTTGTAACATTTTACGGAACTTGTGTAATGGCTGAATAAGGCCTTATGCGCAGAAGAACATGCTCTGAATTGAATTATTTCTATATTAATATAATAATAT